>CM021738.1:6742216-7214202 GCA_011075105.1 Heteronetta atricapilla | reverse complement strand
ACAGTGAGAGCTTCTAGAAAAAGCCAACATTTCTGTAGCTACACCGTATGCCACAAAAGCCTCCTTGCAAGGCCACAGCCCTCTGCTGAGAACCCGAGCGCTTCTGACAATCACAGATGTAGCAGCCAAGCTGGCTCTCTGCTGAAGTGTAGAGCTCCAGAAGAAGGTATCAGCCTGCACTGCTCATGGGACAGGTAAGCAAAGTTGACTCCATGGAGGTGTACAAATACCAAGTTGGACTTGTTCAGCCTCCAGCCACAGATTTGGGCAGGGAATGGGAGGACGGCACAGCTCCTCTTCAGAGGAACATTCTTGCCATTGCAGAACCCTAGCCGATCTGCATGTTTTAGTTCCTGAGGCTCTGCTGGGATCTCTGTCATAGTGGAGCCTCAGAGAAGAACACCTGTTTCTCTCCTCTAGTACTTCTGCCATTCCGATACTCTCTGACAGGGTTGAACACAACAGAGGAGCCCTTACACATCTTTCCACTGAAGGTCAGTAAAATGGTGCAGTCTGGAAATTAGTTGTATCACAAAGAAGAATAACAACTCAGCATATTCTAGGCCTTTTTACTTCAAGATGTTTTTGCTGTTGATGAAAATACCCATAGTGTTTCTAGAAGCATTAAGCTAAATTAAAGCTCTGTGCAATAAAGCAGCAGTAGGTACAAAGCTGCAGTAGACAAAGAAAACAAAACTAAAAAAGGTAATGTCTTTCAAGTGCCTAGGTAATCCAAACAGTCCCCACAAAGCTAACAGCCATAATGAGAGCACAAATTCCTACCTCTGCAACTTGGCACTTGTGTCCAGTGTCCATCTGAACAAATGACATAATTTACACCCATAATTTGAGAATTGCTTACACATTCATAATACACTTTGGCACCAGGCATATACCTATGCTGTTGAGTACTGGTAATATGAGCATTGGGAATTTCAGGTGGGGCTCCACAGCTAACATCTGAAAAGAGAGGTGCATTTAAGAACAGTAGGACAGTAATGTGGCTATCACAGAATAGCGCATTGTAAGCACCATCATTCCTGATGAGGACAGATGGTTTGTGTAAGGTAGATCATTTTCTACAAGTAGGAAAGGAAGATACTATGGTTTTCATTCTGCAACGCTTCACCAGGCAATTATTATTTATTTTTTTTGCCTAAAGTGACTTAAAAAGAGGAAAGGAGTTGCAGAGACCAGCTGAATGTGCAGGCTGATGCCATACAGCATTGTGTGCCAAAGCACTGGAGAGCAAAGTGGTTTACTTACTATTTGAAGTAACTTTCATAGTCTGAAATTTCTAATGTTGCGAAATTAAGATATGTAAGGCTGCCAGCTATGTCACTCTTTGCAGCCAACACCCTTTCCTCCATAACCCTCTGACTGCTTGATCTAAGCAGTGAGCAAAGCTGTGGCTAACAGCTTCAGTCCAGAAGGGGAAAAGATTTCTTTGCTGATCAGCCCTGCTTGGTGCTTCTCATGAACCAGAAAAATAGGTGTTGTAGCAGTCTATTAAAAGCAACTCAATGATCAGCTCTACTGGTCTGATTCACTTGCATGTATGGCTTGGCGTTATATTAATTACTGTTCCTGAAAGACTGAGAAGGATCACAGACTACTTAGAAGTACAACCTCTACCTTCACAGAATGGTGGTGTTGACCAATTTCCCCTTCTGCAAAATATTTCAGGGGGACCAGTGACCTGAAATCCTTCGTGACACTGGTAGCGAATTGTTTCACCAGCCTCATACTTTTCCTTGTTCCTGCCTTCAAATACAGCATTGGCAACTGCTGGAATCCTTCCACATGGTATTTCTGAAAAGATAGGCAAACTTGAAAGTTTTGGTAATGTGATACACATAGAATGAGTGTATTGTTCCCTCCAAAAAGACGCCTTTTATAGCATCAGCACATACCACTGTCTAGGGGAATTTAACTAACCACGTAGCCACTGGATAACGTACACAGATCAGGTGAGATGAAAGGGTTATTTCTTCTGACGTGCAGAAGACTACTGCAGGATCCAAAAAAGTAAGACTCCAAGAAGAAGCATCCTGAAACAGATGGGTGAAAACAGGAGCACCTGCAGGACGCTTCCTGCTGTCCGTTTGCCACAGACATTCAGTGTACTCAAAACAGGGTCATGGACTGCAGCAGGACAAGGGAGCTATCATTCAGAAGGAGTTAGGAAATCCAGAGACCCTCTTCTAACCTTCCATCCTTTCTAGGCAAAGGATGCCCAAGCCAGAGGTGCAGGAGATGATGAACAAAAAGCTGTCAGCCTTCCTTTCCACATGCATAGCACGTGTCCTCCCAAGGGGTTCTGCTTGTGCAGAGGTGGCTCAACAAGGCTTTCCCTACAGGACTGTGCAAGACCATGGCAGTTACAGACCTTGATTTTTTGTTCAAACCTTCCAACTTATCCACTGTTCTCAGAGGTTATGGAAAAGGACTTTCCCTGCAGGATGCCTATGTTACACACAAAGTCTTCACTGTCATCAGCCTTGTGATTTCTGCGGGCACCAGAGCCGCAGCACTCGTTCTGCAGGGTTCATGTATCTCACGTGGGTCACAGCTACTACAGTTCTCCATCGAGAAAGCAATGAGGTGGGAGCACCAATGGCAGCAAAACACCCTGTGGGGTAGTACATTTTGGCTCCCAGTTGCTGTTTTGTAATGGTACATGGTGCAAGAGAATGAGAAATGTCCACCGTTGCCAAGGCAAACAGCAAAAAAAAAAAAATTATCCTTACCCAAACACTGAGGTGGTCCAGGCATCCAGATTTTTCCATGGCATGATACCCATTCTGACCCTGATAAAGAGTATCCAGGGCTGCATGTGTATTGCACTCTGTCATTTTCCTCATATCCTGATTTAACGCCACTAACAATTTTGCCAAACTCAATGAGAGGTGGGTCTTCACACGCCGCTCCTGCAGAAGCTGTGCACAGGTTTCTGTTACTTGGCTGCACATTGCTGTTTACATCCTGATTTATTCCTACCACCAATTTCTTCAAAATGAATGACAAGTGGGTGTTCGCATGCTGTTCCAGCGGAAACTAGATACAAATTCTTCTCATTTGATAGATACTGCAGAGTAATGAGATCTCCAAAGAATGCTGCTACACAGGAGAAGAATAATATTCAGATAACCTACATGCCTGCATTTGGGAATAGACTGTGCTAATAAATCTCCTTGCTCTAAGAAACTCTGTGCTTCTATACTATTTTCACAGTCTTCACATAAGAGGGCGTTACTAAACTAAAAACACTGGAACTGAAAAGATGAATAAACCTCTGAATTTCTCAGAGAACAGCTCTTGTTTTCCAGTGTTATACCAAACTAGTGTTTTACACTTACAGCCATGATGCTCGATTTTCTTTAATTCCTTGATTAAATCAGTTTGTCTCAAATTACCAAAATCAGTTCCATCACTTTGAAATGAAGGAACCTGGATCATTCTTTCAAAGTATAAGGTGTGTGCATGGAAAGCACTTCTAAGATGTGCCTGTGTGGAGGGAGAAGAGTTTTGATATGCTCAATGGTATAAAATGGATCAATTATAGAGTTTAAACCCGGTCATTTTAGTAAAGGTAGATATTCAGTGAAGACCTCCTTCAAGCTGCATTCGTCATAGAACTTACTGAAATGACAAAATACCCTAAGAGTTGTATAACATTTTAAAATCAAATCAGAATTCTGCATTTTAATAGCATGGATTCAGAATAACAGCAGCTAAATTGAAACACAAAGGAATTTATATGTATGTATGTTGAGGGGGTTATGTCTTGTAGTACGGCAGGTTCGCTACGTGAGCTATTAAGTTCAGGCACAAAGCAAAGAAGCAAACTCAAACAAACAAAGACAAATAGTCTCAAATACACCATTCTAAAATATAATCCTCATTCAGAACTTCTGAAACAGATTCTATTAAAAGCGGCAAATGATTTATTTTTCAGTTCCTTATTCTTGATTGTCACCGGTCACTGCACATCAGTTAAAAGCATGGATTTCCATTTAATGACTTACCTTTATGTACAGCACAGCACATCCACAGCAGAAACCCTGTGGTGAGGCTCAGCAGTGTCATTTCCAAGCTTTAGAAATTAAAGATGACCTCTGCAAAAGACTTGCTGTTTTCTCTACTCCAAATTGCATATACTTGTATTCAACTCCCACCTTTCTGAGGGTTGCCCTTGCAAACTCCTCCCCTAATTTTCTTGCAACACAGTAGTCATTCCACACAGATATAAAACAACCAATTGTTGCAAAAATTCTTCAGTAATTTTTCACAAAACCTTTCAGCCTGAACTTGACACAACACACTTATGAAACACATCAGCAAAGACTCACAGTGTGTTTATAAAGCACAGTATAGCACACATCTCATTTTTCCAGTGTCATAATGTAACTTTTTTTTTTTAATGGGCAAAAATTACCTTATATGTGGATCCAAGAATTTATCAACAGCCTTATTGAAACCTTAACAGCCTAATGAAAACACTAACGTTTACTACGTTAATACTAGTCTAATACTTGTATTACTAGCACAACACGACCCTAAGCACTGTTGTTTCTGGAGTCCTGGCAGTTTTGTGATACCCTAGAATGGTTTGGCTTGGAAGCGACCTTAAAGATCATCCAGTTCCAACCCCCTGCCATGGGCAGGGACACCTCCCAGCAGACCAGGCTGCTCAAGCCCCATCCCAGTTGCCCTTGTGAAAAGCCATATGAAGCAAAGAACCACACAAACAGTATATGACAAAGCTTTTCAGGTATCACTGTGGGCCATCTCTCTGTCTCACTTCCTCACCTTCTAATCCTCCTGTGCTTCAGAAAGACGGGGCTCTCCACTCAGGAGCTCTTGTGTTCAGTATTGCACCAAGAGGCCCTGCTCCCCTGGTCCACTTTAAGCTGACGCCATGGTCCCAGCCCAGGAGAACAGGCCACTCCTGTCTGTGCTCTATTATCTGCCACCATTCCTGCCAGTGAATAGATCATTAACTTCAGGCGTCATTTGTAACTCGGTTCCTGGAAAACACTGAATTATCTTCCTAAAACAGCCACTGTTGATCCAGCAGCCATTTCCAGTCAGCTCTAATATGCTTGCATAATTTTCATTATAAGGCATGTAGGTAGGTTTCTTTATACAAAGCAAGAAAAGCACAAGCGTTCTGCCTATGCAAGATCCTGCTTTCTTATTTTTGCCTGAGAAAGCATAGGCAGATTTCAAAAGATCTGATCTCCACACCCAAGCAGAAGACGACTATTCCTAGAAGAGGATGTGTTTGATCACTTCGGCTTTGACTCAGTACAGGAGGATGCTCAGCAAGAACCGCCTGCTGCACTGATGCCACGGGCTGAAGACTACCTGAAAGTATGGCTCAGGTAAGAGAGAACATGGCTGTGTTTACCCAGCTCTGAAGAGATGAACCTGCTACAAGCTGGGTAGCAAGGCTGCAATGGACAAATTTGCTCTTTACCATTGGCCAGCTGCCAACTTCACAATTTCTGTAACACACTGCCGTGAGGAGACCAGAGGATTCTAGAGATCCCGGTGACAATCTTTAACTGGACTCACATACAGATAAAACCAAGTGCTTAGGGTCTAGGTGATTAGAAAGGTCTCAGGCAGCTTCTGCTGACAGCCTCTAGTGGAAACATTAGGACAGAGGAAGAGGAACTCCATGTACAGATATCCAGCACTGTGGAGGAGTCTGAGCCCACTTTGTGCAGGGTCAGCCAGAATCCAGCACCTACAATGGGTTGGAGTGGCGGTTCTCCTGGGGCCAAGGTGTCGCTTTAACATTGGATCAGTGGCGTGGGGTCTTAGATCTGCATGTGCTGCAGAACAGAAAGGTCACAGTAGAAATTACTATCCTCCTTCCTCTTCTGCTCAAACCATGGAAATTACTATCCTGTAATCATCCAAGGCCCATGAGAACTGACTGACTTTTAAAATCCAGCAATTCTGTACCATGACTTCAGAAAGCAAATCACCATCTATTCAAACATGGGAAATCGCTCCAAATGTTACTCTCAGTAAATATTCCAGAGACAGACTTGAATCCCTTTCCCTCCTTTTCCACTAGGTCTGCTCTTTAAAAAGGGTCTTCTTATATTTTCCAAATATTCACTTGCTTCATTCAGAGTTCCTCAAAAGAGGAGGCAAGAACTTAACCGGAATACAGAAATTACAAAATTACAATCTATAAATACATCCGAATGGCTTTTTGCTGAAGCTGGCAGAAATCTTGCATAAACACAAGGTTGCTATGCAAGCAGAGAAGTTAACAAATACAAGAGCAATCTTGAAAACATTTGCACATGCCAAACTCAGTGAAGAAACATTATCATATCACCTGCCTGCTCCCAAACTAGCACTTTTGCCATGAAACAACAGAACTGAGATATTTGGCTATTCTGATGCTATTAGAAGGCTACGCTATGTGAGGAAAGGCACTGACAGAAACACAAAATAGTTATTCTTATCAGTCCTTTCACAAACAAACCAACCCCCCCTTTCTTTGCCGCGTGTTTAAGATGACAAAGCTGGGAGGAGACCTTCCTTCTGTTTTTGGCTTCCTGTTGGGAGAGTACAGAGAAAAGGAAACAGATCTTCTCAGACACACGGAGTGCTAGGAGATCGCTGTGCATTGTTGTGTTTATTTTGCAAAATTAACATGAGGAAAGCATTTTCTGTATTCCTGAATTTTCATTGGATCTTCAGCCATGCAACGTTCTCACAGGCCACAGCCCCAAGAGTACAAACGTGCAAGTTGCAAAGGAATCCTACAAAGTAATTACAGCAGATCATTTGACTAGTTGACATGTTCTCAAATAGTAAATAAAGCTGTTTGCTTGACTTTTTATTTAAGTTTAATTATTAACTACTGAGTGGAACTCACATATTTCTATATTTTACGTGTTTTCATCCCTTACACACATTCTCTTAAAACGCTTTCTCCTTTTCTTGTCCCTTGAGCCACGTCCTTTGGAGACTTCTCACCTAAGGAAGGAGACATGGGTGCTGTTAGTTGTACAAAAGAAATTGGCTTCTCCTCTCTCACTGTAGTATTACAGTTTGAAGGGCACAAAATTACCTCGCAGTTTAGCTATATTCTCGAGTCAGAAATGCAATCATGTCAAAACCACCAAGATCCTTACAACACAGGACACTACTTGTTCAGCATCTTCTTCTAATGGTGCTTTGCTCAAGTTCTCCAGATTTTGATGCATTCTCAAGTTTAGCATTATAAGCCTCAAAGAACTACTACTTCCTAAAATTTCCACACAGTGTGTCAACATTGCGTTGTCCCACTGATTTCCCAGACCTCGTGCCGCATACCGCTTCCCCAATTCCCTCCCACTTTGGCTCAGATTCAACTATGCCACTGAACACCCATTTCTGAGTCAACTGCAGTCATCTTGAAATATGAAGCAGTATTAATGCACCTTTAAATACCAGATAAACAACATACCTTTCCTGTGAACTTTCCTGACGTTCACACTTATTTTCCTCTTTTGACGCATCTTGGATACTCTAGCTGTCCTCTCTTACACTGCACTTGAAATAAAGTTGTACCAGATTCTTCTCCAAAATGGTTTTGTTTGCAGTAAAATCCAACATAATCCCCATGGTAAAAGTAAACTTGGTTCTCATAAAACCCTTCCAGCAGCACATTATTTTTCTCCATTTCATTTTTTGACAAAGTGCATGGCTCTAAAGAATAGAGACACATTCAGTGTTAATAAATTGATTATTTTTGAATTCATGTCTTTGTGACTGGAATCGACACTGATAATTCACGTTATTATTCCCCATTCTCTTAATATCTTATACATGACATCACTGTATTTTTGGACGCTGCAGGCATGTCAGACTTATCTAATACAAAAGCCAAACTCTTACTCTTGCATCTGTTAAAGCTGTCATCTCTAAATGAAAAAAAAAAAAAAAAAAATGAAGTGAAGTGAAGATCTTAATGTTCCAGCTGACGATACTCAATTTACAAATGCAAAGCATCTGAATAGGAGAAATCAATGCTTATGTATCTTCTCACGCCTACCTATGCAAACTGGTGGTGAAGTCCACTGGCCTGCAGAACAGTAGATTCTCTCAGATCCTTGCAAGAAATGATAGTCATAGCAATTATACTGAACTGAAGATCCACTCTCATACTGGGAAAGGGGTGGGAGAGTAAGAGCTCCATTTGCAATAGAAGGTGGAGAGTCACATTTTTCCATAGGAGCTGGAATAACAGCAAAAATCTTTGTGAAACATTCAACATAAGAAACTACCCAATCAGCAGCTTTAATCTGCCAACACTAGATAACTATCAACTCCCAGTGTATGCTCATTACTACTGCATTATGTCTCAAATCAGAACGCAACCTCCCGTCTAATTCTAACCACGAGAAACCGCTGGTGTGCATTTCATTGTTTACAGCTGTCTTTCTACAGAGCTTGGAGTTCCCCGTGCTTGGAGAACAGCTCCTTCCTCCCTTCGATGGCCTTCCAATCCAAGGAAGTTGTATTGTTTTTGCTATACTCAGATATATTTATCAATGTACTTGTACTGTCGGATACTAAACTTTTACTTTTGTTGACAATACATCCTAGGCCTCCACCACTGCAGCAAATGGTTCTAAATAGGGCTGGCACTGATGAATTCAAAAGGACAAACACAAAAATATTGCTTTACCTTTAACGACACATTTGGGGTATGTCAGGCTCCCGTGGTTACACTGCGTCCTCCCAGGAGAAGGAAGGGTAGTCTGGGGAAAATCATATCCTTCTTTACATTCAAACTCTATGAGGTCACCATGTAGGAACATTAATTCTTCCTGTCTCCATTTTAACTCTATGTTGTTATTGTTTATAGCAGTTACATTAAGAATGCATGGATCTGGGAAATAAAAGCAATCAAGTTTGGACAATGCTCTCAGATACATGATCTGATTTTCTGGGTGGTCTTTTGGGGACGCAGCAGTTGGGTTTGATGATCCTTGTGGGTCCCTTCCAACTCGGATGTTCTGTGATTCTATGTAGTGATTTCTTAACTGCCTTTTGCAGTAGAGAAAGAGAAATCTAAATGCGTAATTATAAAGTGTTTTGGAATCTTACGAGAAATAGAACTAAAAACACATTTAAAAAGAAAGCAAAAGCAAAGAAATAAGCTGAAGTAACAAAAAGAACTTGCAAAAATAATAGCTTAACATACAATCGGGTTTCTACCAATATTTGCAAACATACAGCAGCCAGGGTATACCACTGAAGAAGAAGAGAACCTGTTTACTGTAACATGAAAAGTTTGTGAAATGTTTATGGAATATTCATCCATTCAAACCAACTTGTCACACTTGGCAAGCCCTTCTGGGACAGAAGGAGATAATACATAGGAAATTTAAGCTATTAATCTAAAGAAGTGCTTTGACAATTCTTTGTTTGCTTTTTTTTCCTATGTTTTGTCACTGTATAAAGTATTTAGACATCTTTTTTAATTATTATTATTATTTTTTCTTCCCAGAAGTTTGTGGTTTTCTTTAGGCTTTTTCAGGTTCTCCAAGGTCAGTATCGTTTTGGTTGCTTTCTGACAGACTTCTCAGCACTAGGATCAAATTGGGTAACCTAGCTTTCTGTCAGACAATTAACCTCTAACTTTTGAATCCACTGCACCACTTTAATAAAGCCTGACAAAGGGCAGTTGAAGAAATAAATTTCTGCAAGTCTCAAGAGAATCAGTGCTTCACAGAGGCTCTTATTAATGATTTTTGGAAGGAAAGGCAAGGAGAATTGACCTATCACACATTCTAATGACAGCACTGTAACAAAATATTGGCATGGATATTTCCCCAAACCACCTACAGTACAGGGTATGTCCCAACTGATTGGGTGGGGACTGAAAAGAAATCTCAGAAGACATGGATAGGATAATGCAGTTAATGGGATGCTTAGAACATACACAATATTCACAGCTGATTCGTTTTCATTATTTCACAGACTTCGTTAAATTATTTAGATTATTGAGATCTAAGAATGCTGACCTGGGCCTTTCAATCCTGAGTAGGTATGTTTTATTCCCGTAGAAATAAATAACTCAAACTGAATTGGTTATTTATTTGCATTTTCACAGTGGATTGAAAACTTAAAGTGAATACATTTAGAAAAGGATGCCGGGGGAGTGGATGTGTAGTGTAGGAATCATTTCATTACAGGAGGGAAGGGAGGATAAACAAAGAACTCTTGTAAGTCATCAGAAGTCGTATTCCTGCCTACACTTGTAAACTCCTAGAGGGAGTTCTATATGTTGTTTCGAGCAGCATACATAGCAGCAACATGGAAAAATTAGGAAAACATCTAAAAGTCCACAACTGAGCGGTGGATACAAGGACACAACAACAACAACAACAAAAAAAAAAGGCTGACAGTTTAAAAATGAAAGTCCAAGTCACATTCCTTCCTAACCCTAACCAAAAAACTACTTAGGCAGTGACTGCAGTCATTTCTTCTAAACATCTTTCAAAAGACAGGAAGAAATCCACTGAATGGAGGATGTGGGAGATAAAGGAATTAGAAAACATTCCAAAATAATGGGGCTAGATAAGTTCTAGAACTCTTCACTCAGGAAAACAGAAGAACTAAGAAGAGGCCAGAAGACACTTAGCAGCAGTGGGCTAGGTATAGTTGATAATGGTTTTGAAATCTGTTAGCTCAAATGAAAGAGAAAAGGGAGTCATTAAAAGATTATCTAGAGGTCCTTTCCAGCTGTTCCTTTCTACATTTCATGTCACAATTCTTTATTTTTTTCCTCACAAACCTTACCTAAGCAAGTTGGTTGTTCTGTCCAGTTTCCTTGTTTGCAGTAAACAGTGCTAGGTCCATCCAAAAAATGGTAAAGCTGGCAACTGTATTCTACTGAAGAACCATTTTTGTAGCTAAGCAGCAGAGGGCTAAGAAGAACACCGTTTTTAATCACTGGTGGAGAGGTACAGCTCTGCTGTATTTCTAATACAAGGAAGGGAGATATGCAATTAGATCTTTAAAATAGTATTAACACTGCTGAAAACATCAGCATAGCAATAGACTTTGGTCCAAAATTTTCATACCAAAAAAAGTGTATGTAAGTGAACTTCTTTTCAGAAGTTTCAGTTTCAGATACTCTAGATTTATTTTACTAATGTTCAGACTATTTCTGTTCCTTCTATGCTCCTCACCTATGTCCAGTCTTGACTCCTCCTGGTTTACAATCAATAGGGATTGGTTGCTTTCTGTGCTGAGATCATCTTCATTTGTTGCTTGAAATGTTAAACCCATATGGAGTTCAGAATAAACCTCAGTGAATTATTAAACAAAGGATCAAAATACTCTTGAATCTGCATGTTCAGAGATTATCAACAGAAGGGGTATGAAATGACTGAAGGTAAAGGCTAACACATGAAAAAAATTACATATACAGGACAGACTTGTAAGTGTAGTTTACAGTCACAGAAGACAATAATCATTCACTCAGCTACTTATTCATAAAGCATATGCAAACATTTTCAAGGCTAAGGAATTGTGATATAGCAATATAGTAGTAAGGTTAGTCATAAAAATGCCTATAACAATATTGGAGGCTATTGAATTCTCCATTAAATTAACAAGTAAAGCAAGGTTCACCTACTCATTTCTTCACTGTTATATGTTTTGCTTGTCCTTATTGCTGCATCTATCTCGAGTGATGTTGGCTCAGATTCCTGTTTATTTATAGATCCTAAAACCACAGCAGAAACTTAGAACCAGCTTGTTCAAAATAACTCATTTTTAACAACACTTAAAAACAAACAAACAAGAAAAAAAAAAAAAAAAACAAAAAAAAACAAAAAAAACACAAAACAGACACTGATGTTTTATAAGATGTAATAAAAATCAGCATTCCAAGGGAGAGCTACACAACATGGATTCCTGTTGAATCCATCCAGCTCATCCTCCTCTCTTAATCTGTTAGCAGTGGATTGGTTGCAAAATTATGTAGCATTTTAACTCTCACACATTTAACAAAGGCGAAAAAACAGCTTTGCAGATATGTAAACTGAGGCTATTTGGAAAATCAAGGCATTATTTGAAGATCTATTTCTACTTAGGCGCCAGAAGTACTAACCTATACAAATAGGAGGTGATGTCCATTTTCCTTTTTCACACTGAATTTCCTCAGATCCTCTTATTTCAAATTTACTTTGACACTGTATACGAACTTTGTCACCATTATGATATGTTCTCCTGACTGTGATGACATGGGCATGAGGAGGAAGTGGTGGTGGAGGACATTTATTTCTTACATCTGAAAATTAAAGAATACATAATGTTTGCTCACTAAGCAAAACAGTAAGCAAAACAATTCATTTTGCTATACAGTGCATAAACTTATTGTTCAGATGTTTCTAGTTAATCCAGAGCAACTTCTGACCCCTTGTTTTCTCCCTAAAAGAAAATCCAGAACAAAAAAGTGATTTTACTTTCAACAAATATATAAAAGAGAGGAAGTATGCTATTGCACCATTATAAACAAACTCATAATTTCTCCACATAAACTCAGGAAAACGTTCTTTTAAAGTCTTCAGGAAATAAACATCTCCCATACTACCCGTTGCTATAGTATTTACCACAGTGTATGTATCAATTCAAATGCTACAGAAGCAGCAATACTGGCAGCCGATTTCCTATCCCCAAATGAAGCTTGTGATTGGTATATCCTCAAAACTAGATTTAGGCCATGTACTCACTTCTCCTGAGTGCTACCCCTTTTTTGCACGCCCCTAGGGAAAAAATCCTGAACAAACATAGGCCTGGAGGACATACTAACATACCATTTACTGAGAGGCTCCAGTGCGTTTTAGTCTCTAGGATATCTCCTAGGAAAGGAACAAGAATTTCATCTTTGTACTAATCACATTATTTTCTACAAGATTAGCTAACAAAGCGGTGCTGTGTTGCGTTTTGGGCCTCACTACAAGAAGGGTATTGAGTTGCTTGAGTGTGTGCAGAGAAAGCAACCAAGCTGGTGAAGGGACTAGAAAGCAAGACATTTGAGGAACAGCTGAGGGAACTGGGGCTGTTTAGCACAGAGAAAAGAAAGCTGCAGGGAGACTTTATTGCTCTCTGTAACTACCTGAAAGGAGGTTGCAGCAAGGAGAGTGTCAGTCTCTTTTCTTGGGTCAGAAGTGGTAGAACATGAGGCAATGGCCTCAAGTTGCAGCAGGAAAGTTTTAGATTGGATATCAGGAAGAATTTCTTCATGCAAAAGGTGGGAAGCATAACATCAGTGTATGTTCTTCCAGTAATATTAAAAATTTTCAGCTAGTTCATTTTCTGTTTTCTGCTGTACACTGTAGCTCATAGTTCTGCATCACTAGGCCTTTCACTCTTCTGAAAGGATTGTTTTGTTTTGTTTTTGGTGGGGAGGGGTGCAGAGGGGTGCTGTGAGAATTTCCAGTATCCCCGAAAGACTATGGAAGCGATAATAATTACCGAAAGCATGTTTCTTTCCTCAGGATGACCCTTCTAGTTAATTCCATCAAAAACATACAGTTTGGTGAGGCAGCAAAACTCTGAAAAGCACTGGATAACACAAGCTAGGAAAAAGTTGTAAATAAATAAAATAATTCCTAACACCTCAAGAAGTATGTTTCCACCTCATGAAGCTCCTAGACATGCTTGATTAATCCTTCACATAATCTGAATATAGTTTACCTTGAATTTTAAGGGCTGAGCATCTTCCCTGTAATTGTTTCTTTGTGCTTTTCCACAAAACAACACACAGAGAAGTAACAGCAGAGAATAGTATCTGCTCTATTGTTAGATTCCACTGAGAACAGGCAGAAGCAGCCTAGTTCCAGTTATCATTGCCTCTTCCCTTCTACTTTGGCTCCATGCTCTTCTGCTAACTCTTCATTTCTATTTAGGTTGTCAGCTGGTACAAAAGCATATTTTTATTTTGCATTCATAAAACATTTCATTTCATGAAAGTGCTAGTGACAGACTATAGACTACAAATGTAAAAATAAGCTACCTTCACACACTGGAGGATCTGGATACCATCCAAAGTAGTAACATTGAATTAGATCAAATTCATGGAAAGAATAATTTGCCTCACAGAAAAAATGAACAACATCTCCCTCTTCATAGATTTTCTTCACAGGATAGAAACCTCCATGTTCTATTCCACTCAAAGGGTAGCAAGTTATTTCTAGGAAGAAAATACAAAGCAGGGAAAAACAGTTGAGAGAGGCTGGAAGGCTTCCTTAAAAAAAAAAAAAAAAAAAAAAAAAAAAAAAAAAAAAGTCAACAATTTATAAAACAAGCCTGTTTATAAATTTTTATTCTGTTGTAGAATAAGTCACATTTCAAACAATTATTTCCATGCCCACTACATACTAGTGCAGTTTGGAGTAAGGGACCACCCATGTGCTAGGCACCTTGCTTCTTCTGTAGTGTTTCCTCCTGCAGTATGATATCCCTCATCACATTTATATAGCAGTGTTTCATTCACTCGAAGCTCTTGCTGGGTTGTGAAGTAATAGCCATGATGTAAATCAGGTACTTGGCATGACTCTTAAATAGAACATATGCATAATGTTAATTGCTCTTTTTATTTAAAGTTACTCATAAAAAAAATAGTTAAAAGTGATCATATCAGAGGAAAAGACTTTGCAAGTAATGAATAATTACAAATGCAAAGTTTTACACAGGTTCTCTAGTCTTTGTTTGGGAACAAAGTTTGGTTGGAAATAGATTTGAAACATTATTATTTCATCTATACTGAATCCATCTACATATAACTTTATCTATGCCAATTGACTAAACAACCAACATGTGAAATCTGAGAACTTCATCGCACAAGGTACAGTTGATAATTTACTTGAGGAGTATCCAAGTGTCCTACCATAGGCAATTTGACAAGACAGGCACAGCAAGGACAGCAGAATTTTATATATATAAAAATTGTAAGGAGCAAAATGCACAGTCCTACCAAAACTTTTAGTACAGCTTGGCTGTGAGGACCATCCGTCCGCTTGACATTGTACCGTATCCTCGATACCACCATTTGGAGTGTGGTAGCCTAGATTACATTTGTACCGCAGTTTCTCATGTATTTTGAAGGAAATTTCTGTACCATAAAAAAAGCCATTTTCCAAAAGAGGCTTCTTACATTTTTCTAAATAAAAAGAGACAGCTTGGTTAGGAAGAAAGAATTAATGGAATATTGTTCTCCAATAAGCAAGGGAAAAGGGCTTTTAATGATCTCCATCTAATTTTATTTTCTTGATCTGTTGAAGAAACTCTACCACAATCATCAGATACAAACATATTGTAATATCATGAAACATGAGAACCAAAGAATCTAGAGCTATGGAGGCTCAGATACGTATCTGGGACAAAACTGTCAATTTTACAGAAATAAGGTAGACTGGGCAACTTTCTTGAAGTTCTTATAAAAGCACATTTTCTAAAGGGGCTCTTACCATATGTATTGTAAAAATAGTCCGTATGTGAACATACGTATTTTGTATACACAATGTATTTAACCCTGTCCTAACTTATGCGTTAGATCCCTTCTGTTCTGTAGCTTCTGACCCTGTATGCTTAAGGAAATTGAGCTAGAAAAGTTTCCCACTAGAAGCAATAATGAACTTAATAAAGCTAACTCACTGTAGCACTGTGGCACTGGAGACCATCCTTTTGCTGTACAAGTTATTCTTCCATCTTGAGTCCCAGTTTCAGTTGTATAACCAGCAACACAGGAATAGGAAAGTTTTTTTTCTTTACGCATAGGAAAATAGTAACTTTTGAAATTATAATAGTATGGGGCAATCTTTCCATTATCTATATGTGGCAAATCACAAAGTTTATCTGCAAAGAGATGATAAACATTTCTCACTGAACATCTCATCCCATACAAGATTATTTTTGCATTAATTTGTTTAAAAGTCAGGTGGATTGATTCAGGCGTTCAAACAAGATGAATGAAATTGTGAATACTAACAAGGTCACAGTTAATTTCTTTGGCAGTCATTATTAAATCAAAAATGATTCATGTAAGTTTCCATACTCATCTTAACAATGAAAGTTTTTATAAGACTCACTGAAATTAATATATATCAGAATTATATCTGCTTTTGCTCTTTAGGTTCACAGAAATATCACCTATAGAATGAAACTTGCTCACATGAGCTGTGCAAAACTGATGCAGAACACTGCTAAAAGATGACTCTTTTAGCCTGGAAGATGTAAGTATGAGCACCCTCTACTGAATAACTGTATTGAGGCGTGCTCTAAAATACGGTGCCAAGACTTAGCTATGCCACAGCTGCATGGTACAAGAATGACAAATTGAATAAGAATAAGCATGACAAACTGCCAGGAGGTAATATAAGAGTTAAACTTGCTGATGAAAGGGTGTTAAAGAACAGTGGTAAAAGAAAAGAAAGAAGAAATAGAGGTTAAGCAAAGAAAAAGCAGAACAGCAAAAAAAAAAAAAAAAAAGGCAGTAATAAGAAAATATTTCAAATTAGTGCTGAAAGTAACACTTCAGTATGGAAACAAAAACCAACAAAAAATTCTCCTAGCTGCGATGACATGGGCATGAAGAGGAAGTGGTGGTGGAGGATATTTATTTCTTACATCTGAAAATTAAAGAATACATAATGTTTTCTCACTAAGCAAAACAGTAAGCAAAACAATTCATTTTGCTATACAGTGCATAAACCTATTGTTCAGATGTTTCTAGTTAATCCAGAGCAACTTCTGACCCCTTGTTTTCTCCCTAAAAGAAAATCCAGAACAAAAAAGTGATTTTACTTTCAACAAATATATAAAAGAGAGGAAGTATGCTATTGCATAATTCCCATTTCCTATCCCCAAATGAAGCTTGTGATTGGTATATCCTAAAACTAGATTTAGGCCATGTACTCACTTCTCCTGAATGCTACCCCTTTTTAGCACTCCCCTAGGGAAAAAATCCTGAACAAACATAGGCCTGGAGGACATACTAACATACCATTTACCTGAGAGGCTCCAGTGTGTTTTAGTCTCTAGGATATCTCCTAGGAAAGGAACAAGAATTTCATCTTTGTACTAATCACATTATTTTCTACAAGATTAGCTAACAAAGGGGTGCTGTGTTGCGTTTTGGGCCTCACTACAAGAAGGGTATTGAGTTGCTTGAGTGTGTGCAGAGAAAGCAACCAAGCTGGTGAAGGGACTAGAAAGCGAGACATATGAGGATAACTAAAACTAACAAAAAGAACCAATAATATTTATGTTTGGATTTCTTATATAACTGTCTCAAAGTCTCTCCATGACATTGCATGACAACCTAATCTGAAGAATCAAAATTTAAAATTTAAATGAAGATCTATGAATCTCAGTAAATTATTGCACCTTTCATCAATCAAGTCACCAGGATTTGCCGCACATTTTTTTAAATAAAGTGCTCGGATAATCTCACTGCTTGTATTTCCCTTCGCCACACTGCTACTACATATTTAAATATAAATACATAAACAAACCACTCTTGGTCATTAAGATTTTAAAGTAGTTTTAAGTCAGAAGTGGTTGCTACCTACATGCCTTTTGTTTGACTTTCAAAAATGTACCAGTATAATTTCAACTGCTTCGCAAAAGGACTAAAGTCTAGTGAAAACAGAGGTAGTAGCAACAAATACATTGTAGTGAAATACACAATAGTAGATCCAAAAGGAAATGAAAAAAAGAGACACACTTTAACAGTCATGTACACTAATGAACAGTCCAGAGCATTGCGAAGTTGCAGTTCAGGTGGTATGCAACCTATACAAACCCAGGAATTTAAAACAGTACTGAATATAGGGATAAGAAATGTGAAGCATCTCCCCACACTAGTTACTGAAGGCTCCATTTAACTTCTGCTCTTTTGCTCGGTAGTCTGCCAAAACATTCCAATTACTGAAACATGTCAGTATATATAATGTTTAGGGGTGTAAAATTCAATTTGCGTAAGTGCCTCAAAATGGCTCAAATACATTTCCAAGAGAAAACTTTTCTGAAAAAGTCTGAACCTTTCTATTTTACAGCTTCACAGCTTAGACATGAATCTGTAGCTCCAATAAGAAGTAACAACTAAATCAGAATCATCAGCCATCTCACAAAACTATATTTAAAAAGCAGTGTTTATTCTTGGTAAAGATATGAAAGACACTGGACTTAAGACAGCTAAACTGCATGTTCTAAATTCAATGTATATTTATTAACAACAGAATTCACTGTTCTTACCTTCTGCAAAGAGTTTGCCTGAATTAATCATAACTAGGAAGAAAAAACAGCCTTCAAATCTCATCTTCATTGCTGTCTCCATCAATAGCTTTCACCATCTGCAAAAACTCTAAGTATTGCTTCTGTAAATTATTAACTGAATTTTCAAAGGTATTCACAAATACTCTAGTATCTGTAGTATTTTGTAACAAAAGTTACTTCACTGAAAACATTATTTTTATTTAATTCTCCAAATACCTTAACTAGACTTGCAGAACTCTACTTCCATTTGGCATCCTTTATATCAGTAAAGATAGAATTTATCATTTTAGTGAAAACAGGCCACAAACTTAAACTAACTGAACACTGTTCCCCTCAAAATCTCTTGAGTTCCAAGTTTAAAGGGCATTCTGTTATCAGGGTATTTACCTTGGCTACAATAAGAGGGAAAAATAAAAATTAAAAAAATCTCCCCCTCTCCCCGCACACTTTCACTCTTTCCCCATATAACCATTCTGTTTTATCCTATATATTATTCATTCTGGAGGCTCTTACATTAAGGAAAACTGTTATTACCTATTTTTATGCTCTGTAGCATACAGCTATCCCCTTAGGGTCTTTTTTTTAAAACCAAAGAAAAATTGAACCTTATTACCTAAGGAAGTCAGATTAATTTCTTAACAATGGGGTGTTTGGACCAGATTGACCTTGGAGGTCTTTTCCAACCTTAATGATTCTATGATTTTATGGGGAGCGTTTAAAGAAAGGTTGGACACCGTGCTTAGGGGAATGGTTTAGTGAGTGATATTGCTGGTAGGGGGATAGTTGGTCCAGTTGATCTTGAAGATCTTTTCCAGACCTAGTGATTCTATGATTCTCTGGACTGACTGACTAATGGCTACAAGTTGATTTAGCATCAGATTCTACCCTTAGGAGATAATCTCCAAACCTTGGCACAATAGAATATAATTTAAGAGAGATTTTGTGATGAACACCATCTCTTCAGCTGGATGAGAAGCATGCTTATATGTACTGCTGACTTCAAAGGAAGATAGCACTCCCAGAATAACCTCCCCTTAAAATAACAGGTGAGTTCCTAAATTCACCCTTATAACATCCTTTTGTTTCATCATAACCTTGTAGTGTTAAAAAAATGTTCCCATGGTGACTCATGGTCTCTCAAAGTTCACTAGAAAGTGAACTGAAGCCCCTGAAATCACTAACCAGTTTCAAAATCAGCCGACTATCTGTCCTTCCCATCTATAGCTCTCCAGGTCAGACAAGCCAACACAACTGTCCCACACAAACAACTCTGCAATACTTTATCAGACTGAGGAATACAATGCTATTGATAAGACTCACAGTTGCATAAGAACAACACATCACTGCACTAGAAAAATTGTCAAGAACATACTATTTTATTGTACAATTTCTTTAGGTAGTAGTACAGAATAGGATTTTCAAAAGCTGTATACAATACAAAAAAGTTGCAAAAAGGTTATCTGCAATTTGAAAAAAACCAAACATTTTCAAGGGTAGTTTAACACATTTGTTTTATTTTAAAACCACTTAGCTGCCTCCTACATACATACTGTACAAAAACACTTTAATAAATTTTATTTACATTTCAGTAGCAGGCAATGCCAAGTGTATCCATGACCATCAGAATTGCTTGGAGAGGATCCACAATTTCTTGCATGTTATCCTTCCTCAAAACCCAGTCTGGTTTAATTCTGTTGAAATAATAGTGGTTTATTAAAATCACATATTGTTGCTGCAAAAACTGCAGTCTAATTTTTAACCTCTTACCTTGAAACTGTTTTTGTCCTCAGAGGAGTTACTGGAATAAAGGAAGTTCCACTAATTAAAGGGTTCGTCTTCTGTTTCACAAGTGTTCTCTCTGCATCCATTTTGCATTTACGAGCTGTAAGTTTATAGAGGCTTTGAATGCAAGCAACAACTCTTGGCAAGCTTCGGATTTCCTGAGAAAAGGTGAAAACAATACATAGTTAATACTACAAACTTGAAAGCAACTTAGATCAAGAAAACTATTTTATTCAATGAAAACTGAACATTTTTAATGTAAGCTGAACTTCTATCTGCAAGCACAGTGAAACTTTCAAAACCAGCACACCCTACCACAAAGCAGTGGTCTAATGCTATCAAAATATGTAACTGGAATGCCACCTGAGACTTCAGAAAAATAAAAAAGCGCAGGTCATATTTCACTAATTTCTCACTTAACCATTTTAATATGTCACTGGCATAAGTCTGCAACAAGTGATACAGAGAGACAAATTAGTGTTTATACGCATCTTCGTATCAATGAAAGATTAACACAGCTGTCAGAGGTGACCAGATAGCTTAAGTGCTCCTATCTGATGGATAAACAGATGATGCTTATTTGTAGCATAGAACTCAGATTACCCTGATAACCTTGTTGGAGATTCTATCAATAAGCACGAGCAAAGGAAACTTCTTCCAAAAACAGGCTATGCCTCTGTTACAATAGAGTGTATCGGCACGAAGTCATGAGCAATTATGTTGCCTGTTTTTAATCGACAATAATGATCTTAACTTTATCTGAAAAGCAAAAGTAAACTTTCAGAAATGCGGGGAGGGGGAGAGTTAATTAACAAGTACATAAACTATATCTAACTTTAAGTAACTTGGCCCTGAGCAACTTGATCTAGAGGGTGGCATCCCTGCCTACGGCAGGGGGGTTGGAACTAAATTATCTTTAAGGTCCTTTCCAACCCAAGCCATTCTGTGATTACAAAAACTCATTAAAAAGTGTGGAAAGTAATGATTGCAATAATAATCTTGCAAGGATTGCAGGATCAGAAACTCAGTGACATATTGGCTAGCTCTGAGTGATGAGGGCATGCAGAACTCTAAGTAATAACTGTTTTCACCATCCTGGAAATGCATTTTCCCATCAATAGAGTTTAGTTATAATTAACATTACAGGTGTAATTGGTATTAGTAGAAAAGAAAAAAAACACAACACCAAACTATAAATGAAAAGCAAAATACCATTAAATCAAACTATTAAAAACAAGACACTAAGTCTTACCAAAGCTCTTTTTGAGTCCTTTGAAAGGATAGCCAGCAAACAACAAGTCTTTGTGAAAATACTTCCTCCTTTCTCTGAAATTTTGTCCCCAGCTTTTCCTCTGTACATTTGCAGTAGGTCTAGTAATGTATCTATGGAATTTTCTACTTCATAAACTGCTTGAGTAGTTCTTTCATACTGTTGTACAAGAAAGAAATAAGAAGTCTTATATAGATGGATCCTCAATGTAACTTTCAGATTAGATGAAAAAGTGAAATCCACATTCTTCCCTTGACCAAATTTGCAGCTGGTCTGGCATCCAAGTGATAAAAATCACTTTTGCATGTTATGCTATTTTAATGGGTTACAAAAAGCTACCTTTTTTGCTCCCAACCCCTCATTTAAAAATCCCCAGAACTGGATTTTACATTTAAAATAGAATAACAAATTACAAGAGGTTTAGAAAAAAATAGGAATAGATGTAGCCTGAATGTTCTTTTTTTTTTCCTGAAATAAGAAAAATGTATTTGAATATAAATGTCTGTAAGTTGGATATAAGATCAAAAAATCATGTTAACAAGTTTTATAAATTTCAGAATAAAAACTCTAGATTGATCAATCCAGAGTCAATATACAGTACTACTACAACCTTAAGTATTTATGAAAATGATCTGTTCTGTCAGAAATGATCTATTCTCTGACATGAATTTGAAAAAATATCCTATCTTCTGCAACATACATGTTTTTACTTTAAGAACTTGACAGTTTATCTTTACTCCAGCTACCCATTTCTACACAATACTTATATCCTAATAATGTAAACAGTTTAAAAAAATCACAACTTTATGCCCATGGAAGCATTTTCTTTTACCAAATATAGTAATTATTTAATTTTCTTAAGAAATAACCTAATTAAAACTCAGATTTATTTTTGCTCTTCAAAATTGTTCAAATTGTTTTAATTTCATTCAGCAATTTTGTGGATAAATAAAAACTGCAATAAAGTAGCCTACAGCTCATAGTCCTGCAAAAGAAAATATTAACATTACCTTTGAAACATTAAGTAGAACTTGAATTGAGTATCTGATCACATCCATACATGGAACACTCCGGTTGCAACTTCGAATCAGAACAAAAATAGTGAAGATTGCTCTGCTCTGGACCATGTTTTCACAACAGAGTGGGGAGAGTCTGGTAACTACCTCTATAACACAGAACATTTGAAGAAGATTCTTAAGCTCAAGCAATTTATTTTCAAAATTACAGATCTTTCTCTTAAATTTAAATAGAACTTGTAAAGAAGTAAAAACCACCATTACTGATTTAATACAATTCAATTGATTTAATATGATTCCATAATAAAATAAAATACTGACCTAGATGCTTTAACGCTGCAAGAATGTACGAAAGATGTTTGTATTTTAGAAGGTATTCAATAGCAATTGCGGTTCTGTTGCACAATTTGTTTTCTTCTTTGCTCTTTTCATTAGCCTTTTCCAAACTGCGCCTTAAAGCTCTAGTTTTTGCTGTGTCATTATTCTTTCTCCAAGCATAACCTCTCCACAATGCCTATAGAAAAGGAATTTCATAAAGCCCCCCCCAGAAAGTTGTGAACAGAAGAGACAATGAAACAGAATTCCATTAGCTTTCCGAAGCAACATTATACAAGTCTGATTAACTATTTAAATACTTTGGTTATTCATTTTTAACTAACTACCCAATAATCGCATTCAGTGTTTAATTTTCCAAATAGCGCATTTGCAAGACAAAAGAACAAAACAAACATGAACGTATACATACCCCGCACATACTTCCCAAAAGTCACCTCAAACATTATCTGCTTAATATTACTTCATCTGTTTGTACTTAATTTTGAATTGAAATTGGCTTGTCTTGTAATTTAACCAATGAATTCAACAACCATTGCAAACATTTTCATTTGTCCCCTCTCCAAAAGCTCACGAAACAAAACCAAAGAAAACTGCAGTTTTCTTTTAACAGGTATTTACCTGAAATTTAATTATTCCAACGGCAAATTTTCTGTTACGTCTGCTGGCAAGAAATCTTCGTATGCTTCGTTGGATTATGGTCGCTGCATCATTTCTGCGATTTAGCCAGCCTCGAATCATACGTTGCAATTGAATGATTCTTTGGTAATTTCTTAGAAATCTTTTCTGTTGCATTTTTGCTCGAAACCACCTCTGTTTAAATTAAAGTAGATTACAAAGAACTACTTTAACATGAGTTTTAACATACAGGCACTAAATAACCCTAGCACTCACCTGACCACCATGACTTAGCTGTGATCCGCCTAGTGGTAGCTGTAATGAATGACTGCAAAATCAACTCAACTGCAGAACTCTTCCTCAGCTAAGAGCAGGTAGGGAAGAGTTCTGTTTTTTTCTCAGCTGTCTTTTAGGAAGAACCACTACTCCACTTCCTATTTCCCAGGTCTGTTTCTTCCCCTCTATAGAGAGGGGAAATAGTGTTCTATATGCCAAATCTTACCAAAGGGTTGTCTAACTGTTTACTGTTACCTCTCAATTTATCTAATACTGATCTCCTTCCATCAATGAGTCTAAAGCTAGTGACCACTGTGGAGACCTCCAGAGCCTGCTGAGACCCACTTTATTACATTTAACTGGCTATAAGTAGAATTATCTAATAAACTGTAGTCCCTATGTTTTAGCTTTATTTTCACGTATGAAGGAACTACTGTATCTTAGTGCTACAGCTCAACTGACAAAATAGATTAGACTATGTTACACAAAAGGATTCATCCTTAATTAGACTAACCTGTATTATAAGAACAGATGAGATATGGTTTTGTGCAAGCTTTAAGATGAGGTGAATCCTATAGGCCCTTTGAATTTTAATTGCAGAGACATGATGATATGCAGCTGCTATGAAGTAAAGCAGTCTCTGCTGTTTCTGTTCTGAAATCTGTCAAGGAAAACAGAAAAAATAACATCATTAATTTTCACATCCAGAGATAACTGATCATCTATGCGAAAACCATAGCACACAGCAAAGTACACGTCAGCAAGATGCTGAATAATGACCGCTGAAGTCATTACCTCAGAACTAAGTAAGATACCTTTCCTCAGTCCTAGGTCTCTCTAATCTGAACAGTAACACACAGAAATGATTGTAACAACTTTAACAGATAGGAGAGAACAGTTGCATTGTAAGCATGCATAGGTGTAAAGGATCCGTTTATGGGTAAGCCAAAAAGATTTCACAAGCATTTAAAAAAAAAAAAAAAAGTTATTTTTCTGCCAGCTAGACTTAATGCTAAAATTGCTATGGAGATATTTTACATCAAAAGTAGTTATAATGTGAAGTATACCAACCTTTTTTCTGACTAAATAACCCCGCATAAATGCTTGCAGTTTAATGATAGCTCTTCTAGTTCTGTTGTATTTCATAAACTGAAGCCTGCCTTCCTGCCAAGATCTCAGATGTTTTTGGATGATCACAGCAGCAGCTTTTTGTTGAATAAATTTTCTTCTCTCCTTAAAACATCTGTATGTTGCTTGGATCAAACATGCAGCTTGAAGCTTCTGAAAAAGATTTTAAATAGTGCATTGATAATTAAAGTTTAGTTCTTTTCTGTCCCAATCAATGAACATGTATGTTTTTGTTCTTTTTCTATGAAGGATTTTTTTCTAGAACAAAAACATAGATAAATAATAAAAATAAAATTGGAAATAAGCAAAATCACACCACACTAGCTTATGTAAAAATCCACTTTCACAATTGGAATGTCTTTTCCCTTACCTAAAGGTGGTCAAAATATTGGTATAACTTAGTTTTTTGTAAGCAATAAGGCCAACAGATCATTTTTACATTTTATGTTATCAGCATAAACAAGGATAATTCAACAAAATGGAACTACTCAAAAACAACAGACAATCTACTAGATCTAAGCAAAAAGAAACTGAATAAGATAAAAGATAAAGCAGTTTAGATTTGAACAGTCTTTGTTCTGACACCACCTTTTTCTTTTGTACACTTCCAGATTGATGACAAAACTCACTCAAATACGTTGAAAACTTAATACAACCATGACATAGAGTGCAAGTGAAAACATACCTTTCTTAAAAGTCTTCTAGCCCTGTACTGTCTATATGCCAACTGAATCTTAACTGCAGCATTCTTAGTTGCCAGAAACTGAAGCTGAACCATTCTTGCAGTAAGGGTTGCTCTCCATCTTCTTTGAATAGTAAGTGCACATAACTTCATTTTCAAAAACCTAACATGAAAATGCATTTTAGGATTTTTAAAAGTTGAGAAAACTTAACATTTTTAAGTATGAGGTTTAAAGCGGATTAAAGTTCTGTTAAAGCGGAACATGTAGCTTCTGGAGACAGGAAGTGAGGAAATGAGAAAGGCAGCTTGAACAAGTCGTTAGGTGCATAAAATATGCATATTCAATCTCTCAATACCTAAACACTCTAAAATAACTAAAATAGTCCAAGAAAACACAGAAGTACTAAATGGAAGAGAAAAAATTAACTTGTTTCTTCCCAATATCACCTTTTTAAAAAAAAAAAAAAATGATATTCAGTGTACAATGGAAGCCAAAAAATTGTTAGGGCATCATCAGGAAGGACACACCACTAATAAGTCAGAAGGCAAAATTTTGCTTCTATATAAAATGTTGGCATACTCCTGTCCTAAGGATGATGCGCAGTTCTGGGCTTTACATCTCAGAGAGGATGTAGCAAGTCAAGGAAGAATGAAGAAAATACAGAAAATGGAGGAACTGACCAAGACATTAAAACTTAGAAGAACTATATGTTTCAGATCAGAAAAAAAAATGGGGAGGGAGGGAAGAGAGACAGAAACAAAAAGAGTGAAAGTTTACAAAAATACTTTAGATAGATATGCTAAGAGTAAAGCTGTTATCAGTCAAATCTTGTGACACTGAAACAAGGGGATGGATAGCCTGTGCTCTCAGTAGAAAGAGCAGTTTAAAATAAAGGTACTTTCTTTATTCCCACTACTTTATTATTATTAAATTATTATTAAATACTTTTCTTTATTCACACTAGGTACTTCCAGAACTTGCTGCTACAAGAAGCTGTGGGGGAAGCAGCAGATTTAAAAAAGCATTACACAAGTTGACATACAACAGGTCCTTAGAAGCATATTAAAGATAATAGGCAAGGACTTAAGCTCTAGCATTTATAATCTAACAAACACAAATGCTGAGGGAGGACCTCAGAAAGCAGTCAGGTTCATGTACTCTCCCTAGCCAGCATTTTCTACTGCTACTGAGAGAACACTGTTCTGAATGAGATGAAACATGTCTGACCTAGGAGAGCGTTTATTGTAAAACCATTTTGGCAAAATAAACAAACAGTAGTTTAACTAATCCATCGTGCTTATAAAGAAATAGCTTTTTCATCTTGTTAGCTTTACATTATAATTTTAACAATATCAAGAACATAATTCCTATAAAAATAAATAGGAAAAAAAAAATTCAAGTCCTAGTCTTTCCATATCCCTACTATGTAAAATTTAAGATTGTGAGGTAGCTTCCAGTCCAGAGAAATATTAAAACATAAGACAAATCATGTGCAAAAGAATAATTACATTGGCATCAACAGGATTATACCTATGCATATTACGTATGTGCTTCAGGGACAGAGCTTGAAAATCTATAGGTATTTGCCAGAGTGCAAAGTAGTACTAAATAATTATATAAGAAAAAAATGAAAAGTAGAGAAATTTATATCAAATTCAGCATTACCAGGTCCTCTGCTGTTTTGTTTTGAAGTGACTCTGAATAACACGTACAGCTTTTACAACAGATGCATATTCCTTTCGTGCTTTGTAGCCTCGAAACCATGCTTGAATTATTTTTGCTGCTTGCATTTTGTTAGCCCACTGCCTGGCTTTATATCCTCTGTATGATGCCTATTAAACATAGGAAAACAAACAAACAAAAAAAACACACACCCTTGATTTTTTTTTTAATGGAACAAACCAAATTAAAAGACATTTTCTAAAACAACTAAAAACGCATTTAAGGAAAGACCACAAATGCCACTAATGTCTGTAAATAATTATGTAATGAAGAAGTAAGTAAAAGAAAGATTAAAAAAAAAAAAACCTCACTTCCCGATACTGCTCTCCACTCCCAAATTAAAACCCACAATACCCAAAAAACACCTTCTGGGATTACCTGAATTCTAATAGTAGCTCTTTTGATTTGATTGTACCTTTGTTGTTCAACATTTCGCATCTGATACGCTCTGTAGTATTGCTGTATTAATAAAGCAGAAGACTTGCACCGAATGTATCGTTGCCTCTGAATAAATCCACGAAAATATGCCTTGAAAGACAATATTGGAATATTTACTCACTTGCATGGTATTAACCATTGCATTGAAGATGACTGCATATTTTTAATTATTGCTATAGTCACTAACTTGTTATAAACCATCAGTATAATTAATTTTAAAATAGCTCTGATTTCCAATTAATTGTTTTCTACCTTTTAAGTGAAAACCTCATACTTGCTCTGGATATATAAAGGTAAATATTCAGAAAAATAGCTAAGAGGCTGCCACTTCCCTCCCAACCCTCCAAAGAACAGAAGTGAGGATGGCACACTTGTTTTCTTATCTGCCAAAAACAAACAAACAAACAAACAAAAAACTTTGTGCTTCCCTTTCCTTCCTGATCTGGGGAAAAAAAGCCCTCCTTTCATTCCAGTAACGTCCTGAAGACAAATCCCTTTCCTTTTACCTTAGGATACAATAATTAAGAACAGCACAGGAAGTCATTTAAAACTTCTCCCAGAAGGAACGACTAAATATTAATTTAAAATAAAAATGACTCCCAGTACAAAACATAATTAATATAAATAACAAGGAGAAATACCTTCTCTCCCTTATCCTAAAAAATAAGGCAAAAGCACATCAGAGGAACTAGCTTTTTTAGCTAGACAAATATTTAGTGTGTTACAGGGAGATGGAGCAACTCTCATTACTTCTTGCCAGCCACACTCATACATTATCCCATCAACGACGGAAGGAAAAACAATGTTTAATCACCTTTCCCTAAGAATGAAATATGTCTCTTCAAATTCTTTGTCAAAATGTTAGCTAGGCACCAAAATTATTCTGGATCTATTTAATGTCTTAAAAACAAGCAAACAAAAAACCCACCACACTTGGGTTATTTCAGAAGACATGAGTAAATCAAAAAGTCTTAAAGAATGCAGTAATTACACTTTTTCCATTTACTTGACTTTATACTTAGTACCAGTGCCAACTAATGTCAACACATCAGAACAGCCTTCATTTGCATTCCAATCAAAAAAAAACAAAAAGAATTAAGCTGTTAATATTTAAGTAGGTAGAAGCTATTCAGGCCAAATTCTGAAAACAAACAAACAAACAACAAAAAAAAAACAAATATCAGAGTTCCAATTTTAAGTAGTAAAATTTTAGTGGAAAGAAAAGAAGGAAAATAGTATTACTTTTGAAATTAATGCTTCAGCAAGGAAAACTAAAACAAGAGACAGACTCATTTCTGTGCTCTGCAATACTAAATGCTACGCACCTGGTATACTGTACTTCAGAACCTAATTCTGTTTTAACATATGTTTGAAATAGTAGCACCAATCTAAAACAAATGAAAACACTACTGTACATTTCAAAGTACCTGAATCTTTACTGTGCTTTCTTTCATTTGGTGAAACCTCTTCTTTTCGATGAATCCCCTGACCCTCGCCTGCACAATGATAATTTTCTTCCGGGTTTGTAAGTAAGTCGTTCTTTGGCATTTTACAATCAAACAGGATCGGTACCATCGCTGTAAGACAACTGCTGCTTTTTTATATCTTGCATACTGTGATTGAGCTTTATGCATTAAGTAATAGGCTTCTACTGTAATAGCTGCTCTTTTAAGTTGAATAAATTTTCTGCGATGCACAGCCATCCAGAGAAAAGACTGAATCTTCCTTGCTGCTCGTATTTGTCTTGCTGTTTGTCTTGCTTTCATTCCACGGCAGGCAGACTGAATAATTACTATTGCTTGCTTTTGAGCAGAGTATTCTGCTTTCTGTAAGCGAGCCCTGTGGCATGCTCTGTACCACCTCTGAATAGCAACTATTGAATTCTGAATCAATTTATAGCGAGTCCTCATTCTTTGGCATCGGAATGCAGACTGGATCATTATCGCTGCTGCTTTTTTTGCAAGAAAACGCTTCCTTTCTACGTGCATTCGGAAAAACGATTGTATGCGTAGTGCAGCAAGATTGGTTTTATACAACTGCCTTGCTTTTTTAGCACGAAAAGAGGACTGTAGGCAAATGATGGCCTTTTTTATTTTTGCATAGTTTTCCATGTCAGCTTCTTTTGCTACTTTGGCTCTGAACCTTTGTTGTATAACTCTGACTGCCCAGCGCAACTGTTTATAATACCTGCGTTGTACATACATTTGATAACAAGATTGTATTACAGTTGCTGAAGCATGCATAAGTTTCAGTTTCTGTCGTTCCTTCATGCCTCTATAAGATGCTTGAATAACAAGAGCAGATTTCTTCATTGTCAGATATTCCTTCTGTTGACTCTTTTGTTTAATGTAGGATCGATAGTAGTTCTGTATAGCAATAGCTGCAATTCTCATATTTTGATAGGACCTTCTATTCCTGTGCATTTTGTAGGCTGACTGTATTCTACTAGCTGCTAAATGCATACGCTCAATACTCTTCCTCACTCTGATACCTCTGTACACAGCCTGTATAAGAACGGTTGCTCTGCGAAGATGAAGATACTCCTGAGCATGCTGCCTTGACAGAATCAAAGCTCTGTATCTTCTCTGAAAGACAAGAGTAGCTGCTTTAAGAGAGAGATACCTTTGACGTTCTCTAAAAGCTTTAAAATTTTTCTGAACAACAATAGCAGCACGGTGTTTTTCTTGAAGTCGTTTTTTTAAACGCATGTCTCGAAAAGCCTTCTGAATACAAATTACTGCTTTCTTTAATGAAGAATAGTGCTGTACTGCAATATTCCTTAGGTTATTCGCTCGGTATCTCTTCTGTATTAGCTGGGTTGCCCACTGAACTTTTCTGTAGTGGTGGTACTGCCTGTACATTCGGAAGTTTCTCTGTATTATAAGTGCTGCCTCATGCCTTTTCTTCAAGAACCATCTTGTTTTCATTCCTCTATAGGCAGCCTGAAGAACTAAAACAGAATTGTACTGTTTTAAGTATATTTCTCTGACACGCTTCCCTTCCCTGTAAGCACGGTAACGTTGTTGTATGATTACCGAAGCAAGCCTTAGAGCTTGGTAAGAAATGTAAATTTTACGCATTCTTAATGTTGCTTGGATGACCACAGCAGCTTGATACATCTGCTGCATTTTTTGCCTTACCACAAAGCCTCTGTAGGCAGACTGTATGATAACAGCAGCATTAAGGAGTGAGAGGTATTTTTGACGTTGAATTTTTGCTAGTTTTGTTGCTCGGTATTTTCTCTGAATTACAATAGCAGCTGTCCTCAGGGAAATAAAATGTTTTCTTTTGAGAAAAGTTCTAAATCTTCTTTGAATAAGCTCAGCAGATTCGCTCATAGTTCTTACAAGTCTTCTTGTTTTCATGCCACGGAACGCAGCCTGAAGACAAAGCGTAGCCCTTCTCACAGTCATATAGTTATGGACTTGTGCATTTCGCTCCTTACAAGCACGGAACCACTGCTGAATCCGTCTAGTTGCCAGCAACAAGTTTCTGAAATCCCTTTGTTGTTTGTGCATTCGATAATAAGACTGTATCATTGCTGCTGACTGGTGCATACTTTTTAAGTCTTGTCGAACTTTCATGCCTCTACAGGCAGCCTGAAGGATAATGGTAGATTTCTTAAGCACCAAGTACTTCTTACGTTGTACCTTACCTAAACAAAATGCTCTATATTGTCTTTGAATTATAATTGCTGCTATTCTCATTGCCCGATATCTAATGTTTATGCGATGCATCTTAAACATGGCTTGAATACAAATAGCTGCTTGATGCATACAGTGAATTTGTCGTCTGACTTTCACACCTCTGTAAATTGCTTGCATTTTGACTACGGCTGTTTTTAAAGATAAGTATTTTTGCTTTTGCCATTTAGCATGAATAACTGCACGATAGTGCCGTTGAACTACTATAGTTGCAGATCTAAGTGTTACATAATCCTTTTTCACCAGGTATGATCTGAAGGCTGCTTGTATGGTTGTAGCAGCTTTTCTTTGTTGCCTCAATTGTTTCCTCACAGTCATCCCACGATAAGCAGACTGCAAGACTAACGTAGCTGCCTTTGTTTTTAGATAAAGTGCACGTTGTTGTTTTTTCATATAGTAAGCTCTGAAATATCTCTGAATCACTAAAGTCGAATGTCTTATTTTTTTAAATTTTAGTTGATTTACATGCATTCTGTAATAGGACTGAATAATTGTTGCGAGATGGTGCTCCTTTTGAATTTTTTTTCTCGCCATCTTCCCCCTCCATATGGCCTGAAGACGTATTACACAATTACGCAGCGCAATATACTCTTGCTGTTGCTTTTGGCCTATGACACTGGCTCTGTAATGTTTTTGGATAATTAGTACAGCATGGTTCATAAGTCTGAATCTTTTCAGAGCTATGAATTTTCTGAAGGCAGCCTGTATTACCATTGCAGCAGCACGTTGTCTTCGAATCTGCTTTCGTACCTGCCAGCCACGAAATGCTGCTTGTAAAGAAAGCACAGCTGCTCTTGTCATTAAGAAGGTCAATCTTTGCCTGCTTCTAGTCTTGCAAGTTCTGTACCATCTCTGAATCACAATGGAGGCCTGAATCACGGCCTGATACTTCATTCTCGCAGCATGAGCTCGGAAAGCAGTCTGAATTTTAATAGCAGCTCTATATTCAAGTTTAAGCATTTTGCGTGCTTTGTAACCCCTGTAGGCTGCCTGTAAGCACACTGCTGCTTTTTTAGCCTGTAAGAACTCCCGCCTCTGGCGGAGCTGTTTTTGGTATGCACGATAGTGGTTTTGAATGACAACAGCAGCTCTGTAGATGATTAAATAATGTGTCCTGTCCCTTCTCATTCGGTATCGTGCCTGAAGAAATACTGCAGTCTCTGTCCACTTTTGTATTTGTTTCCTGACAAGATAGCCTCGAGCTACAGCTTGAATTCTTATGCAAGCGTCCTTCAATTTTCTATATTCTTCTTTAACTTGAAGAGCATATCTATGAGACCGATACCTTTGCTGGACATAAAGTGTTGCCTCCAGTAATGCACAATAATGCCTACGTGCTTGTCTCATCTTTACAAAAGCTTGTATTTTCACTGTTGCATCTCTTAAGTCTTTAAATTTCTTTCGGACAATATAAGCACGATAACTTGACTGAATTTTTATCACAGATCTCAATATGTGCACCTCTTTCCTAGCTTTCCTTCCTCTGTAGGCAGACTGTAGGACAATAGTAGCCAGACGCATCCTCTGGAAAGAGAAGACTGCTCTTTTAGAAGCTACACATGCCCTATACCAAGCTTGAATTACAGAAGCAGCATTTTTCATCTCTTTGTATCTTTTTACTTGTTGGTATTTTCTCACGTGTGACTGCAAGGTAGTAATGTGTTTTTTTAATTGTAAAAATCTTAGCTTCTCTTGTCTCATTCTCCATAGTGATTGAATAACACAAGCTGCTTTGGTTTGCCTGTATAGTATACGTGCATTCATGCCTCTAAAAGCAGCTTGGAGAACTACTACAGCTGCACGCTTTCGCAAGTAGTTCTCTCTCTCATTTTTTCCTAATTTATAAGCTCTGTAATACTGCTGAATGGTCACTATTTGTGCCCTATGCTGCTGGTAAATACGTCTAGCTATCTGACACCTGTACCATGCCTGAATCTTGATTACGCTTTGCTTAATATGTAGATAACGCTTCAGATCTCTGTGCATCCTGTACCAAGACTGCAAGACAAGGGCAGCTCTCTTTCTTTTAGCCAGTTTTGAATATTGCCATTTTCGGAAATAAGTCTGGAGCACTAAAGTAGCTCTAAGTTTTTGCTGGATTTTGCGTTTTCTCCATCTTCTGAATGCGGACTGAATAGTAAGTGCTGAAGACTTTAAGATTTCATATTTTTGTCGATCTTCTTTTGCCAACTTAGATGCCCGCAGATGTCTCTGAATTGTAACAGTAGCCCAAACAATTCGTTTATATGCAGAAACAGATATCACCATCCTTCTCTTTGCTTGTACAAAGATAACATAATATCTTAGCTGCAAATACTTTTTCCTAGCAGAGTATCTCCTCCAATACGCCTGCAGGAAAAAAAAAGAAAATTTAGTATTTTCTTTATGATAGCTTAAGTCTAATTTTGACGGCTACTGCCCTCAGACTTATTAAGATTTGTGTACTTCTACTTAATCTCCATGAAGATAAGACACCTACATAAAAAACAATGTCCAAATGCTTGAAACGTTGCTTTTTTAGCACTTCAAATTCCAGGAAAAAAAGTGCTAAATTTACCCTGGCAGCAAAAGATTCCCTGTTAAACTTATGTGATAAATCAGTGATTCTTTAAAATCCATTACAAAAAGTTCTAAGAATGTCATATTTGGCTTTGGGTAACAGTTGGGAAAGTATCTTGAGAAACTGAATTCACTATCAATTATTAAATACCAGCTGGTAACTAATTTCTGGCATTCTGAAAGTGCCCACTGCAGGTGTCATAACATCAGGTGGCCAGTTCTTGTCTGGCTTCTTTACTGGTGTTCAGCAGCTGTAAAGAAGCAAGCCAGAACAATCTGATTGGTCCTTACATTGCCTGGCTTATGGTCCAGTGTTTTAATATTTATGGCATACCAGCACAAAATATTTACTACTAAGGAGCAAGCATAGAATTAAAAGCATATTACCATTTCTCTCTGGAGTGAGAAAATTATCAAAACATCTCAAAAAGGGAAAAAAATGTATTATGTTTTCATGTAAACATCTGCTGCTGCAAGCAGCACAAATGACCCTGAGCAATCCTTTTTCTTATAGGTTTCAGATAGTTTTCCTTTAATCTCACTTTATATCATATTACCTTGATGTATAATCTAATTTTATATCATATTACCTGAATTACTGTGGCAGATTTACTTCTGGTTTCCTCCAGTTTTGTCTTTTTTAGATTTAAAAACTTCATCCTGGCTAAGTATCCTCTCCAGTGCTTCTGGATGAACACTGCTGCATTGTTTTTCCTCAAGATACGTCGATGAGACAAGAAGTTTATTGCATGTTTTTGAATTATCCGAGCAGCTCTGTCTCTTTCCTACAAAGAGTGAATTTCCACTGAACAGTTTGGATTGCAATTTTCACCTGTATTTTAATGTATTAGAATAACTATCTAGAACAATCTTATAAAAATTAGGCTTGTTGATGGCACAGCTTTTCTTTATTCTATGGCAAGAACTTTTCTGAAATGGGAAATGTTTACTTCAGCACCAAGTTTTTTGTAAAAGTGTGGTATCACCTAAATCTGCATCTTCCCACCTTGATTAGTTCTTGTTGCTCCATTTTTTTTAAGCACTCCTTAGTAAACCATTTTTAAACCTCAGTTTTAGTTCTCATTCATAAGAGTTTAAGATATCCATATTAAGTGACATACTACCAGAGTGTTTTCCAGCTATACTGAAATAACCTGAGTACAAAGACAGTCACACTGGATCATGTCCATCCAGCCCAGATTTTTGTTTACATATATCAGTGTTTTCATGGTAACCCAAAGGCCATAGGAACAGACTGATAAACATCAGGGCAACAGGAAAAAGCAACTTACAGATGTAATACTTCAGTAAGTAGCTCGTCTTGTCAGATCCCTACTAGTAGTAGACTATCCACATGGTAATATGGCAGAGCATACTTGTGCACATTGCAAGATTAAATTCAAAATAATGTCTGCAAAGCTCGCGTGTTTTGTTTTTGACATCTCCCTCAAGCAGCTTTCCTATTCACTATCGAAAAACAGTTATAAAGGAAATGTTTTATCACTAGCATTAAGGGTGTAAACTTATAATAAAAAATAAAGAAATTGGAGATAAATCCCCCCTCTATGCAACAGATTCTCAAAATATTTCACTTGAACACTGCTTGAATTTCTAAAACATCTCAGATACAGTGATGGTGTTTATCAGCCTTCATGGTGTCATAGTTTTAAAGCCATCAAAATATCTGAAATAACTACCAAAAAAGTAAGAAAGAAAATACCATGCAACTTGACTCAAAACACTTTCGTTGAGTGCCTAACCAAAAACATTAAATCCATATGCAAGTTTAATTTTACAAACTACAAAGAGAAACTAATAGGAATCAAAAAGGAATGACTCTTTGTTTCAAGGAACCAGTGCAACAGTTTCATATTTTGACTTGGCAAATGGGTTTGAGGGGTGCCACACTTTAGTTAGAAACTAAAAGAAACCCTGAAGAGCAATAGCCTTTAAAGAATAATCACCTTTAAACAAAAGTAACTACCTTAGAATAGTCTCAAACGTTTTTTTTAGTAATTACTGAGAAGGCCATAAATTTGGATAATAATGGTATTAAAATTAAATGCACTTATTATTCTAATAAACCTGTATACTCTAAACAATGAACTTATATTCTTTATTTAGTTTTTCTCAAAGTAGGAGCTATGAGATTGCACAAGCAAAGAGTACCTGAGAAAGTTTCAGTTCTTTTTTCAGCCTGTATTTCCTCCAAGCAGACTGAATAAATCGAGCAGCTCGAGTTTCTTGCCGAAGATCTAGAAGCCTCGAACACAGAAATGATAGGTAGGTAATAACAACCTATTTAAACACAGAAAGCAGCAAGTTAAGGACTACACACAGCAGAGCAAAACACATTTACTTCAACCCTAAAGGCACCTATCTCACCTTCTCATCAGGTATTGTATTTGACATGTCTGAGTGATGAATCATTGCTGGTATTCCACCTAGGTCAGAAACTGCAGTATTGATCAGCTGGAAGTTCTTCTTTTCATTGTCTAACAATTCCTTGTACATGACTGAGGCTATTACAGGTTTGCAAAGAGAAAATAGTTGTCAGATCAGATTGGATACAAGAGAAATAGATTTAACATGAGCTTTTGTACATTAAATAACTTACTTTGGTCAAATGTTCCTTCTGTAACATTTAGAGAAGTATCGGACTCTGAGGATGAGGAGGATAAGTTTAGTCCCACCATATGAGTTCTTGAGCACTCTACTGTTTGAGTTGTACGTTGACACACAGCTTCCAAAGGCACGTAACATGGATGATAATGATGAATTAAATGGCACAGTACTCTACCATCTGAGAAACAGACTGTGAAATTTTCCACCTGTTTAATAAAATACAGTAAGTTACACGTTCCTTGAAGTTTTGGTACCGGTTAATTGGTATCAACTGGATATACATTTTTTCATCTTGCACCTTTGAAAATGACAAAGTATGAATTCTGCAAATTTATTTTAGACAGAGAAAAAGCTACAAAATTAGTGCTTCTTTTGAACATTCACAGTACCTTGGCACATACCTGTAAGAAACCTGCAATACACGTGTGAATCACTACACAGTGAATATTCAAGAGGGAAGACTTAAGAAACCAAAAAGAAAACAGTATTTCTTTCAAAGGATCCCCAGGAAACTTCTAGAGATAGCTTTTAAGGTCTTCAGTGCAGAAATAAGGCCTGGACTTGCATCAGTTTCAAATGTTCTATTTTGCCCTACAGGAAAAACTATCAAGTGTGACAGTACTCTGACCAGAGTCAAGTCTGAACAGGGCTTCTCAGAGGGAAAAAACTATCAACACGACCCTTTTGAACAAACACTTTGAGGAAAAGAATCCTCCTTGGCCTAAACATTAGTTTAATGCTCACAGTTCCTAGTAATGGTGAAAATTTTATGTACAAATATGTTTAGGATGACTACCAGTTGAAAAAAAAACAAAAACAACAAACCACCTCCAACTAGACTTCCACTTCAACTATATTTTTAAAAGGCATTTTTATACATGAGACTATCTAGAAGGGGAAATCCTTTTACTCAAATTTGTCTTCTGCAGATACATCCTCAGTAAGATGATTATTCCAAATCAGATTTACTTCAGATCAACTTTATTTGTTGAGAAGAATGTTTAAAATTAATTACCATTGGCTGTTACTACACATGAAAGAATTTGAAAATGAAGAATTGTGCTCTTTAAAGAGTAAGCATTTTACCTTGATATTGTAAAATCCACAAACAGCATTAACCCATGCCATCAGCAGCTTCACGTTTTCACTGTAATTTTGAAGTGAGGAGCTACGACTGTTATCTTCTTGTGTTCTACAACAATTAGAAAAAAGTTTGAGAGTGCCCAATTGTGTTTTTATCTTATGTGCATTCCTTAAAAACACAATTTCTTCTTTTAACTGTTCCACATTAAGAAAAACATCCACCTATTAGGAAGAAAAAAAAAGATTTTATTTTGCCACGTATTGTAGCAGACAAATGTATAAGTTTTATACGTAGCATTTTAAAGAGAAACCACTCTCACTACCTGCCACACTGAATCAGTAGTGGTAATCTGGATTTGCCAGCATAGATGACAGAGACAGCTACCAACTGCTTGAAATAAAGAACTTAAACCCACACTTTCACTGTTTTGTTGGAAACTATTAAAGACCAACTTACTGAATGTTTCTTCAAATTTATTGTTTCAAGATAATTGGAAAAAAGTTAAAAAGATGTAGCTTCAGTATAGATAAAATAAAAAGGTATAGGAAAAAAGATAGAGCTTATTCTACGCTTGTCTGTCAGAGTGACCTCACAAGCTGATTCGAAACCTCATTTCCCACACTCCTTTTTCAATTAGTAAAAACTTACCAGCATTTGGAGACCAACATTATTTTAGTCTAATTATCAGTTCTGGTAGCATAACAACAGAAGCTCAAAAGCTGTGGGGTTTTTTTTGTGTGTGTTTTTTTGTTTTGTTTTGTTTCCCCCCCCGCAAAAGCTTTTATGAAGGTATACAAGAAAGAGCATAATTAAAATGTTAAAATGTACTTGTTAGGGATGTCATGTAATGTTTGCATTGCACTTCAAACGTACAAAGTAAATTGTTCCACAGTTTAAAGTTTGATTAGTAGAAGCCTTCACAGACAACAAATAATTGTTGAAGGACTGATGTTTTCATTATCTCTCACTTGTAATTCATAAGAAATAAAAAAGTAATTGAGTAGTACCTGGAAAGCAAAGACAATTTTCCACAGCAGTGCTAATGTTCGTTCTCTGTGTCTGTCCACAATATCCCTACAGTCAATTGAAGCACCTATTAAATAAAACAAAGAAATGAAATGTTCACTAGTTCTACAATGGGCTCAGAATAACTTTGATTTCTAGGCCTTACCACTCTCATCTTTCAGATGAATTCCTCGCTCTTTAAGGACATTAAGAACAATATCAACATTATGCATCTTCTGTAGACGACTTATTGCAGGAACTCTCAACTGTTTTGAAAGATTCCAGTCTTTGGTGAGAAGTTCCATTGCCCTCCTAAAAAAGGGAAATTCACAGTTTAATAGCTTAGCTAAGCTCATATTAAGTATTATATAAAAGAAAATGAATAGTTCAAAATAATTCTGTATCAACGCACACAAGACGAATACCACATTGTAAGTCCACAGCCAGATTTGTTACAGCAAAATCAAATTCATCAAGTGGAGTTTGAATATGGCTGACAGGTAGTCCCAAGAAACCAAGATGACGGGAAAGGTCACCTTCACCACTCAGGAAATCTCGAGAAATTGCCAGCAGAATGTCTTTACTCGTCTTAAAGCAAACAAACAAAAACACAAATTAAATAGTAATATTTAAAAAATAAACACTTTTCACAGTCTGTCTACACAGTACATAGTGAACTAAAGGAAATTTTATTTCAGCATAGTAAAGACATTTGTTAATCAAAGAGTTTTTATGACAGCTATTACATCATCTCTTGTTACGGCAAAACAACAAAAGACAGGAGAAAAGCCCATCAAACTTATTTGAAGTTTAAGATCAGCTGTACTATGCTACAGTGATATTTAAAAGTATCACAGAAGCTTAACTTCAGAGAGGAAAGCAAGTTAATGCAACATAATGGAGTCCTTTCTACAGAACCAATACCTCAAAGATTTCTTGGAAAATTTTTTCATAACTATGAGACCATATACTGAGAACGTTCACATAAAAGCATCAACAGCCAATACTTGTTACAGAAATGCACCTAAAGGCATAAAAAATATGCGTCCTACATTCAGTCACAGAACGTTCAAACAGAACAATATTGGACAAAGACTTCAAATCACAGCTCTCTTACCTTGAACTCTGCATCCTTACAAAAGAGGCAAGGGTCATGGTCAATCAGTCTGGACTGTTTGGCACAATCCAGAAAGCAAACTAACAGCAGCATTTTTTTCAGTGTGAATTTTGACAAAGCTTCTTCATGACCTAAAAAGATAGAACCTATCAAGTGTCAGTTCAAAAATTAAATGCTACAAATACTCTATTTTTGGAAATACCCATTACCTTCTCGATAAAGGTGAGGCACAGTGGGATGTCTATATTCTGCTGCAATGTCAGGGTTCCAGAGCAAGCGATTAAGAATAAATATTGCCAAACCCATAACATCACTATTGCTCTCCAAAGATATCAGTTCCCCATAAACAGTCTAATATGAACAAAAAGAGAAAAAAAAACATAACCATTAAAAATGACCTTAAACGATGTGTTTGTGAATATCATTTAATGCTGAAATTGTGTAATACCAAATGGTAATTAGCCCCTAAAAATGAATTTATTCAAAATAGTGACTAAAGGATAGAACCAAAGGAAATTTCAGAAGATTCTGTCTCATGTAAAAACATTTGATCATCTCTATCTCATGAATCAATCAATCAGCAGTTCTCTTAAGAAAGATGCATTTTCCTCTAAGGGTCAAACTAACTGTAAACTGCACTTCTGTTATTGGTCAAGGAGTTAATTCTCACTTTTCGTGATTCTTTTTTTAATAAGGTAAATGTTTTTAAAGCAAGTCTGTTATAATACAACTAAAGACATGTGAACTCGCTATAAGTAAATTGAACCTACTTGGATTAATAGAACAGAAAATATAACGAAACCTGAAATGCTCCCTACTCGAAAGGGTATCAGATCTCTTCAAAACTTTGATTATAGAGCACGTATTCTGCACTTACCTCTAGACCTATACGCAGCCACAAAGGGTTGTAAGATAAAAGCCAGTTAAGGACTTTCTGCCTCTCTCCTGCAAGAGAACATCTTATAATATTACATCCAGCAAACATTTCATATTATAGATAACATTCCTAACAATCTATTTTAGATTGAATCAACTAAGTATGCGTGCAATCTTTTTTCAACTTACAAGAAAAGAAGGTATGCAAATTTTTATCATTCTTACCTACATCTTTCCAGAGGTGTCTGTCTCGACGAACTAGCAAACGTCGAGTTTCAATCTCAACTTCCAGCTTCTTAATAGCTTTAACCATTTTTTCAGATGTAAATAAACGGCAAGCATCACGTCGTAACTTATTCAGTCTACGACGAGCAGTATAGGCTTTTAGGGAGACTTCATCTTTTGTTGGTGCTTTAGGAACACTGGTTTTATGATGGTTCTCTTCTCCCAAGATAACAGCAGCTGCATTTACTATTTAAATGCACACACAGAAAGTATGCCTTTACATCTCAAACAAAGGTAGTTTTGCCCTACGTTCACAATGTTATTTTACGTTTGTGTAACAATTTTGTTCCTCAGGAAGCTTATCGTTTGTTGCATTATATGTGTCTTGCCAGGTACAGGAATATTAGGCACATATTTGTTATAACAACACTTATTGCCTGAAGTAATGGGCTAATAAGGGCTGGGCTGGAAGTTCAGTTCTAAAATGAATTTGATAATCTCCAGAATTTTAGGTTGAAAATAGAGAGAGAAGTACATTATCATCATTTTAATACAGCGGCAACTCTGATGTTTCTCAGCAGGTGGGGATTCCCCATGAAACACCCACAGAGAGATACTGCAGCCACAAGTTTCAATGTGTATTCCTTGTTCCAATGCATGCTTCCCATTCCCATGTGGGGTACACTGTGCTTGGCATGAGCAAGTGCATCATCTGTACTTCACAAGGGGAAGATATGACTCAGAAAAGACTTAAAGTGCTATAAGGTTCTGTTGGGATGGACAGCACCACCCCAGCGTTAGAACTGCCCTTGGTTTAGTATACTCCATATTTTTTAGCCCAAATGCCACTGAAACCCATCACCAAATATTTGCTTTAAGCTTATCGCAGTATTAAGTCAAAGGCTGAACAGGGAAACACATATAATATACAAAAATTGAAAAACAAACAAAAAATCTACTCTTATGGAAAAGCTTAATGCTACACAAAGTAAAATGATGAGTAGGGTTACTGTTAAACAAGGACCCCTATTCACTAATATCAATAAGGCACCTTATGTAACATTTAAGAACATTAAAAGACAAAGTGAAAATTCTTGTACTCTACCTTGTGAGGTGTTTGTTCTTACATTGAAGTCATCAGGGGTAAGTACAAAATTTAACCACCATGTGAAACCTCGTTGTTGCTTCTCTTTCCAACGTTCATCATAAAACATATTTTTAGCTGCGAAAGGCATTGGGTGCCTAGGAATGACTTAAAATAAATAAAGAAATAAGTCCCTCCTTCTTTGATTGCTATTTAGTCTTTCTTGAAATGTAGGATAAGCATTATGTGTCTCATCATGGAAAATATTAAAGTTTGATACTCTATTTAGCACTATAGCAGGAAAAAACAGGTTGTTAGAATCTTCAGTGACTTTCAAATCAGCTGTTGTTAAATAAATTTTAGCCGCAAATCCTTCATTAAGTTATTAAACCACTAGAACAAATACAAGAACCCATATTCTTATTATTTTCAATATCTGTGTGTTTTTTATATTTAAAAATATATTTCTAAATATGTTTTAATGCATATCTTGGATCAAAACCAAGTTGAGTTGTATTACTGCTAGGAACAATCATTTTATAAATAGATTTTTCTGATCAGATCAACTTAGTATTAATAGATTTGCAAAATCAGTATCATTTTGGTGGGTAATTTTCTATTCTTAGGCATTCTGTTACATTAAAATTTTACCAGATGTAGAAGAAGCATTTCACTGATGTCCATCAGTCCCCAGGGAACACACCTGTAGTTTTTTACACTTACATGTAAAACCAGAGGAAAGTAACATTTACATTCAGCTGACCACATGCTGCAACCAATTTTCTTATGAGCGGTGCAGATGCATTATGAAAGGTATATAATTTTTTCTAATAACTGTTTTTTCACTATGGGTACAACCTTCTATTTCATCCCAGCTCTGCTCAGGTGGGTCTCAACTACAAACAACAGCAGTACAGCAATTGTGTTATTCAGTTCAGCGGATATTGTTCCACTAAATACCAGAAGTCTACCTACCTGTTTTCAATGGTTTCAAAAATGTCAGGTGAGACTGAGCCAATCCAGCAATGGGTTTACTAATTTTATTGGCAGTTTTTGGTGCTCTCTGAAGGGAGGAACCTACAAGTATTAACACACATGAGTGACGAAAGTGTCAGTGAAAGTTAACATATTAAGGTTCATATCACTCATACAGCAAAGAACTGGAGAGGTTCCCTATGAACCCCCTTCAACATACTAGCAATCTCGTGATGATAGAGAAATTTAAGCAAAGTAGTTTGTCTACAATCAACATGGGAAAAACAATTAAGAGCAAATAAGTGCTATTGTATTTCCTGGTTCTACCACTACATGTACTCAAGCACTGCACACTGCTCTCAGCCAAACAAGCAACGAAACACGTTAACACACAACATGCAGAAGTTTTTCTGTATCCTGCAGATAGTCATAGGGTAGCCTTAGAGATAAGTTTAGAGATAAGTTGCTTAGCTTAAAAAAAAAAAAAAAAAAAGGTGTTCCCCTTCATTTGTAAATACCTTCATTTGGGGGTTTTTAGATTTATTATCATATCCTAGAAACATAAAGCTAATTGGTAGAAATATTTATTAGGATATGTGAAATTATGTATTCTATGAATGCCTAGGTAAAATGCATGGCTTTTGGGAGCTTGATTCACCTCTTCCCACAGTTAGATTGCATGCTACATTGATGTTCATTTTGTAGAAGCCTGAGTGTATTACCTTAGGCATCAAGGTATTAGGTGATAAGTTTTTAACTGCCAGCTATGGTAGAAGGACTTAAAACACAGGGAAAAAATAGATACACACTTTCTAACTCCCAACACATGAAAACACACATTTAATGCAAACACTTTATGCTGACATCAAATGAAGACTAAAAAATGTATGCATTTGCAAATAGTCTATGGGTGTTGCCTGATACCCACTAATGATGCTATTTCAGATGAAAAAAATATGAGATCATAAATTACAGGTTGCACTCATGTTTAGCTTTTTTCATGCTTATTCCAGTCTCTCATGCAATTCTAATAACTTTTTAATAATATTTTGATTGCTTTTAAGTTGGATTTCAGGTGGATTACTCTAAGGATGGATGTCTCAAAGTTAACTTTCAGGCATCACAAAGAAAAGATCACATTCCACTACTATGAGCAGCACCTACTGTGTTGTCTCCAAAAGCAATTAAAATACCAAGTTATTTTTTGCAAGAAAAAATGCTACAAAAAGAGTGTAATTCAAAGCTGTTATCATTTTTGCATTTTACAGCCAGGATCAAGAGACACCTAAGAAATTTTAGGCTCACAGAGTACTTTCCTGTTCAGTCCACCTACCCTTATGCTAATGGAGGAACAGAAATAATCTGGTAGGTAATACTGCTTTTCCTGGTGGACACAGACCTAGTGAGTTTTTATGTAGGCTGTCTTAAAAAGCCTGAACTCAAGGCCGAAAATCAAATCTAGATAGAATAGATCATCTGAAGAACTGAAGAAAGCAGCACATGCTATTTTAATCTGAAAGCCATAGTACTTTTTTCCTAGTAATTATGTTGCAGGGGTTGCATGAAGATTCAGCAAATGGACTGCTTCCTTCAGTTAGCAACACACATTCTTCTTGTATTCCAAAGCATATTTGGGATAATAATGTGTTGAAAATATGTTGAAATACAAGAAGTCAACTTGTTTTGATCTTCAAGCAAAGTAGTATTGGCAAACTGTAAAGACAGAAAGATCTGCACAAGGCTGATACCAGACTAATTACAAACAGAAATAAAATAAAATAAAATAAACAACAGGCAGCATGAATGAAACTCAGAAACAACATATCTGAAAATGCATGACAACAGCAGTGAATTCAAACATACACAATGCTAAGTGTACACATTACAGAAATCTTGTACAGTGAGCAAGTTTCCTGTAAATTTGAATTACTCTGCCCCGGAACTGCCAGATACTTTTTCTGTTGCTGTCATTGCCAAGGTTTACAAAAGAATTGAGTAAATTTAAAGTCAATTACATAACCAAAACTCTGATCTGGTTTTCAACCTTGTAAAATGCAGATGATATCTAAAAAAAATGCATAAACACGTATTTCAGTGAGACGAAATATCCTTGACTGTTGCTAGACAGTTCAGTTTGCTATACAAATTTCATAATCAAAGGCATGTTTCCAAAAGGGGTAAATAAGGATACTGCTCACCAGCTTTCTTTTTCAGTCCTACTCTCTCTTGGTGTGTAGGTTTGAAGGCCGATGGTGTCACAGCGGTACATTTTTTATTGTCCACACTAGTTAGAGTTCTTTTTCTTTCCACTTCTTCGACATACAGTGGGCCTGTAACTCTATTATTTTCTGTATATATTTCACTTTTCCTCTTACGACACAAAGAAGCTGATCCAGTAGGACGTGAACTTATTTTTTCATTGTGATGCTTATTTCCAGCTGAAACTGTCTCTACGACCGGAAGGTGTTTAGATATTTCTACCTTTGTATATTCAGTCACCACATTTTCACAATCCATTATTGCGCTATTAAGGCATTTTTTAGATTTTGGTTGGAGGGTTTCCATTCTTCCTTCACCAGCATCAGGCTTATTTTTGATGACTGTGGCAGAAAGAACTGGGCGCTTTTTTGTTTGCTCTGCCTGAGAATTGATTGTCTGGAGCTCCTCTGTAGAAGGAGAATTGGACTGATTTTCTTTGGGTTTGCTATAATGAAGTATCTGTGATTCTATGTTACATGTCCCAGAGACTTCATTTAATGTGTAGTTTACATGGACTTGTGTTTTTGTCTCTCTGCCTCCATTTTTTTTCCATTTTGGGGGCAAACATTTCTTCACGATGTAAGTTTCCATAACAGAAGATACTAAAGCCATCTCAGGTTTAGGAGTCTTTGACTGTACATCTGACAAGTTGTCTTTCACAAACTGATCAGGTGACAGAATTGGAACACACTGCTCTATTGTATCTACATCAGCACAATAACTGTCATTTACAAAAGAATCTGGACTTAAAATTCTCCTTGTACTTAAAATGGGCACAGATGCTGAATGTTCTGGAGTGCAAACAGGTGAGATTGTACAATTAAGAATTCCTTCATTATTTGAAATTAGTGGTTTTTCTAATCCAGTAAAATTGTATGCACTTTCAGATTTCAATTCATCATGGTTATCAACAGATTTCTTGATATTACAGCTGTCTATTTCAGGCAGTAACTCCTCACGTACAGCAGCAGCAATATCTGAGAAAGTAGTAGATCTTCTCATTGAAAGTGGTGTGCGAACAGTATTATGACATTCCTCTAGCACAGGTGAAATAGGAGACAAAGGCAATTTATTTTCTAAGCCAGCAAGAGAGTCATTTCCTGGGGATGTACTATTTTGCACTGTGTTCTGATTTTCACATGACTGAAGTGGGCTCCTTAGTCTGTCTACCTTCTGAGAAACTTGAAAGGTTTTATTAACATTTTTAACTTTTGAATTTCTTTTTTTAACTTTTATTGAACCCGATGTTTCTGCAATGTTCTTCTTTCTTATAGTTTCCCACAGACTCTTCTGAAAAAGAACCATAAATAAAATTTTGTATGCTGACTTTTTACATACATTTGTGTGTAGAAGCAAACATTACACGTAGGATTCTATAATGATAATAAATTATTTATAATGATATTATACATATATTATTGTATTATACGCAATATACAATAATATATATCAGAATATTATTACATATATAAGAATACACTCCTATATACATATATAGGAATAGGATGTCCACAGAAGCTGTGAAATCTCCCTCACTGCAAACACTCAAGGCTTGACCAGGCAATGCCTTGGATAAGCTAGCCTAAAGTTCTTCTTTCAGCAGAAGGCTGGATAAGACAATTTTCAGACACCACTTCCAATCAAAACCTTTCTGTGATTGCCATAAACTGGAACAGATATCAAAACACATCACAGGACTAAGCATCACAATAAAATTAATACCCAGTATATCAAGAAAAGAAGGTAAAAGCAACATGCCTAGTCCAAAACTCACTACAACTTATTTCCATGACTGATTTTTTTTGGTCATATTTTATTCTCTAAGCAATATAATACATCAGTATCTATTTTCCAAGCCTGCTGAAAAAAAGTTTAAACATAACGGACTCTCCCAGAAACAACATTTATCTATTTTCAATTCTCCTGCATTGACCTTTTTAACTAATAACATCAGTATGTTTCAACTATGCCAAAATAATAAAATCAGTTCAGACGGTAAAAACATACTCACTTTTTTCTTCACGGGCTGTTCAGCAACACCTAGGAGCACAGCTTGATGCTTAACAATGCCATTAATAACAAAAGTTAACAGTTCTCTGACCTTGCCCTCTTCTAATGGTGTCCATGTTACAGACACAGAGATGCTTTGTCCTGACTAATGGAGAGAAAGAAATGTTTAATACATAGCACTTATGTAAACTTCTCTAACATCCAAGATAGAGTATTCAAAGCAAATAAAAACCAGTACACAGAAGTAATGCATATTTTGACGTTATGAAGTGACAAATGATTATTTGTCAACTTTACCCTAGTATATATAAATACAAGCAGACTTTTAAAAAATAAACAAACATGGAAGCTGTGGAGCCCTGCTCCAGATCTGTGTTACAGCTCTTCATCTAGTGACCTACCAGAGATCACTTCAGCACTCTGCTGATCTCCATACTAACAGACCAACTGTTGTATTTGTGGTTATACCACAGACAAATTCAAAGAGCGTGAAAGTCTTTTGAGCATCTGAATGAGGAGTTCCGCCTCTGGGCAGGTCCATTTCATGAAGACGTAATAACTAATGTAGTGTGTGCTTTCGCCGGTTTCACTGCATTCAACAGCTAGTATTTATTAATTACCACAGGAAGTAGCTACTCATATACCACAGAGTGAGGGTCCAGCCTGTTTTTTCTCCGTGTTGTGAGCAACCTCCAGAGAGCTCCCTCCGACCTCCCAGGTTCCAGTCACACCACAGGCACACACCTGTCATAACCGCCTGCTACAAGTCAGCACAGGACCGATCAGCCATAACTAGGATTTCCTAACGAACTGCAAGCATTTATTCCTGATTTTCGCAACCCCTTTTTTGCGACGAGCCCCCCGGCTTCCCCTCAGGGGCCCCCGGTTCCCAGCGCCGCCTCGCCTCACGCCCGGTACCTGCACGGAGAAGCGGCGGCGCTCAAGGCTGAAGCCCCGGGCGGGCGCCGGGACGCGCTCCACGACCACCTCGACCTCCTCCGCGTTGGGGTTATGGACGCCCAGCAGCCGCGTGCGGGAGGCGCCGACTCGCAGGCTGCCGAAGCTGAGGTAGGGCGGCCGGGAGAAGTGGCTGAGCACCAGCACGGCGGGAGCCTCCTCATCCTCGGCCCAGCGCCGCCTGCCAGGGCTCGCCGCGGGGCTCAGCTCCCAGGCGGCCATGCCCGGACCCCTCAAGCAGGAGCAGAACCTGCACGAGCACGGAGCCGGCTCCCAACGGCCGCGCCTCCGCCCCCGCTTCAAACCCGGCGCCTCCGCCCCCCCGCCTCGCTGCGCCGCCAATGGGCGCGGGGCGTTTGGTTCAAACCGCCCGGCACCGCCCTGAGGCGGCGGCTAGGCCCGGCCCGCCCGGAGCTGTGCTCAAAATTAAACATACAAATAAAGGTGGGCTCACCGCTATGCCACCACCTCTTCCCCTACTCAAAAAACAACAACAAAAAAACAAACACTTGAAGCGAAGCGTATTTTAAAATAAATTTAATTTACGAAATATTTTAAAAAGTAAAATGAGACGCGCACAAACGTGACCAAGTTGCCTCATCTGTTTATCTTTCAAGAGCTTTAAAAGTGAAAGATGTACAGGACATGGCGTTTCCACACTGTTTAAAGAAAAAAAAAGGCAGAAATCAAAACTTATACCAAGTAACACTGCAAGAAATCCTGTGAAGCAAGCAGTGTTAAGACAAAAGAACTTTACTTTTTCCATAACAAATAGAATTACACATTGGACTGAGTACTTCTACGTTTACAGTACACTTCCTAACTTTTCCTTACAGCAAAGAATGTCTCCTAAAAAGACAACTGTAATTAAAGTCCTCCATCTAAAATATCAACCTATACAGACCACATTTAAAACACAGTATTTCATATACCAGTGACAAAATATGGAGTTTACTTCACCTTATTGTTTCATAAAAAAGGGCCAACATTTAAACATGATCAAAATGGTAATGGAGGATTCAAAAAAATATGCCATTATTACCATCTTTAATGCTTAAAATCCTTTTAAGCCAAAATGTTTCTTAGGAACTATGAAAAGGATCCTTACGGGCTTAAACACTGTGACTGCCCTGCAACTATATTCTGCAAGTATTGTTCTTCAATGCATATCATTGGGAGATGATACTGGAAGGAGAAAAAAAAAAAAAAAAAAAAAAAAAAAAAAGGTGACAGATAAATGCACCACTTCCCTTAAGTCATATGAAGAACATAAAGCCTGGAATCTAGTAGGCATGTATGCTCAGTAAAGAAAAAGAGAGAAAAAAATATATATATATCTTTTTGGTTAAGGGGAAAAAATCATTCATCTGCAACATCCTTCTCGGAATTGTCATATTTCTTTCCATGAGTTTGTACAAATAAGTTATTATTGTTCTTATTTTTAAAACAAACTTAAGTGTCATTTATTCCTTATCACTCAACAACATTCAACATTTGATCAAGCATGTTACACAATGTGACTCCTTTGAAGCATTTTTCAGTATTCTGAATACTTTCACATCTGTTACTATGAAAATAACTTGGTTGACAGCAAATAAATCTGTCATTGTGTTTTGACCTGACCCATCTTCAAAAATAATTACCCAAATTACAATCCAGACTAAAGTAGCACTGTATGTTTTAAGGAAACCCCAATCTTACAAAAGATGTATCATCACCATTACAATTACGGATGTTCAGCATAAAAAGAATCCATTATAGCCATACCTCTGTAGAAAAGTGTCAGTGCTCAAGGAGAAAATTCCAGTATAAATAAATAAAATCGAATATAAAATCAATTTAAAGAAATAAGGGCAGTAATCCAGTGAACAACCAGAAATTACTAAGATTGTTTAGCAAAACCCAAGGAATTCAATGTTTACATAATGAGTGCAGGAAGTTCCCAGAACTACGCAGCAGTTTACAGTACCAACACGGACTTTCTGTGCTTCTCCCCAAAGGTCAGCATGTGGAAAAGACCAACGTTTTACAGTGTGCCACTGATCAATCTTCAGAGACATTTTGAGAGACACCTGCTTCTTCCCTCTTTGGCAAAAAACAGCCAGCTGTGTCTATTACTGCCAAAAACAACACAGCCTGTATTGTAAAAATGCACCCCAAGTTAAAAGGACATGCACTACTGAATGAGTACACACATTAAAATAGAGGTACGAGACACCTAAGGAGTTTCAACCCATGCAGCTGAGGTTCAGATCTGTCCTTCAACACCAGTTCAACTCCACTAAGAGGAACCGACCTCCATCAAGCAGAGATTAGCTACTTCCAGCTACCTAATGAAGTACCAGTCCATGAAAATGTGCTTAGCTGATATATGAATTTAAATAGATGTGAAGCCATAAATTACGGCTCGTGATATTAAAACAAAAAACAGACAAAAAAACAACTATGTATCTAGTACATAAGCTTTCCTATTTTCTTTCATTGTCAACTGGCAATGATCCAGCCTGACCAGCAGGTAAAAACATGGATCTGCTAATCTGCAAATAAAAGATCGCCAAAGAAATAGTAAGTAATGTTTTTTAGGAATGACTAGTAATTCTGGTCACCCAAACAGCAAAGATTAGAGCTCTTTTTTTTTTTTTTTTTTCTGAAAAACAAGTCCTTTTAAAGTCTTTTTCTTGTTGGGCACCCAAAAACATTAAGCCCTCTGGAAGATAGTGACCATAACTCTTTCTGAATAATCAACTGAACTAGACAAAAAGCCACTATTCAGAATATAAGTAAAAGGCACAGTCATGAAAGAATTTTAAAAAGGACATTATCAAGTAAATGTGCTCTAAATTCTGTTTTAGTATTTTACTAGACTGCCTTGCAAAAGGACTGGACCTTACAAGAAAAAGTAGTTACCAACTACTTTAAGCCAATGTTTTAACCAAATCCTACAATACTTACTTCCATTGTAGGACAGAAAAGACAAGAAATAACAAAGGGTTAGCCTTTGTAGTCTGAGAACTGCACTGACCTCACTGATGAGTTTATTTTTAATTGTACTGTTACAGATGTTGGAAATCATGTTTCACGTCCTCATGGTAATATGGATATGATACATACATGTTAACTTGAAAACTACACATAAAACAGCAATTTTCAAGCCATGGAGTGTAAAGATGACAGAAACGGTTTTATTTTTGAATTGAGATAGAGGTGGAGTTCGAAAGCAGGAAGGATAGTACTTGATAGTGTCCTTTTGGAAGGTGGCATTCAAAGGCCTCATTATTGCTGTTTAATCGCTAGTACTCAGCTTCCGGACATATTTACAGCATGTCAGTCTCAACATTCCCAAAGCACAGCTCTAAATTTTACTTCAGAGATACAAACATAGAACAGTTAAACATATGCAGTCCTGTTTCAGAAACTGAACTTTTAAAGTTTAGGACTTCTATGTGCTTCTTTGGCTAAGTCCTATTTAAATATCGATAACACTTAAAATTCTGTAACTCTGCCACTATTTAACAGCTAACAGAAATCTTTGGTGTGTCAAAAATCCAATAGGGCACAAGCTTCAAAATATGAACACTGGGACAGCTCTGTCCCGTCTCCTGCAAACCACTGAACAATGAAGTAGATGAGGATTAAAAGAATCTAACAACAAAGTATTTGAACAGTATTTAACATGTTCAGTGTTATTTAGAGTTTACAGAACTGGGATGATAAAAGAGATTTTCACGACAGATCAGTGGTGTTCAGGTCACTAGATAGATTCAATAGTTACAATAATATACATACAAACAGTTTCCCATTTTAAAATTTCTTTAAAATAATAATTTAAGAATAGCAGATTTGGGGGGAAAATGGAGAAAATTTTGCCTTAGAATGTAATTCTTGTGAGGAATAATAAAGATTATAAAATGACTTCAGTTACCTTCTTTGGCATAATCTTCACAAAACAAACATGGAAGTGTAATTTTTAAATTAGATTTAAAATAGCCTGATGAGCTTAAATTATATTACATTTCATGGTAAGTTACACTAGACTTGTAGTTCAAAATGGATTTTTGAACCTTATTTCTAGTAAATAAAAAAAATAACTAAAGACATATAACACTCTATAAACACTGTAAGTGAAAAAACAATTTTGTTAGCAACTTACAAGAGATTTATAATTACTGATTATTTCTTTTTTAAATAAAGGTTGAGTTCTGTTCTAGAAATAACTGCCTTTAAATTTCTTCTTCATCACAGACAGCTTAAAAACAAGCATGCTAATGGGGGACGCTAGTACAATTTATGCTCTAACAAGGATAAACCATGCCAATTGTTTATTACTGATCATAGGTTACATAACATTTCTTTCAGAGTTAGAGTGTGGAGCACACTTTAGAAGACAAATATGATTTAAAAAGCAAGAAAAAATGCATACTACAATTATATAGGACTAACTGTAGAAAATTAGACAATAGCATTGTCTAAATCTTCCCACATAATTTGGTATTAAGACCAAGGAAGAAGTAGGATGCCTTATTTAGGTAGCCTAATTATTCTTAGGGGGTTCTCTAGAGTTCGCCTTTTGTGTGTTAATGGAATAACTGAACTGCTGTTCAGAATTATCTCATTCCCATATGCACTAATGTGGCTCCAGAATCTTTAAAACCAGAGATTTGAAAACCCTCCAAAAACATCTGAGGGTTCAATCTTAATTTATATGTGAACATAATTTGAAGTTTGTGTTTTGTACCCCTGCTTACCCTTACCACTTCTAATGAATCTGATATAGTCCTTATTCTTCCAGTATGATTTCTATTACACATGTAATATTAACTCATCATGAGATACGAAAAGGCAAACGATTTTTTAAATTAATAGCCAGATAAGTAATTATATTTTTTCAGCAACCATCCTTAAAAGATATTTCAGAGCATAATTTTTAAAAGACCATCTATAAGATTTTTATAAACTCTTAAAATCACAAGAAACACTCGCTCAGTATGCATCAGTGTGCCTAAATGTTCAAATATTATGTAAACAAACCTGTTTTTCCAAAAACTATGCAGAAGACTCATGAGTCCAAATAAAATATAAAATATAAATCTTAATTGCCATATCAGCCTTCTGTTGGCTAATGGCTTAGTAAATTAGGAGGAATGTTACGCTCTGATCATGAATGTTCATTATTTGAAATATTCTGTACAGTAGGAGCTGTATCCAGCCCCAGTAAAGTTCCAAGATATGACTGGTCTCTAGGATCCAACATTTGCTCAGGCCTTACAGGATGAACAATGTTTGCAGGTTGTGGAGTAAGAGTATATTTCTCTAGAAATGACAGATCTGCTGCCCGTTGATAATCTGCCTGCTCAGGCTGCGGAGGAAGAATGCCATGTGACTGAGTCGTATGCTGTACTAGGTCAGCTTGAGGATCAGACATTTGAACTGGTACCAGAGTCACTGGCACACATACTTCCGTCGGTACATTCTGTAACAAAGTTTTGGCTTCCGACTGATATGTTTTGGACTGTTCCACATACTCTTTAGCCTCAGTTTGATAAACTTTGTCATCAGAGGTGTATTGTACCGGTAAGGAGACTAGTTTTTCCTCTGAAGAAGATGTCAATGCCTCTTCTGCAGCCTTTGTTCCATGAACATGATCAATATGATATTTCAGCTTGTCTTTTCGTTTAAATGTTGCATTGCAGTGTTGGCAATTAAAAGGTCGAGCATCTGAATGAATAACCATGTGTTTTGTTAATGTCTTCTTAATTCTAAAAGACTGATTACAGATTTGACACTTGTATGGTTTCTCACCTAGAAAGATGCAAAAGAGACTTATAGTTATTCTGAGTAACACCATCTCACACATAACCTTGCAGATAGATGCATGGCTTATGGCATAGAAACCTAACGTTAAATGAGTGTACTGAAAACAAAGAGCATTTAGCAATAATTTAGGAATCAAGAGAGCCATCAGAAGTTTAGAAATTATGTCGGCGAACTCTTCTCCCTACCAACAATTATCCCAATACATGGGTTTTCCATACACATAATCAGATATAAACCAAATAAAAAACCAGTATTTCAAATGTTATAATACTGTTATTAAATAAGCTTAATTTGCACTTCACATTTTGAAAGGACAATGAATTTCTTTAACATAAAGCCAAACATATAAACATAAACCCTTCCAAATGGCTTTCAAATACTTGTTCAGATTACCAGTTGAAATGTAGTCTTCTCTGGACAACAAAACTGATTAAGTGATCTGGTTAAATTTGGCAAGAATATACAACAGTAAATTAAAGGAAGAGGTATAGAGAGTATAACATAAGCCAAGGATTGCTAAGGATTCTCAGTACTTCAGCTTAACACCGAGAAGGTAATATTCAGGAAGGGCCAACATACATAAACAAGAATAAAAAGGCTTGCCATATCCTGCTACTCTTACCCTGAATGCTCAACCATAATAGATTAAATAATAGCATCAAGTTTGATGCAAAAGTATACATTCCTGTGCATTTTTTTTTTACCTGAATGTGTCCTAAAATGCATTTCCAAACTTGATTTCCCTTTAAAAACTTTCTTACAGACTTCACACTGGTGAAATGTTGCTTTATATCTTTAAAGAAGAAAACACATTTTCATATTAGATTTTTTTTTTCCTAAAACAACAAACAATTAAGCTACATACACAGTCCTTTTTGAAATCTTTAACTGCAAAACAGTGGAGTATCTAAGTTTCCAAATTTCCTCACTTACATTCATACTTCCCGTCATCTACGTAACAATAAGACCAATTGGATTCTTCTCTATACTAGAACTTATTCTCTGCTGGGACTGACAAGTACCTTTCAAAGAGCAAATGCCACTAAAATTTCTTTTCTGACCCCAAATGTATTCTTCTCCAAAACATTTTTGATCAACATCCACAAGGGACTTTCATTCTGGTTGAAGTATGCCATAAACTAAGTACCAAGAATAGTTTAAACTACTGGCTACCAAAAAAAAAAAACAAAAAAAAAAAACACAACATACAATAAACAGACATTGCATTGTACTTCCAACATAGACAAGTCTATAATGGCTTCTATACAATTGCTGAGTACAAACAGTTGAAGTATATTGTTTGAAAAACAATTAGGTCTCAGTATATTTGAAAGTCTCTGAAAGGCTCACTTTTGGAACTCAGTAATTTAAAAACTTACTGTATTTTCAATTTATAGACATACCTAGGTTTTTAATTTTTTTTATCTCCTTTCAAAGCTATTAATCTACTACGAGCTTCCAAAAATAGGTAAGTGTGGGAGAGTTCTTACAATGCTTAAATGATGTCTTAATAATTGTCTTAATTTGTATGCAATGAGAGTAAGAAATATTACAACAAACCACCCATTTAGAACCACACTAAGATAGCTAATAACTGATAGACTTCTGTAGGATTTAAATTTAATATTTTTTCTTTTATTTTTTTTTTTAAACTTTATTATGCTACAAAGAAAACATCTTGCGTAAATAGCGTAGCAATTTTCTGACATCCATTTCAAACCAACACAGTGGTATGTCTACCAAGGACTAAGTTAACAGACACGACAAAAACAAAGACTGCTGGTACTCTTCATGAATGCATGAAGAAATACAGTTATAATACAAACATGCTTTATGTAGTTAAAAAAAAACAACACCCATACTTACTTCTGCCAAACTTTTTCTCCTAGATGAACACTTTTATAGTGAACAGTGAGGTGATCTCTACGGCCAAAACATTTTCCGCATTCTTCACACTGATGTGCCTTTTCACCTTTAAAGGCAAAATTCAATAAATTTTGGTTAACTCTTCTAGAACTTACTAGGTAAATGTTTGATTCTGAATCATGCTATGATTTTACATCAAAGAGTTGTAATTGTAACACAGACTAGATCCACATTTAGAAACCAAGTCCTGCCAATCAAGCTCTTCTATAACTTACGCAGTGATTATACCAAAGGATTCTCTGCTATCAAAGAACAAAATTCAAGAAGTAAGATGGTCCTGCCAGAGTAAAGGTTTTAACCACTTGTTATTTGTGACTGTAACTGACCTCTTCATCATTCCTATGCATGAATTTGTTTTAATGGATTAAAGGACACATCCCCAGACACCCACTGCATGAACAGGTACTAATTAACGACTTAGGAATCTACGCTTTTCTTTACAACCTGGAACATGGTAACATTCAATAATTGAGAGGCTTAAAAGCGAAGCTTATTTAAACATACCAATTATTTCCAGATACTATTTTTAGAGCTTAAAATTGCATCGTATTTTTTTTATTTATTATCCTGATTTACATAGTTACCTTTTCCTTTTATGCAGCTGCTTAAAATTATCTTGATTCTTTTTTAGTCATCTTGAGATCTTCCACAAAGTGGCAGAATGTTTCTTCTCATGTAAGTAGGAGGAGTGTGGACAGTCAAAGAATGTAACTTTCTAGAGGGGGGAAAAAGCAAATAGAGTAGAAAAGAGGATTTTTTTTTTTTTTTTGTACTTGAGTTTTTAAAAAAGATTTCTTTATTTTATAGCAGACATTATGATTTCAAACACTAAGAAAGAAGCTGTCCTTCAAAATGAAGGCTCAGGAAGTTTAGACTCTGATCACTTTCATATTTTCATGCTGCCTAGAAAGAATTTTTTTCTCCTAGAAGGTCATGTTCTCTATGGATCCTGTTCTGAAAAAGTCCCTAGTGAATGTTCGCTCTTCCTATACATTTCATAACCTTTACACTCTCAGTGCAACACAAAGATGTTTTTATGATTTTTTTTTCTTCCTCCTGATCATCTCCATCTGGCTGTTCTTAGGGTTGACTCCCACCACCCTCCTCTCTTACCCCCTCCCCATACCAGAGAACTTCAGAAACACCTCTTTGATACTTTTACATTAAAGTGATCAGCGTACAAACTTTGACAGAGACTGTGACAGCTTCTTCTGTGTTGTAGTGTTAATATTTCAAACAATTGCTATTAAAAAAAAGAAATCTGAACTCATTAAAAAAATCCTCCTTTTTCACTTTTGCTTTTTTTTTTTTAATTTTCATTTTAAAGCAATTCACAGTTACATGTTTTTGACTGTCCCTCAGCTTTCTAGGTTAACATGGAGGAAACATTTAGCATTTAAACCTTGAAAACATTTAAGAAGATTAACCCTACTGAAGCAGACCTTAAAAACAGCGAGAGAGACAACACATACATACACAGTGAAAAAAATCTGTAATTGTTTGACATTATTTCAAATCAGTTATCGCTGAGCCTATTTTCAAAGAAAACACCTACCTGAGTGTATTTTTTTGTGTTTTGTTAGATGGTCATGCCGAATAAATGTTTTCCCACATTCTTCACATTCGTATCTCTTGTCATCATGGTGGACCCTTAGATGAAGCCTATGTTATAATGGAGACAAGTTTACTTCCATATCACTGTTCAAGATTAGCAAATTTATAGTCACAAACATAAGCATAAAAGGCAATTTTCTTAACATAATCTGTATGGCAAATTCAATGAAAATACCAGAAAATGCTTCTCATAAATCTCAGGAAATAATGTTTAGTTGAGGTATTCTTAACTGCTTTTAAAAAGCAACAAATGATGAAATAAACTCTCATATCTGAAATTAATTTGTCATATTTTAGTCCTGCACTTAATTTCCCTCTGATTAACAAAGATGCAGAAGTTTTTATGAGTGCAAGAAATTCAACTTTGATACAAAATTCTTATGGGATTCTGTCTGTGTTGAAATCACTAATACCCCTTGAATTAAAAAATGAATGATTGGTCACACATTAATATATTTTCAATATTTAATCATGTTTAAAGTAATTACTAATGTTCCCAGAGTTACAATAAATCAAAACACATACATTCTGAATAATTATGTTCGTTGAGTGTATATAAATCACAAATAAGTGAGACACTTCAGCATTGTATATAATAAAAATTTGTACCTGTAAGAGCTTCCATGACGAAAACTCTGCCCACAAATACTGCAAAGATGAGGCTTCTCTCCACTGTGAATTCTCAGATGTTCCTTCAAAGTTGTTCTGTTTAACAAAGGCAGTAAAATTTAATTTTAAGCAGACAGTGTCACTGACATTAGGAAGGCCATCATTTTCTGCTTCTTTAGTTCTGATGGGTCAAAATAACTGATGAATCCAAGTAACTGCCTGAATTGATGCAGATACAAACACATACATGTACACTCAAAGGTAGTACCACAACCTATCTACTATTTACTTAACCAGCTGGGTCTTTTAACATATCTGGGAACAGATGTATTAAAATATCTGGGAACAGGTATGTTAAAGAATACACCGATTTTGACGGTATTTTCATGTAATAATCTCCTTCTTACTATATATATATCTAAGCCAGACTTTAATGTCAAAATAGAAGGAAATCCAAATCATGGAACTCTATTTAACTTAATTCTTCACAGAGCATATTTAAATATATAGAGCTATATATATGCACATGTACCTACATATACAAATTAAGTCTACTTTTATGATGGGGGAGAATAAATAAAGAAAGAAAAAAAATACAGTATGCATAAACCTTTTCAACAAATTCTACAAGTAGAACTAACTAGAATCTTAGTCATTTATTGAAATTACTTTTGTCAAATAAAAGTGTATTTTGTCCAAAGAAAAAAAAATAAGGATTATTGTTTCAGAACACGAATAAAAGTCACTTTTGGGAAAACTTTAAAGATATCTCTCCCTTTATAGAGCAGCACAAGACACCTGCACTGAAGCAATGTTAATTACTATTCAGAATTCATATTTTTTTCTTTATATACCTAGAATAGAAATGGGTGTGTCTAATTTCTACAGTTTTTTATGCTCTAGCTACCAATGGTCTGAATGGTATTTAGAAGTTTATTTTGTATTTACATGTTATTTCTATTTTGTGTATACTCCATCATATTTGTGGAAAAAAATAGTATAGAATTTATTAGCTAACATTTAGAACTTTCATTGTTCAAAATGTTAACAGTATTCTAAATTCAGAGAAGCAGCAGCGAAGTATTATTCCATCCTCCATTCAGAGAAGCAACAGTGTTCTTCCATCTTCCATGAAACTATGTTTGTAAAGTCCAATTCCTTCTTAGTCATTCTCATTCACCAGTGTTCCTCATATTCCTATCTTCAACAATGCATTTTCCAAAACAACTAAAGCAGGAAGCTCTTTCTCAAACAAATACAACATGTTCTGGCACAACACATGAACCCCAACTAGAGTGAATTAGAGGTAGGACATTTTTAATATAATTCTGCCTCATAACTAATTACTTACAGTTGTTACTCTTGCATTTAAAAGTCCTTCAAAAAATTACGTTACCTGTGGCTCTGACACTACTTTTTGATACACTAGCCCTCTGAAATTTTTTCCTGCATGTTAAAAACTCAAAGCTAAAACATACTCAAGAATCAAACAAAACATATTAAGTATTTCTCTGTTACACTGAAGTTTAAGCTGTCGTGAAATTTCTTACCGTTCCCTAACAGATTTTCCACAGATGAAACACGTCCATTTTCTCTTTCCTCCATGAGTACATTCTATATGGCGTTTCAGATTTCCTGTATCATTAAATTGGCGGCCACAAATGTCACAGGGAAAAGGCCCTACAAGAAAAGAGAGATGCACAGACTATCAGTTAAACCAAGTAAGTCACACAAATTACTGACCTGTGGAAAAAACTGATTAATTTATAAAACAAATAAATAAACAAAAACCTTTGTCTAACAAAGATAAATGTTTAGTACAGTCAGTATACTTTAATTTCCTTCACCTTCTCCTTAATTTCTAATGCCAGCTTTTGTCAAGCGTCATGACTGCAAAACAAAAAATTTGCATTAGTAGTCAAAATATTTAAGCCCACTTAGACTGTTCCAAAAAACAAATTTTCATTACTATTAACAATCTGTTCCCTAGCTCCTAAGTGCCAGAACTACTTGGTAGTAAGGAAAAGGTCTTTGGAAAACGTCAGGTAGAATTTAACTTTACATTTGAGAACAATTTATACAAAACAGTTTTAAAATGAAACTACATCTAATTTCTTTCCCCCCAATTTTTCATTTATGTAGGTATGATACAGTGCCTCAAAAAGACAGCTGAAGAGAAAATTAACAAAAAAAAGTCCAAAAGAGAAGGAAGAGTAGAATCGTATTAAGTAAAAACCAAACTGATCAGGACATACAACGACAAGGGAAGGTTTTACTTTAAATCTATTGTTTACATGTCAGAAGGAGGTTTCTATACCGAGATGGAATTTTTCTTGATGTTTCAGTCTTGCAAATCGGGATTTAAAGTGCTCTTCGCAGTAGGTACACTTGAAAGGTTTATCCTGAGAATGAAGTATCATATGCTCTTCTAAATGAGGTCTGCGAGTGAAGGACTTCTTACAAATCTAAAATGGTAACAAAATATGTCAAAGCTACTTCAGTTATAAACAGATATTTTTATTTATAAACTTTAATAGTTCACCTGCTCACTGCAGAAATGTGAAATTTAAATTATATGCACTCCTCAAAGCCATACTTTATCCAAACTTGTAAAGCCTTACAACATCAGAAAAACCTGTGTTCTACATATACCCTAATGGATTGTACTATATAAATTAGGATGCAGATACATGACAGCTTAAATCAAATATTGGCACCTGCTGCGAACAGCCACATGTTCTACCCTCCCTTCTTTCTATTGACTCCAACACTTAACAGACTCTTTTCCTAGGGTGTTTCAAAATAGTAACTCAAGAGAAAATAAACCTTCAAAAGCAAGCCATTTTACATCGGTTTTAAATGCTGAAACAGGCCTGTGGGACAGGGTGAAGCACTGGAATAGGTTGCCCAGAAAAGCTGTGGATGCCCCATCCCTGGATGTGTTCAGGGCCAGGTTGGATGGGGCCTTGGCAAACCTGATCCGGTGGGTGGCATCCCTGCTTATGGCAGGAGGGTTGGAACCAGATGGATGATCTTGGTCTCTTCTGACCCAAGTGTTTCTATGATTCTATGACAGTGGTACAAATTCTCTAGAACTAGAATCATACCTGTCCCTTATTTCCACTGGGAAACTTTCTGATAGCATGTATTTAAAAAGAAAATGCAAATACCAACAAAGAAATTCAACCCCAAAACATACATTAGGGATACAGAACTTTAGCAACTTTAGAATAACATGACACTTTAGGACTGTTTTCTAATTAATCAAAGCCTAATGGAATAAGAATTATTAGCTGTCGTTAAAGTAAGCGTGCTGTTCAATTACAGAATTGATGTCACATCTCAAATTCAAGCATTTAAACTAGGTATTATACAGTCCATCACCAGGGTCCTACATTCTAACGTAAATCAACATGGTGCTTACAGATTTCCCTGCGCAACTGTTGCCATTGTTTATGACAACAGCTGATGTTAGCCTTACCCAACATCCATTAGGTTATATTGTGCAATCAATTTTTGAGAGCATACCTTAGTAACACTTTTAGCCTTAGAAAATCCAATGCAACAGCTTTGTTTCTTAAAAAAAATTATTCATGTTAAATGCAAGTATAAGAAAATCCCATTGCTGTGAAAAACATAATAGCCTTCTTGCTTTTCTTTATTATCAATACCTAACTGCTTCTGTGCATTTGTTCATACTCCTCAAGGATTAAAATAAAGTATAGGCAGCAATTCCTGATGTTCTCACGTGGATTACAGCATAAACCAACAAGCTAAAGAAATCATGGAGCTTACATCTGACACCTCAGCCCTCAGAATATGTCAAACAACCTGAAAACCAAGTCACAACTTCTAAGGCTTTGGAACTTTCTCTAACTGCAGTAAGTCAAAATCCTACCTCTACTTTCCAATTCTCTGTGTCCATTTTCCAAGCACATGAAGAAAGGTGCAAGAGCAGCAGCCCAGTTTTTAAAAATTTCTACTTAACATGAACTTAAAATTTTCCAGTAAGAAAAAATAAGAAACCCCATACATTAGAGTTTCCCAAATCTGCTAAGAGTGTATTCTGAGAAAGGAATGTCAATGGTGCATGATTAATTCCTGCTCTTAAAGTGTTTCTTACTTAGTAGCAAATGGAATCTGTAATATGTTCATTCAACATAACTTCTGGAAGATAACAGAAGTTGACCAACTACGCAGTAACTCCAACCATGGTGCAATCACCAGCAGAATGAACACCACTAATTCCTGCAGTTGGTATCTCCCAGCTTCCTCATGCATGTTCATAAACCGAAGCTCATAAACAAAGCAAGATTAGTAATTACATGATGTTATAGCACCTAATGTTTCACAATGCAATGCAACAGACTTACGTCCATTAACACGTATGTTAGACATATAGGGGTATACAGCAGTTAGCATAAACAAAACAGTTGCCTTGAAAAAAAAAGTATATTGGTTGTATTAAAAACCACAACAACAAAAGATACATTTTAAACCTTAAAACATTATTTGGCAGCAGACTGATAACAAATGGGAGTTCTACACACTTCTTTTTATAGCAGATGTAATTTTACACATAAGTCTCTCCTGGGAAAAACGAGGAAAGGATTCTACAATTTTACATCTAGAGAAAAAAATAGTACAAATTTACAACTCTGTTGACACACGTGTGCAGCTAGATGAGAAAATGTCCTATTTAACATACATTTTCAAAGCCTTCCTAAAACACACACTTTATGGTCATTGTTTGAAGTGTGTAATTAACAGAAGAACAACTACTCTGTTTTTAAAGTATTCTCAACATTCAAGTTAGGACACTCACTGGAAATGGGTAAATTTTAATAAAAGTAATAGCTAATCACACAAAATAATAGGGCCCTCAAAATATTTCAGAATTCAACTTGCTACTGTCTATTTAGTCACAAGCTGTACTTAAAAATTAAATTCAGCCTTTAAATCCGTGCATAAAATTGAAATTTACAGTATAACTTACAAAGCTTACTGAGATTTCATAGAAACTCATATGTTATTTCCACGTAAGTATTCGGGTTACAAAACAACATAGTATCTATACAAAAAAATAAAAGTACTGAAGTAATACTTACATCACATTTCCAACCTTCACTCTTTGTCTTTTTAATAGAAAGAAATTCTTGTACATTCTCTGGATGAAATCTACAAGAAAGACAGGCTGAAAGTATTCCTCATTTTCTGTGATGAACACTCAAATACTATATACCCATTTCTCAATTGTGTGTGTCACAAAAGTTGATCATCAAAACAACAGAACAAAACGCTGATAATTAAACAATTCTAAAGGCACAAGTAACTGAAAAGTAATGTTGACCTCATATGATAGCTGCTAAGACAAAGGACAGTTTCAACTATAATGCTTTATGGATATTTACAAAGAAAGAGAGAAAAGTGGTATGTAAATACTAATACTTTATAATTACAACTGTTATAGACAATTAATTCACCTAAATCTGCAGAAAAATGGTTTATCTATCTATTATCATCAACAGTATAGCCTTATCATCTAAAACCAAAGATCTTTCATTCTTCCCTCAAATTAAAAAACATAGGTAATTATTAAGACCGTTGTGTTCTCATCAACTGCAATAGCTAATGTGAGCATTCTAAAATTGACAGCAAAAACCTGCAGAAGAACTACCACAGAACTGCTCTGCAACTGCTATGTAGTCAACTCCCATATTCTCTATATGGCAAGTTATTTCATACTGCTAATCCCTAGGTCCCTTGAAAAGATACTTAAATCCAGTTATAGAAATAAAGCAAAAACATGCTGTTTGCATACATATATTTATCGCATACAAAAAATAGTTCTTTAGAAATGCAATTCAAACTTGCTCATAACTTGCCTCTTTACATGTTTTGCTAAAGTCTTCTTGCTCGCATGCAGCTTATTGCAGTAAGGACATTTGTGTTCCTTTTTATGAAAGTCTGTATCACTAGAGTGTTTCTTTCTGTGCACTGTCAGGTTGGACTTTGTTGAATAGCGCTGATGACATATATCACATTCAAAAGGCTTCTCACCCGTGTGTACACGTGTATGGCTCTCATATTTGCCTACACAACAGAAAAAAAGTATGTTAGTATACAATATAACAGATTATCACCTATGATATGCATGTTTGGGGTTTCATTCTGTAATCTCTCTCTCAAATGTCATCAAGGGCTGGGTGCCTTTCACATGGATCTTCAGATTTTTACTAGCTTACAGCACTGAGAGCTGCATGGTGAACTGTAGAACGTGGCTAACACTACATACAAGACTGCTGATAAACTCAACTAATTTATGTTTCTAAAGTATATTTAGAATGAAAATATGTACATAAAAACTAAACCAATTCATAACTACATTTTAATATTATAATAAAGTTCTTTTTGTGAACATCAGGAAAGCAAAACAGTTCTGAGGGTCGTGTCAAACAACTTTTTGAACAAGAGCAAACTAAACACACTGCTTTAAGTAGGAACTAATACATGCACCATCAACCTTACCCCATTTTTAAACTTTTATATTTCAAAATGATAAAAGGCGCAATGCAGCTATTAAAAGAAAAAAAAAAAAAGAATCCTAATACTATATGGAACTGTTTTTTTTCCCAGTACATGTGATCTAAAGAGTGTTACCACCTTATATGACCATAATTCAACTTTGTAATAAATTTGCAGTAATAAATTAGCAGCCTCATTACTTGAGGTTAACTTAGCTGAAAATACAGTATAGGTTTCACACTTCATGCAACTTATCTTTTTATGTCTTGCTACACTTCTCTCCCTTTTCAAAGCTGCTTGCATATAGCATGCTAACAACTACAATCCAGAGCAGTGAATGAAAAAAAAAATAGCATTTGCATATTTTTCAATTAATGCCCTCAGTTCATTTCCTGAAATTGGCTGGCATCACAAATAACAATATGTTTTTAAAGTTAGCAGATGATTGCATACACAGGACAATCCAGAAATTCTGATCCTCACATTCAGAAAGAGAAACCATCACCTCAGTTTATTTCCCATACAAACAGCACCACCGTATGGTAAAAAGGAAATAACTACCTAACTTGCTCTTACCTATTCGATCAAATTTTTTGTCACACTTGGGACATTGCAGAAGTTTTTTGCTACTGCTTTGAATGACAACTGGAGCTAAGCCTTCAGGAATATTCCCCACTGAATCAACTGTCTCAGAACCCTCTTCAATATCGTGTTCCTTTTCACTTTGCTCTTCAGTGTCTGAATCTTCACCTGACATTTCTTCCTCCTGTCCTTCTTCATCAACATTGCTTTCACTTCCACTGTCTTCAAATTCACTTCTATCAGATATTTCCTTGTCAGAACTAACTTTTTCCAAATTGCTGTCAGATGCATCACCACTTTCACTGTCACTGTTATCAAATTTAGCTGGACATTTGCGGTTTCTCGTAGATCGTCTCGTAGAAAAGCCTGCTTTCTCAACCATTTTTAACCCATGTTTTCTTTCCAGCGGAAGGGATCTGTGGGCTCTAGCCAAATGATTTTCCAAGGACTTCTTGTAACAGAAATTTCGACCACAAAAAGTGCACTGATGACTATTTAACAGTTTACCAGTCAGTTCACTGAGTGTTTCTACTGGTGTAGGTACATCAGTTACCACATCAGACTGTATGCTAGAAACGCTTTCATTATTTAGTAACTTCACTGCATCTATAATATCCAAAAATTTTGCTGCTTCCAGCACCAGTGGAATTTCATTTTTATACACAAAGAACTCAGAGGTGTACAGAAACTCAAGCAAGTGCTGAAAGACAGAATGAGTTACATGATCTAGTGTGACAACATCGGTGCTTGGATTTTTGCTCAAACAGGCATGAAAATAACTACTCCCAACAGCTACTACAACTTTGTGAGCACTAAATTCTTTTCCTTCTACAATGATGAGCAAATCACAAAACGACGGACGCTTCTGTCTATCATCATTCAGATATTTAAGTAGATTTTTGTTATACTGTAAGGAACTCAGTAACTTCCTTTGTTCGGACGATGGTGAAAGTTCTTGGGAAGATTTGAGCTGATCTGCAGCAGCTATTTCTGCAGACTTTGAGATAATTTCTTGAGCACAGTCTACTACAAGAATCTGATCTGAAGTATCTTTCTCATGGCCAAGATGAACCTTTTCATTTAGATTTGCAGCGAGCCGTCTCCTTTTCTTCATTGCAGAAGTGCAACTTTAAAATCAGGAGCTTCATAGGTGATCGAATAAAATTCTCGTGAGGACTCGCTTCTGCTCCAGACCTTGAGAAAACACTGAACAGTAATTTCATAATCTACAAAAGAACGATGACAATAACAGCATTTAGCACTTAACTGTATTTTTTTCTGGGTTGGGTGCTTTTTGCATGCCACTTCAGTTTTATCTTTGCTGCATACCTTAAGCATGTACTGAACTTTTAAGATCTCATCGCTTCCCACTCCAGGCCACCATGTAACCTATGAGCGAGGGAACCGCCACCAACTATTATAAGCTCTAAAGCGGCGACCAAGGCTGCTTTTGCTCTCCTCCCTGCCGCGGACAGCGTGGGAAACAGGGCGCGAAGGGCGCACGCTGCATTCAGCACCCCGAGCAGCTTCACCTTGCCTTTCGCTCCCTGGGGGCTTCCCCTTGGGCCTGCCAGGCCGGCAGGGCTGCGGAGAGTAGCGGGGGCCGGCCCAGCCCGCTCCCCGCGCCTGTCACCGCCCCGTGTCAAGCCGGCGGCGGGCTCCCCGCCTCCCTCCGCCCCGGCGGACACCGGGGCCTTTGTTCCCGTTCCAACAAACCCGCGGCGGGACCACGGCTCGGCCCAGAGGGGCCCTCCCCGCTCCGCAGCACCAAGCTTGGGGGCAAAGAGGGCGCCTGGGGCCCGCCGCTTTTACCGGGACGGCCGCGAGGCCCCGCCGAGCGAGGCACAAAATGGCCGCGCCTCCCCCCGCCCCCCGGGCGCGCTCCCCTCTCGGGGCGGCTCCGCGCGGCCCCAACGCACCTGCGCGGCGCCGGGCGCACCCCGGGCCCGCTGGGCCGCTGCAGGCCGCTGCGCCCCGCGCCCCCGCTCCCGCCGCTTCCGGGTCCCGGCGTCGCGCGCAGCCGCGCTCCCTGCGCCGGAGGGCGGGCGGGAGGCAGCGGCGGGGCCGCCTCTGAGCATGCGCCCGCCGCCAGCCGGCGGCACCCGCGCGGGCTCGCTGCCGCCTCAGGCAGCTGCGCAAACACGCGCAGAGGCTCGCGTGTTCCAGAACACTGTGGAAAAGCTAGAACAGCTGTCCTCACAAATAACTCCGGGCTCCCAGCCCACCAGTAGCCTCCCTCAGAAACGTTCTCGCGTTTACAACATCTCGTACTCAATGCCCTCGCGTACTGCGCCGTCTCGGCGCTGCTCTCGCCAGGACGCTGAAGGAGCGGCGGGGCTGCGGCCTGCGACCGCCGGGGGGTGCAGCAGCCCCTGGAACGGGCTTCATTTTCCAAGGGCTTCATGGAGGGTGCAGGATTAAAGCCTGCGCCATAGCAAGTTCCCTGTACTGAGAGGTTTGTGAAGTGATGATGGTCGTCACTTCGCATAACAAGCGGTGCATAACTTGCACGTACTAGTTTTTTTTTTTTTTTCTTGAATAAAAATTCTGAAAACTCTCAAAGTATCTGTCGCTTCATGATGGTTACTACACAAGTACTCAAGATCCCCATACATAGTATTTACAGTCTACAATTATTTAACTTCATTTCTCGCTATACTAGTACATTAAAATCAGTATTTTAATTGTTTCAAGTACCTTAAATTGTCAGATCTTCCAGTTACTACTCCTGAAGCGAAAAAAAAAAAGCATAATATTAATTAGTAATAGAACAGCAAACACTACTATGATTTTGCTTTCACTGAAGGCAAAAATCTAATTAAGCCAGGTAAATGGCATTCTTGGCTCTCTTTCCATAGCAAGCACCCTCAGTTTGGAAGTATAAATATATGTTTTTCATGAGTGAAGTATATGATGAAAGTACAACCTTGGTGAACACTATTTTGCCAGTGGGACTAACTAGAACAGGTTTGAGATGTGCATAGCTACAGAATCATAGAATCATTAAGGTTGGAAAAGACCTCCGAGGTCATCCAGTCCAACCATCACCCTACTACCAATGTCATCCACTAAACCATGTCCCTAATCATAGAATCATAGAAACACAAGGTTGAAAAGATCATTTAGTCCAACCATCCTCCTATCACCATAATATCCACTAAGCTACTAAATTGTATCTCGTAGCACCTCATCCAGGCGCTTACTGAACACCGTGAGAGACAGTGACTCCACCACCTCCCTGGGCAGGCCATTCCAGTGCCTGACCACTCTTTGAGAGAAAAAGTTTTCCTGATATCTAATGTAAATCATCCCAGGCCCAACTTGTAGCCATTTCCTTGAGTCTTATCATTAGTTATCTGGGAGAAGAGACCGACTATCCTTCTTATCACAAACCTCCCTTCAGGAAGTTGTAGTGTACAACGAATTCTCCTCTAAGCCTCCTCTTCTCCAGACTAAACAATCCCAGTTCCCTCAGCTGCTCCTCATAAGACTTGTGATCCAGACCCCTCTCAAATGTTGTGCCCCTTCTCCGGGGCCTCGATGTCTTTCTTGTATTGAGTGGCCCAAAACTGAACACAGTACTCGAGGTGCAGCCTCACTGGAGCTGAGTACAGGATGATGATCACCTCCTTGGTCCTGCTGGCTACACTATTCCTGATACAAGCCGGGATGTCATTGGTTTTCTTGGCCACCTGGGCACACTGTGAGCTCATGTTCAGCAAGCATCGATGAACACTCCCAGATCCCTTTCCTCTTCACAGTCTTCTAGCCACTCTGCCCCAACCCTATAGTGTTGCTTGGGGTTGTTGTGGCCAGAGTGCATGACCTGGCACTTGGCCTTGTTGAATGTCATTCCATTCGCCCCAGCCCAGCAGTCCAGCCTATCCAGATCCCTCTGAAGGGCCACCTCAGGCAGATCAACACTACCTCCCAACTTGGTGTTGTCTGCAAACTTACTGAGGGTATACTCAATCCCCTCATCCAGGTTGTCAATAAAGATTTTAAACAAGATAGGCCCCAGTACCGACCCCTGGGGGACACCACTTGTAACGGGACACCAGCAGGACTTAACTCCATTAACCACAACCCGCTGGGCAAGCCCCTCCAGCCAGCTCTTTACCCAGAGATGACTATACCTGTCCAGGCAATGGGCAGCCAGTTTCCCCAGGAGAATACTGTGGGAGACCGTGTCAAAGGCTTTGCTCAAGTTTAAGTAGACTACATCAACAGCCTTTGCACCATCTACCAGTCTGGTCACATAGTCATAGAAGGAGATCAGGTTGGACAAGCATGACCTGCCTTTTGTGAACCCATGCTGGCTGGGCCTGATCCCTTGGATGCCACACACATGTTGTGTGATCTCACACAAAATTATTTGCTCCATAACTTTCCCTGGAACCGAGGTAAGGCTGACAGGCCTGTAGTTCCCTGGGTCCTTCTTATGGGAGTCATATTGGCAAGCCTCCAATCCTCTGGGACCAGGTGATCCTGAGTACCAGGTCCAACCTTTCTCTGAACACCCCCAGGGACAGTGACAGCACCACTCTGTGGGCAACCCATTCCAATGCCTGACTACTCTTTTCTGAGAAGAAATGTTTTCTAAATTCTAACCTAAACCTCCCCTGGTGCAACTTGAGGCCATTCCCTCTAGTCGTATCGACAGTCACTTGTGAGAAGAGGCCAACCCCCAGCTCCTCACACCTTCCTTTCAGGTAGCTGTGGAGAGCAATATCTCCCCTGAGCCTCCTTTTCTCCAGACTAAACAGTTCCAGTTCCCTCAGCCACTCCTCACAGGACTTGTGTTCCAGGCCCTTCACCAGCTTCATAGCCCTCCTCTGAACACGCTCCACAGCCTCCATGTCCTTCTTGTATTGAGGGGCCTAAAACTGAACACAGTACTCAAGGTGCAGCCTCACCAGAGCTGAGTACAGGGGGGATGATCACCTTCCTTTTCCTGCTGGCTACACTATCCCTGATACAAGCCGGGATGTTGTTGGCCTTCTGGGCCACCTGGGCACACTGCCAGCTCACATTCAGGTGAGCATCAATTAGCACCCTCAGATGCTTCCTCTGCACAGCTTTCCAGCCACTCTGCCCCAAGCCTGTAGTGCTGGTGTCATCTGCAAACTTACTGAGGGTGCACTTGATTCCCTCATCCAAATCATCAATAAAGATATTAAAGAGGATGGGCCCCAACACTGACCCCTGGGGAACACCACTGGTGACTGGTCGCCAGCTGGATTTCACTCCATTCACCACCACTCTCTGGGCCTGGCCATCCGGAGAGATTTTAACCCAGCAAAGAATGTACCTGTCCAAGCCATGGGCTGCCACCTTCTCCAGGAGAATACCATGAGAGACCATGTCAAAGGCAACTAGACTTGCTAAAGTCTAGATAAACTATGTCAACAGCCTTTCCCTCATCCACCAGGCAGGTCACCCAGTCAAAGAAGGAGATGAGGTCAGTTAGGCAGGACTTGCCTTTTGTGAATCCATGTTGACTGGGCCTGATCACTTGGTAGTCCTACGTATGCTGTGTGATTGCATTCAAGATGACCTGCTCCATCACCCTTCTTGGCACCGAGGTCAGGCTGACAGGCCAGTAATTCCCTGGGTCCTCCTTATGACACTTCTGACAGATGGGTGTCATATTAGCAAGTCTCCAGTCATCCAGAACCTCTCCAGGTGACCATGACCGCTGATGGATGATGGAAAGCAGTCCAGCAATCACATCCACCAACTCCCTCAGCACCCTTGGATAGATCCCATCTGGCCCCATTGACTTGTGACAGTCCAGGTGGAACAGCAGGTCTGTAATTGTTTCTGCCTGAATTGGGGGGGATGTTCTTCTGCTCCTCATCCCAGACTTCCAGGTCAGGAAGATGAGTACCCTGCGGATAAGTGTGCACAGTAGTAGGATTCAGTTATTTTTCAGTGTGTAACTACTATATTGTGATAGACCAGCACTTTCCATACCTGTTGGCTGGGAATATTTTTTTTTCTTTCTTAGATTAAATCTTTCTGTATATACTAGGTAGATGCTTCAAGGACCAAGTTGAATTGTTAGGGGAAACCCTTTACATTAGTATTCCCATTTAAAAACAAAAGCAGTACCAGGCCATAGAGGTAAATATGAAGAATTATGACCAAATAAAAATATTCTGGGCATAATTTCTTCCAACAGCAGCATGCAGAGTTGGCTTCCACTTTCCACTTCAAAAAAAGTAGAAATTAGACCTCAGCTTTACAGCATGGATTTTGGCCCACAGTTAAGATTTTCTTCCCATTCCACTTTAAGAATTAAATTAAACCTCTTTGACCATTATCATTCATTTCTCTGTTGCTATTCTCTGGATTTGTTTTTGTTCTTAATTCTCCTCTAGATAACTACATTTTCAGGTGTTTGTTGCTAATTTTGCTCTGTGATGAGCGTGGCAGTCTGCAAAGCATCCACATTTGTCCTCACTATCAAAGTCTCCAAGTTCAATGGGCATTTTGACTGCAAAATGCTACACAACACTTCTTCCTCCCCCCTCCCCCCCCTTTTGCTGTTTTAAGTTACATAAAGGATTTAGATCAAAGAAAATTATGCGATGCTAAGTGATCCATTACCATGACTGGCATCACTACAATACAATAATTATCCTCCGGAAACAAAATGTCCTTGAACTCTTGGGTCATTATGGCTCTTCCAGCATTAATTATTTTATAGTTAAAATGGTACGGGCAAAATTTAGCAGTATTAATCCTTTTTGTTCCAAGATTTTTGCATGCTGAATTTTCTTGCTCATTAACAGAATATCACTCAGATAAAAAGGTTGACTTTTATGTTAACTAAAGAGAAGCAGCATCAAAGATTAAGCACTTGCTCATCTCCATAAGTCTGTGTAATTTGCAAATACATCTGTTTAGGTTTTTCCAAGACAGTATATTTATCACAAATATTCTTGAAATGTTGGAAATTAGGAAGTGGCTTTTTGCAAGAGGGTTTGATGTCAGAGGAAGAAGTCCATCTTGAAATACTTCTTCAGCTCAAAATCTTCACGTCTAAGATATAGTCAAACTGTGATAAATATTTGAATATTTGAATCAAGTACAGTTTAAACAACAAACACATAGGGTATAATCTCTGATTTTAAGCATGTAGCTGACAAATTAAAATTACATTAAGGAATGCATTCAAGTTTTAAGACCTAAGTAATTCCAATAAATTCCCAATGTATTATTTAACAGCTGTTGACTGTGAGTACCCAGTTGTACATCTAGTAGCATAAACAGTCTAAACTTCTGCCTTCGCTTTGGCCACTACGCTTACCTAAGGCAAGTGCATACTTCTGTAGGAAAATTTAGCACTACTTTGCTCTAGGTTCACCGCCTATGACACTGCTGAAACATGATCCACACCGTCATTCATAGTTTTTGTATCCCAGATGTGTTTGCTCCCTTCATTTCAGCAGTAATGTGTGGGGGTACTGGGAACCCAAAAAGCCTGTATTTCCTCTAGTCCAAGACTTTTCTATATTTTATTGCCAGTCATCACATATACACAAATGTTTTAGTCTGTGAAGTGAAAGGGTTATAAGATTGTCTAGAGACTGCAACAAGTTTTGTAGCCAACAGTGCTGAATAAAGCTGGAACCACTGCCAAGAAATTCTTTCAAGTAGGCCATGAAAAGACCACCCCAGTCTCTCAGTCCAGGCCTCTGTGGGGCACTAATCAACTGGAGGCTTGTCATACTGTTATAGATGTTTGGCATGTGAATTCTGTTCGTCAGGCTTCTCCTCTTGTCTCTGCCTTAAATTACAGCAACTGAAATACGTAGAGAAGAAGGTCAGATTCACTCTTACTCTATCAGCCTGCCTCACTCTGTCCAAGGAGTTTAACCCAGGGACAGGCAAGCACTGTACCGCTGCTTGGGCTCTTTCCAGTTTCTGCAGAGGAGAGGGACGTTATTCTCTATCAGCGGGCATGGATTGAATAACAATGATGTTTGCCATTGCTTTTTTTTCTGGGGAATTAAGGCAGCATGAACATTGCACATAGCTATACAGACCCACAAAGCAGATTTCCTCCTGGAACTTCAATCCGGCACAGACCTTAGGTGAAATTAGAATTGGCAAGGGTGAGGAACAAGAAGCTCAGAGGGGTCTGAATAAACAGAAGGTTTATTAGATCTGTACCAAGATGTTCCTCAGTACTAGGCTTGCTCTCAGCTTCCGTTCAGAGCTCTGCTGTGGAAGAATGGTAACAGTGCAGATTGTTGTATGACTAGGACTCACCAGCATCACAGTTGCGAAGTCCTGTAGCTCCATTGTCATTCACACGTAAGATTTGTGTGAGGAACCGTGGAACTGAGAACATCTTATGTCAACTCCCTGGAAAATTAAGCAGCAAACGACTGGATTCTAAGCCTATAAGAAGGTGCATTGGTGTGCTATCTTCCCTTTGCACTTTGAAAATATACCAGCTGGAGAAGTCCTGAGAGAAACTGCCTGTGTATAATGCTGCCAATGCTTGTGGCACTGCAATTTCTGCCTGCTCTACTACTTCTCAACAGCCTAAGGGAAGGGAGGAGAGTGGAAGCTGAGTGAAAGAAAACAGTGGGAGAAATACCTGGTGTTTTCTGCTGATGGAGAAGCTCAAGCATTGTTACAAAAATCAATAGAAATGAAAGCATCTTTCTGATGCTGTGCAAAAAAGAAAAAAAAAAAAAAACAAGAATAATGTATATCAATTGCTTTGGACTATGCTTTCAACAGAATGAATTAAACCTTTTGTGATAATATGCTACTAGCATCAGAGGTATTTTCCTATAAGCAAGGCAAGAACTGGAGAGAAATTTAATACTTTTAATAGCTCAGATGGTGTATGTGACCATTTGAACTAAAAACAGACCAGCTTTGGGTACATGGTCTCAAGAAGGGTTTGTGTGCCCAAAATTATCTTTATTTTTCCAGTCACATCAGCTGGATTAATGGAAGGTATTGCCTCTCCCTATAAACCTTGCCTTGTTAATAGCTTTAGACTGTCACATCTGTAACAGTACTATCAAATTTCCAGTAAAACAAGCAAAACCAGACTTTCCTGTACAGAAATAATCTTGGCTCTCAAAAGTCCCTGTGTCATGAAAATATATGTGGTAAACAGCTTGAAATGTTTTGTGTGTGTCTTACTATGCTGCATTTCCATTGCCCTGCAAAACGAGAGGTTTGTAAATGCTGCAGGAGTGCCCTGTGTGCTGAGGCCCTGTTATGATACAAAAATTTAAATGATAAAGGGTAACAGAGAGCTGATGTCACTGTCACTTTTTTCAGTCAACCAGAAACTAATTACCCCTAGCTGACAGCCCAATTAAATCATCGGACAGAGGGAAATGCCAGCTATCCTCCCCTAGAGTTTGGTAATTGGAGTATTATTGCACTCAGGCCTGGTGCTGTTTGTTGGGCCACAGAATACAAGTCAGGGCCTTTCTAGACTCTCTCTCTCCATCCTGTTCATAAACATTGTTTTTCACCCCTAAGAACAGTAGTTGCATTTTGCTTTCAAAATGTTAATGTATATTCTCTGTCATCATTGACACCTGAAGATCATTCTAGCATTTCACATTTACAGAGAACGTGAAGTTAGGAGTTCTGTCATGAAAGGCCTCAGGTGAAGGCCTTGTACTAATTTACCCTTAAGATCATAGGTCTTTTATCTAGTACCCTTGCAAGGGTAGAGGGAGTTTTCAACTCTAGTATTTGAAACTTGAGGGCGTATTTGATTGTGTATTACACTGATGTACTGAGGGGTCGAATAGTTTACTGTAAGGATTCAGCAGTGCAGAATAAATGAGGAATTGAGCGTGCCAAGGTCCATTCTTGTTCAGGTTAGCTCTGAGTCGTTGCCCTCCAAGGGCCTAAGGAATGCATTGCTTCTAATGCCACAAAGAAGAGGTACAGAACTAGTTCATTTTGAATTACCAAGTCTATAATAAGCTTTATCTAGGGCCTTTTTAGATATTATAAGCAGACCAATTGTGTTAATATAAAGTTCCACATGAGCTAAACACACTGCGTCTATTATTCAGTATCTGTTTTGCAGCAACACATCAAGATTATTTATGCCTGGACATAAATACCTTGTTGAATTACTTATAAAATAGTAATACTTCTTTCCACAAAACAGCCATTTCACACAACTCTCCATACCCTTAGAACAGAATTCCTTTGCTCTATGTGTAATACAGCACTTCTGTTACACAGAGCCAATTTAGGACAGCTTCATCTGGACACAACAGACGCTTTGTGGCATTTGAACCAGAATTACACAGTTGCACCACACTTACAATGCCCATCAGAAAATAGAATTTCACACACAGGTTAAAATACATACAGACACATATGTAGAAACATTTGTGTACCATGTGCTTGATTTTTCTTCTTTAAGAGGGAAAACCCCTTCACTATTGAAGATGTTTTCAGTAATAAATTATAATGTATAGAAGTTTCTGAATTGGGTAAAAAATCAGAGGGATGACAATAGCATTTTTTTTAGAAGTTTATCGTATGAAACCAACAAATTACCAACAGTATTTAAGGCTTTTCATCCTCTGATAATATCCAATATGTAATTAAAAGGATGGCTAGGAGTAAAATGCAGTCCAATAGGCCTACCAGCTCAGTGTTTATCAAGGCTTTTCAGAGCCCTTCTCCTTTCCTTTGTGTTGAATCCTCACATGGTTACAGTTGTCAGGCAATCTGGACTCATCTTTGTTATAGAGGCATGGTGTTTCAAGGTGTAGAAGGAGATTAAAATGCTATTCTGTGCTCTCCTTAATCACTATTCATATAATTTGTAGATGCTATTTTATAAATATTATATTTATATTTACATTATAAAGTTAAATGTATAATCTACAAAATATATTCCCCCACCCCCCACAACACCAAGTTCTAAAACCAGAAGGATATTTTAGGGTTATACTAGTGTTTTTATCTGTGCTTGTTCATTTGTCTGAGTCCAGCTTACACATTCTATGATGCGTTGCCCATTTACTTACAGTCAGGATGAAAGGATGTAGTTGTGAAGCTTACAGCTCTTATTACTCTGCTCACTATAAGAAAAAAACATTACATAATGAACACATTACATCTATTTCTGAAGCACCACTACAGTTTAAATTTCAGGACCACCTTTTATTTTAGGTAGTACATATTATATGATTTCTTAATATATTTGAATAGTAATTACCATTTTTTTTTTCTTTTTCTAAGAAAATATAATTAGATTCTGGTATCAAGAGGCAGAACACAAATAAATTAATTATGCTTTGAGGCTGGCTGCTGCTAAAAACCTGAAGCAAGACAAACGTGCTTTCAGTCAAATAAAGCAGTAGTTAGCATATGCATTGTGCAAGCATGCAGCATAGAAGAAAACTGTTTAACTAAAAATAACTGGAAATACAGAATTAATTCTGCTCAACTACTGATACAATATGCATCAATAGCCAAAGAAGCTTGCATAAGAAATTGCTACAGGAAAGGTATTTAAAAAAAAAAAAAAAATCATACTAACAACAACAACAACAAAATTAAATGACAACTGAGTTAGTAAAATGCTAGTATAAATGCAACAGCAGGATGTCTTCCTGTGGTCACTCCAAAGTAAGTGCAACACAATAATCCTGAAATAATCAACTTGTAACAATGACTTTAAAGTCCTTGTTACAGGGTGATTATTACAGGATTATATTTTTTTTATATAAAATAAATTAAAACACACTCATATATATAAAATAAACAACAACAAACACAGCACATCAAGCAAGCAAGCAAGCAAACAAAAAGACTTGCTGCCTGGAGCATTGTTGGACCTAAAACCGCTTCAGTAAAATCTTGCTTTCTGGGTAGTTGTACATGTCTCTTTTGCTGTGGCTACCTATTTTCCCAAGATTGATGTTATTTCCTTTTAGAAAGTATACTTTTCCAGTAAAAATAGTTGAAGGGGAGAACCAGTTCTTAGTTTTATTTTATTAGACAAAGTTTAGAGCCCCTGTAGCACTTCTAAACCAAAGGTTAGCAGAGTTTCTTCTGGAGGAGTCACGTTCTCTCAGATCATTTTCTACTGCAGAATTTTTGTGACATCTGTTAAGCATAGTGCAGTTTCACTGGTCTCACCCACAATGACCGTGGACGCTCTGTTGCGAATGGTGGAAAAAGGGCTGACATATCTGGATGCCTTTCATGAAGATCCACAACGCAGTGCCTTTCCTCTTCGGAGCATTTTTGAAATTCTGCTTATACTAGTGCCCTTTATTTGAATCAAGACAGGTAGAAGAGACTTCAAAGGAATCTGGGAGTAAAAATGCTTTTCTTTCTTACTGAAAATATTTTCGTGTTGCCAACCTAAACCAAAGATTTAAATCTTTAATATTTATTACCTTGAAAACATTTGATGTAAGAAGTGGCTTGGATTAGTTGAAAGGTTTGGTTGGAAGAATCTTAATTTAGTTTTCAAACTTTTGAAAACACTTCAGAAATTATTTTACTTGTCCACAGGGGAAAAAAATGAGCAAGAAGGTTATACATTTTAAATTATGAAAACATTTTTTTTCCCAACAATTTTTAAATAAAAGACCATTTAAAAACAAACCAACCAACAAACAAATATATATAAAAAAAAACATCTCTCCCATCTAAAAGTCTCCAAAAATTCCAAGACTGTATTGCTGTATTGTTAAGAGAAATGACTAAGTTCATGTTCCTTCTCAGTGCTTGGAAAACACCTCTCACATTTGCCATGACATACAGTCCAAAACACTTGTGCTTATTTTTCTGCATGATAAATGTGATTGGATACATTTTTCTCATTATTATTAAGGAACTTGCAAGATTACCATCAAGTTTACCCAGACACAAAAGCTTTTCTTCCTGTCTTGAATTACAATTGCAACACATACTTTCAGAATCAGTGGGGACTTCCAACAGGTAGAAGGGTGTGGCCCTAAATAAATGCTAAATTGTTACAGAATCAGATTAAGCAGCCAAAAAGAGCACAGTTTGATAGACTAGTGGTCTGCATAACTGCTAATGTAATGTATAGCAAGTACAGTAACTTCTGCCTGCACAGTCCTCAGAAAGTTAATTCAATTTCTTGACCAGTTAGCCAGTTGTGATTATCATATCAAAATGAAAGTTGGGGTAATAATTTAAGTTACTAGTTTCCTGCCTTTTTAAAAGAGTATGTTACATTAGGACATGTTTTGATAATCTACTTTGTTAAATTAATGCTGAAGTCTGACTTTGCAGCTGTAGGAACAGGCATGGTCAAGGTTTGCATGGGTTGAGTTTGTTCTCTTCTTCAATAGTCAGATTCTGCCAGACGGTTTCACTCATTCAGATTAATCTTATTTAAGAAAACAGAGAGCTGTATGAGCTGCATCTTTAATTCATTTCTACTGTATAGCAACATTCAGGACTATATTTTCAAATATATTTTCTGCTGTTCTTCAACCACGTGAGTTGTTGATGTAGATTAGCTGAAGACCTGTACAAAAGTCCTTCAGAAGTCCTGGTGGGGATGGGGAGTTTCACTCCTCGCTCTGCTACACCAGTGGGTTGGTCAAGTCCTTTACTCTGTGTGGCTGAATGCTAGGAGGAAATCTTACCCTACTGGCATGAGGAACGCATATGGACAGTGGCCACTGTGAGGAATTCTTGTTTACTGCTGCTAGCATGTCTGTTCCCATAGGCGCTTCTATATGGAGCAAAACATCTAGTGTATAGTCCAGGTATTAGATGCAGTTTCTGATGGCACAATGGTATTTCTGTGATAGCACTACCTTAGAACTGCGGGCTTAGAAACACTTGTACCCCAGTATCTCAGGGGCCCAGATTTAGAAGTACAAATCCCACAAAACAATGCCTGGGGAACATAGTTGCTAAAGTTCAAATTTGGGTGCTAAGACAAAAAAAAAAAAAAAAAAACTCTCAGCAGCTGCCTGTGCGCAACAACCACAGTTACCAAGGTTTTCACTGCATTGGAGGAAGACACTATAAAAATGTCTTATTTTACCAAAAGAAATCTTCATACCTAGGAAAATAGAAAGTTCTTTCTGAAATTCAACATGTGCAAAGATCTCAACATACCTCCACATGGAATATAAGATGCAGTTAAGCTGTCGAATTCAGCAACAAACCACCCAATGATTTAAGGGGACCCCTGGATACTACGAGAACACAAATGAATTATAACTGCAATGACTGTTCTTGCTTAGAGATACTGTGCCATCTCCATCCAGGGGACATTTCACTGGCATGGGAACAGGCTGACATCATGTCAACATGGATGTCATTGTCACTGAAGTCAGTATCACTCCCGGTGAATAAAATAGGTGTGAAATATTCTAAATCAACACAAGTTTGGAAGCCAGAATATTTCATTTTACCTTGTGAACAATATAATTCAAACTGACAATCTTTCAGGACGTAGTTTGATACAAAACTGCAGCCTATAAGAGATGCATTGGCATTAAGATGAATGCTGTCTTAACCAATACTTAGCAGGAACTTGATATCCCTTTGGGGCACTTACTATGACCTATTGTTCCCATAATATTATCTAATACTTTAGCACAGAGGCCAACATTTCCAAGAGGAATTTAATACTTGCCAAGACCCATGCTGAGACACTTCAGAGATGCCTGCAGGGAATTTTTGCTTTGCACTTTCTGGAAGTCACATCCTTCAACTGGAAACCTGTAAATTAAAGTGCCCCAAATCATCAGATGCTTTTCAAGACCTTGTCACAAATAGTCAATACAATGACTGAATGAAAATAAATAAATAAAAATATATAAGTGATATTAGAGATCAGGAAAAAATTAGAAACTTCTCTATTTGCCTTTTACAATATTACTCTTTAATGATTACTGTGTTCTGCATTTCCATGGCAAATGGCAATACCTCAGAATGACTTATCACTGCCAACAAATGTGGTTTGCCTGACCTGTCTGTCAGCACAGTGCTGACAGGCTGAACTGGGGAAAGAACTGGTTTCCTGGCCCCCAGCCAGGTGCTCTGCTCATGAAAGGAAGGAGGATGCCAGTTTTCTCAATGCAGGGTATTTCCAAAGACCAGAATTTCTGTTACAGTTTTAGTTACAATTACATCTTCTAATTCTCAGCCTCACCATACAATCGTAGTTATCATCCACAGTATTTACCTAATGTACAGTGTTTACATGTCCAATGTGCATTAAAATCAAGCCACCTTGATTACTCATCCCGGCTTCTTGATTCTCATTCTTTCTCCTCCTCTCCACCATTGCCTGACGGAGTTTTGGTGTCTGAATTCCTTCTGGAACTGCTTAGTATTGATCAGGGGAAGCAGTGCAGCATACTAGCTCAAATATCTTCCAAACACCTTTGAAAATGTTTCTTGCCTGTACAATTATCCCTTCTAACACAGACAGGTTTTTCAATTTAATTCCAATTTTTACGGTATGAATTATCTCACTCTGAAGGAAAGAAAAAAAAATTAGAAGAGGATTTGTAAGTCTGTTAACGTGTATATTCTGCTGAAGCGGAAGGCATAGAAGTAAAACCTAAATTTACAATCCATTTAGCAGTTAATGTATCAGTGCTGTTGTAAAAACCCTACGTGTCTCATTTTATCAAGCACTCCTGTGACCTTGACACTCACAGGAAGATTATTGGTACACAGAAACTTCCTGATTAGACGGTTCGTTAGCAGCCAGGTACAGAATACTAATTGCAAATTTTCATCTACATTGACAAGGCCTGACCTATAATTCATCTGACAGTGGAATTGCATCGTTGGTGTTATCAACCACATGCTATACAATAAAAAGATGTTATTTTCCAAATTTCAGAGATAACGATAAGGTAATTAAATCACACGCTGCTGAGTTCTGCAAGTCCCAGAGGAATCCTGCAGTACCTTACAGAGGCAGTTTGTTTGGCTAAGTGTAAAATACTCAGGAGAGACTTTGTATGAAAAAACAAACAGTTCAAACACCTTTCCAGAAATGCAATGATTTGAACAGCGTGCACCTGAAGTAGTGACTGACCACGAGCAAGTACCAGCTGTTATCAACCATGGCTTGAAATTCTTGAATACACAGTTGGAAGCAGTGCCTGGAACATCGCTCCTGCCACTTCTGTTACACCTAAAAATAAGATACATTTGAGTGAATAAACTTGATGCTTCTGTAATCTTACATTTACATATACATATACAACCCTTTAGTTTCATAAACCCATTTATAATCTGCAGACTGATAAATCTGAAAGCCTATCTATCTATGTCTTCTGCAAGAGCATGTTCTGTTTGAATTGCTACTCAGGCTAAAGGACGGAAAAAAGATCAAAGCAAGAGTTCAAAGGGGGAAGACAAAAATAATTGTATGAATAGCAAAGAAAAGTAAGCTTAAACATAATATTTGCAGACTAACAATATAATAAATTATTTATCAGTGGATAAGCACAGGCTAAGTGAATTTCTTACTGTCTCTAAAAGGCAGTTAACTTTGCAAGTACAATATGAAATCAGTGCACATACAGTTGATCTTGTAGCAGTTTTGTTAATGAAATAAACAACTTCCTGTTACAAAACAATTCTCTATCCACAAGACCATTTACATGTTGGTTCGTCCATTCATAATTATCCAAAGAACTCCAACAAAAAATAATGCTAGCTATGTATATTAAAGAGGGTATGAGCATCATGAACAGGAAGATGATCTGGTCAGATCCCTTGTTCTAGAAAGCTCCATCATCTGGAGTTTCCAATAAATACTTCAGAAATGTATTCTAATGCTCCACACAAGATGACGATATAGATACGTGCTCTTAAGTACATACAGAGGGCACCTGCATTTCACTGGGGATAAGTAAATTATCTTTCTACTACTGTTCTCTTAAAATGTATGGTTTAGAATTAACCTGCTGTGATGTACTTTAGCTGCAGCTACAATTATACAGATCAAATCCTCTTCATCTTTCTGATATGAGCTTCAAAGCAGCTTTCCAGAGGTGTTTATCTGACTTCAACAGGACAGTTCGCATGAGTTTGCGCACATCTCCAAAAGGTGCAGGATGAGATGTCTCCTAGTGGTTAAAAGGCCCAAGGGATGTCACGGCTGAGTGACTTCACGCCCTCATGCTCCATAGGCTTTTCATAAAATGAAATTCTACTAACGGTGAACAGTGGCACATAACTATGATGAAATCTAGCAAGTACTTAACAGAAGATAAAAAGAAAAGGAAAAAATAAAATAGCATGGCTAAATGCTAGCAAGAAAAAACAAAGAGCCTCAGAAAAACAAGCAGTGTATGATAAAACCATAAGTTTTCTGCATTAGAAATGCAAAGTTAGGGACTGATCTAAAATAGACTGGAGTTCTTACAGAAAAAAACTAATGCTATAGTCAGGGAACAGAGTCACAGGATCATGTAGGTGGCAAGAGACTTGCAGAGGTCTCTAGTCCAATCACCTGCTCAAAGCAGATCCAGCTTGAGCACACCGCCCAGGACCTTATCCAGCCGCATTTTGCATATTCACAACCTCTCTAGGCAGTATCATCATCTTCACCTCTGTTCCACTCTTCCATGAAATCACCTACCTGTTTCTGACAAGTGTTTTAATTGCCAATGACCAAAAATCTTTTTAATAAAAGTTTCAGGTTAGTCAACAACAAACTATTTGTAAACTGTGTAAACACATTGCCTACTTTCAAGAGAGTTATACACTTAATGTGGATTATTTAACTGCAGTAGTTTCTGATTATTTTATAATTTAGATTAAAAACATCATAACATTTTACAGACTAAAAGGAAGGTCAATTACTTAAGAAAATCACCTATAGTTCTATTTGACCTAGAAGGCACAGAATGGTGTTAGTAAAAATTGCATTTTAAATTGGAGCAACACCAGTCTCACTGCCTATAGCAGGCAGCAAAAGATGTTGGGTGATGAAATTGGCTGTCCAGAGATGCAGTAAAATATTTTAGAGGACATTACACTGACCAGTATAGTCTGATACTATACCACATTGTAATTATTGCAAAGAAGCAATAGGAACAGAAAGAGCAGCACTTAGGTGAAAGAAGATGGCAACACCAGCCCTTTTCCCTGAGAAAGTGACGTAGCCTCCAACATGTATGACTGCAGAATTTCATCAAAGCTAAGCTGTACTGAGAAAGAAATAGAACGAATTGAAATTACATTCAGATGTCACATTTCACTGTGCACAAATGATGTTCAGAATATCAGCAATGTGGAAGTTCAAACCCTCTCCTGTCAGCAACTTCTAGGAATTGGAGCAATGGTAAATTAGTTTGCTGACCATTAAATTCTGGGATATGCATAGCTCATGAGGAAGAAGAAACATTTGAAATAAGCATTGTGAAACACAGAGTTAAGTTTCAAATCGGGTGAAAAAGCAGTTCTTCTGGCCATCTTGTTTGGCTATCCCTACAAGCAACCCAATTTTAAGAACTTTCAGAAGACCTGGGATTTGTTCATACACTTTGGTCTGGAACGATGTGGCACATGGTTATTAACTGCCATAAACTGTCTGAGCTTAATCTCTTTCATGGTATGATAACACAGCAATGGCCAAGCAGATTTTTTTTTTTTTTCTTGGGCTTGGAAATGCCTGGTCTCCGCACAGTGGCAAGGAGAGCACGCAGGAAGCACTGAGGGCCAAAGGCCAGAAAGGCATGTAGAAGTGAAAATGGTAGAAAGAGGAGAGAAAATCATCTCTTTCTTGGCCTGAATGATGCTACTGCAATGATTTTCATGGTATAGCCCACCCATTGTAAACATACATACTGAACAACACATGGGCTTGTAAGGTACCAGAAGACTTAAGTTTCTATTAGGGTTGTAGCATCTCAAAGTGGCTGCTGGGGCTGTTGTCATCTTCCTACCCCTCCCCTTCTGCTGGGCTAAGACAAGGCTTTAAGATCTGTAAACAAAGGTGCAATCAACTGATGAGTCTGAATCTGCAAATGAAAAGTCCCCCCAGCCTCAAAGTTACAACTAATGGACCTGTCCTGATGAAGGGCCTGTACCAGCTCCTAGTTGGTATCCCCATAAAAAATAAAAATGGCAAAAGTAAATAAAACCAGTAAAAAAACAAAACAACAAGCAACAAAATCCCAAAACAACAAAACAACAACAACAAAGATTCTGGCAGAGAATCAGCTAATATCTAACTGGAAAAAAGAAAAAGACTGGATATGGGATATTTTAATCTTCATGTACTAATGGGGTTATGATACAGAAAAATGCAAAAAACATGAAGTGTTTATTAGCAGACTTTATGCAAAAAAAGCTTAAAGTGTTTACACGATGAATCAGAAGACGTAATGGAGCTTTAATAGAAGATAATGCATGCTGAAAGATTAAAAGAGCCCTGTGCATCATCTGCTGCGCTGTGTCAGCCAGACACGCTGTACCGTTCATGACACTCCTGCAGCAGAAAGCTGGGGAAAGACTCCAGTCCAGTTCACAGACAAATCTGCACCAGGTTTGAAAAATCACTCAGACCTGCTGAAGTAAAACCTTAACAACAACTGCCTTCTGAAGCAAAGTCTGTAGGTTTGCAGGGAACGGGCTGAGGAGTGTCACAGGCAAAGATGGGTTACAGTGGGCTCAGTGCCTTTGGTAGTACCTTGCTTTCAAAGATGAGGAGAAAGCAGTGAGGATCAGCATCAGCTCTCTGGAGAACAGACAACTCAGTGGAGGATGTCCTATCAAGATGAATATGGCTCATTCAAGAATTAACTCTCTACTCATCTTCTACCTCAGTTTTTTGCTGCTCATCCATTTAAAAAGTAAGATTTGTTCTTTTTCTTATTGTTCTGACATGTCCTCTGGGTAGATTTGCTAGACGTGCACTTCTAGCAGGAAGCTTGTGTTGTCAGAAGGCTTTAAAAATTTGATGGAGATGCCAAAAAAGATTTGGTCCAGGAAACTAAGTTGTATAAACTCATTGCATGATAGCTTTCCTGATCTTCACACTTAAACTTTTTTCTTAAATGAAGAATGAAAACATTTTAGATACTTTGCTTAACATATTGAAAGTACAGCAATAAAGCGTTCTGATAAAATTCTAGCATGTTGATACCATTCATCCAGTAAACTCAAACTTAACTCTTTAAAATAAAAGTATTTTGCTAAAACTCTACAAGCTATGTATTTTAGCAGCACCCATTGCTTTATTATATAACCTTTTGCTTAGCCTTTTAATTAAAATCTCTCCAGAAATCAGTTATTAAACAACTGATATTTGGGGTACTAAATATCACCATTATGAGAGAGTATAAAAGTCCAACTATTTTTAATAGAAAAAAATATTTACAGCAAACTTTCACATAAACAGAAGTATGCAAAGTGTTGGAAGTCAAAATGGGTTTCCTTGACAATTTTGTCAGATGGCTGAGAGTAAATCCAAGCCAAGGACGCTAAGTGGCCTCAGCTGGTGAGGCTGATGTATGTTTATGAAAAGCAGTAGCTCTAAACATGCTTAAAATGAAGACAGGCAGGATGTGTGCCTGTCTGAGGAGGCTGTTTGATTTGCGTATGTTGAATGTGAATTGCAGTAAGACAAAGCTTTGAGCAGCTGCCATTAAACAAGAAGACTTGGCATTAGCGCACAGTGTTGTGTAATCTGGGTCACCTTCTGTTGCTGCATCACTCAAATTGTTACTTGGACAGTTTACAGCCCAAACTAAATTAAAGACTGAAAAGCAAACAGATGCAGTTAGATCAACTGGCACTGAAAAAATACCAACTTTGAAATGCAGGAAAAATGACATACAGGATGTAAAAAAATACAGTTTTATCCTTGCAGTTTTCTTTGTCAGGGATCTATTGATGTGAGTCAGCAAAGCCAAAATGTTCTAAATTACCTCACAACAGGACTTTCTAGGAAAAGAGAGAATTAACCTTCCACTTTCAAAAAGTGATTTTTAAAATCTCTGCACAGGAGGATGAACAACCAGAAAGTCTGAGACAGAATCTGCTGTCTAATTAAAAGGAAGTAACAGGAATGGTGATAATTAAGAAAATTCATTTATAAACCAGGCATGCAATTTAGATCAAGCCATAAATGCTGCAGGGATGGAGGTAACAAATCAAGTGTTTATAAAATTGCAACAGTCACACTGAAAACATCACATACAAAGAAAGCATTGCTAGGGTGTAAATGAGGAAAAAGCCTCCCAAAAATCACTTAAAAAAAAAAAAATTAGCTACAGGTTTTGGCTTGGACTTCGGCTGAGCTTTGCTTAACAGAGGATATCAAAGGAAAGAAAACTAGTCATATATCATCTTGTGTCTTTTCCTTAACATAGAAGCTGGCTAGGGTGACATTGCAGATGTGGCATGAGTTTTTTTCTCTGGGATATGGCCATATGGCCAGTCTCAGGCTTGAGGCTTTTCAGTCTTGGAGGACTTGCTTTTCCCCAGGTAGATTTGTAGTCGTTACAAACCTATGTAATACAAATTGATATACCAGTGTGCAAAACATACAGCAGGAGCCAGAACGAGGCTCAGGAGCATCTCTCTGTGCACTGTACGTGATAATCTTGGGGCTATTTTCTCTCAAGAAAGTCTGTATGCCACTTGAAACTGCTGAGAACTTGTTAATAAAAACTGAACTGTGAAAAGGTAAAGCAGGTCGATGCAGAAGAACTGACTGCAATTACTGACCAACTTCTTTGTTTAAAAATTAAAGAAGAGAAAGACCAAGAGCAAAAAGCAGAGAATAAAGCAGAACAGAGATGATCTCCATTGTGTATAAACAACTTATCAACCAGGGTTGTTTCTAAGTCAATTGAGTAGACTTGCCTTTCCCCAAAATATTCTAATCATAGGTACTATTTAAAGTCTATCATAATTACTTACTCTAAACAACTCAGGAAATACACAGTATTTAGACGACAAGTTTTCCTAAAGCATACCTGCTTATAATATTTCTTCCTGCTCATCCATTCTCCTGAGGTGAACAGTTGTATGCTTGATTGAGAAGTGGGGGAGATACAACTGGGACACTACAGGATACAGCGAGACACAGAGGGTACACCACAGAACAGCAGATCCTTTCAGAAAAGTTGCAATTAAATTAAAGCATTTTGCAGGAAAATTGTTAGATAAATATTCTAATATAGCATAAAAGTAATAGGCTGAACTAAAGAAATTTAAACAAATTGTTCAAAAATAATTGTGTTTCCTCCTATTTGTACAATAGTTAGTTCGTATGTACTTGGGGGAGATTATGAAATACTATTCTTTAATTCCTGTACCATACTAAGAATTAAACTGCTGGTAAGCTTTTATTAAAATCTTCTGGCTGTACATAAAGCTTCTATAAATCTGGAAGTATTATTGAACAGTCCTGTCACTTGTGGCTCCTTTTGAAAACACAGGATGTATAAAAATGATACTTTACATTTTATGTCACTATTAACACCACTTAACATCAGACTGTACAGTGACAGGATTACAGCCTGTAAATCACAAAAACAATTCCAACAAATAATACTTTTTTCTTTAAAAAAAATCTTTAATTCTAATTATATAGTTCTGAGCGTAATTATGCTTTGAAAATAATTTTAGTATAGTCTACCAGAGGCCCAACAGATGCATAATGCTGTCAGGTCAGGTGCAACACCTTCACAAATACAAGTATGGATGCTCATAAATGCATGCACTTGATAAAAAAAAAAAAAAAAAAAAAAAAAAGACAACCATCTATAGTTTCACCCCTGTTTCCAAGCCTGTCCTTCCAAGTGACATCAGAAACAGATAGAAGTATGTCCTAGGAAACATGTTAAAAAAAAATGGTGTTACTTGTTCCTGTTTTATTGTAGTAGAACTTTGCAGTATGCATGGTTCTGTTAAAATCCAAGATTTAATTCAGATCTGGATGTAGGCTTTTATGAAGCCTATTTTATAGGCTTCACCTGTGCCAAGTACACCCCAACAGATGAGCAAATAGAAGCGATGAGGTGATGTCGGCAGTAATCAGTTTCTTGCTGCTAAAACCTTTCTATTAGGTACACTGGTTTTCTTGGATCTTAAGGACAGTGGGACAATTAAAAACTGCACTTTTAGGTAGTGTTTCAAGGGAAATGTGAGACCTCAGTCACAATGGTCTTGAAGAGCAGAAGAAATTAATTCCTCCTTCTATCCTAATTATATACGTATTAAAATATCTGACATTAAATTTTGATGCAGAATTGCTCTACTGAAATACTAGCGCACTTTTTAATGTATCACTAAGATTACCATTTATTAGTATGTTAAAAAGAATGGATTTTGGCACTCTTAAAGTTTACTTTGTTTGCTTCTGAGAAGTGAATTTGCACCAGATTGAATTCCTGCTGCCTGATGTGCCATAGAATGGATTCTGTTTTACCTCTTTTTTCAGCTGTTATTTGTATTCATTTGTGACGATCACTAAACCAGATTTGTTAAAAAATGAACTAATGGTCAACTTTAAAGAAGGAAGTCTTTAAAGAAGAGTTTAACTCTTTAAATTTAAAGAGTTAAAAGAATTTAAAGAAGGTCAAGTCTTACAGAATACCACAAGGCTCACTTTTATCTCTGAGAACATTTGGTAAAGAATCTTTTAGAGGATGACCTGTCTTCTTGGAAAACACCACTTTTCATGGTGTATTGATTTATGCAATACCTGGAAAGACTTACCTTTGAGGTGATATCTGAAACGACCATCATAGAAAACCCTACAAGTGAAGTAGATTTTCCAGTTCCTAACTTAATGTGAAGATAGTGCTCGTGGTTATGAGTATTGTGGCTCTGTATGTAAGCCCTCAATATAAATTGGGTTTATATGCTGCATTAATTGCAAACAATGTTTCCAAAAATTACACTAAAACTATGGAAGATTAATCTGTGGTGGATGCAGAGAGTCAGTTCTGCATGAGAAGAGCCCATGAATCATTAGGTGCGATAGTTGACAGGAAGCATGTCCCAAATCCAGAACAGCATTGATAAATAAATGCTTATCTAACAGCATTTTCCAGCATATAGCTCAGAGAAGAAAGTTGCTTTAAAAAAAAAAAAAAAGTGAGGGGAATTATGACAAAGGTATAATTTAGGCATTGATTTTGGAGGTGAATCTGTCTAGGATCAAGTACAAATTCACAACTTCTTAAATCTTAATCCAGTTTGCAACAAGACATATTTCCCTGTTATATTTCTATTTTCAACAACTTTTATAATGGATAATTGATCCATAATGCAGCATTATCATATATATTTTTTGGCAAAAATAATTTCAAAAATATTTTTTTTTTTTAACCGTTCAAGTGACTTCATGACCTTTCAGCTGAGCTGAGAAAATCCCTATTGATTTTGTAATTATTCCCCCAAATGTTGATAAATTAGGAATGGAATTTCCTTTGAGATTGCTATCAGCGTGAACAAAATATCCAAGCTTTATTTGCACTCCTTTTCTGCCCCTCAGACACTGAGGCTATGCAATTTCTCCCCGTGGAGAAGCTTTCAGTTTCCTGCAACTATTCCCATTACTAAACTTCTAATTAACGCTTAATTACTGTGTTAGCAATAAAGCTCTACTTATAAAGAGATTTGTGGTTTTGCTCATACTGCCCATCCCTCACACACACTCAGATGATGCAAGTAGCTTTCTAGCAGAGCATTGTTCGGATGAGCATGGGATGCATTCATAGCAGAGGCACTCCTTCAGCTGATTCTTGTCAGCTTGCTGAGGAGCACAGTGCCTGTCAGGGCTGCCGTCACCAATGCTGGAGCACAAGCACCAGGAGCCCTGTGGCTTTTCCCTCTGTCCTCATTGTTCTACATTGCACCCGTATCATATCAAAAATGAAATGTTTTTCAGACGCTTGCCATCATCCTAAATGAGATTAAAGCAACAGCTTCCTGAGCAAATTACAAGGTTTTGGTTTTTCCTCATTTCAGTTGTGTGTCTCACTATGGATAACACCTCTGTCTCTGGAATCAAACAAAATCCTGAGAAGGTAGTGTGTAGTAGCCCTATAATTTTTGAACATGGAAGTAACTTGGTCGATCTTGTTCCACTTGTATAAAAGTGACATTAGAAACATCCCAACCACATTTGTATTTAATTTGTTTTTACTATACAGATAAACCATTCAAAGGTGTGTCCATCCAAAGCTTACAACTATATCTAGCTAGTCACAGGTGCATGTGGGGGATTTGGTGGCCTTTGTCATTTTTTAAAAACAATTTAGAAATTTCATTAGGAATGGCTCAGGTGTTTTTTGTTTGATTTTTTTTTTCCTCTTTAAAAAATTTGTCCATAAGTGACTTAGGGCTCTCTATACCCATTTCATAAATTTACTGTGGACACATTAGGGCAGATCTGTGCTGCAGACTGAGAGGAGTTAGGGAAGCACTTCTAGTTCTGCAGTGGGGCAAAACCCACTTAGAGGAAGCAGGAAGATCCCTGGTGGCCACCTGAGCAAAGCTCTACTGCCGTGGTACCTGGTTTTAGCCACAGCCAGAGCACAGCTCTGCTGACTTATCTTTTATCTCACCAGAAAGAAGGCAGACCGGGCCAACATCAGTGTGAAATCACTTTTTTTTCTTGCCAGTGCAAGTATTGAATATAATTTTGGCAATTTTTGGATTAAAGTGCGTATTTCTGGCAAGCATGGGTTGTTTCTTTCCTCTTTGTAACCTTGTCTCAGTTAACAGAGCTGCAAGACGGGAATCTGGAGTTGTTAATTTTTGTTAGACTTCATAAACTTCTGTATAACTGCAGTGATATTATTTCCTTCAAAACACTACAAAACTGAATTGTCGGAATAAACAGACCAATTCATAGCAGGCAGGCATAGATGGCCAAATTAAATATGTCCCTATCAAAAAGCTATACAAAAAGGCAAATACTTTTTTGTTAGGACATATAAGACATCAATGCGCTCTTCAGTACAGACTATATCCCGTTTTGTGAGAAAGGCAATTAGGGAAATGCTGAAGAGGGACAGAAGAAACAGGAATACATTTAAAGAGATGTGACCTATGAGATGTGACCTACGAGAAAGGGTCACAGGAGAGAAGTCTGGAGGAGGACATGATTACAGTCTTTCCTACCTAAAAGGGAACGGCAATCAAGAAAAACAATGCCAACGGTTGCATGCCGTAAATTCCACACACAGCTGGCAAGACCGAAGTGAACTTTCCCAATTGCAGGATAATCAAATCTCTAAATTAGAACATTTTGATGAACAGACTAGATAAGTAACTGCTAGAGTGTGCCCAGACTGCTGTTTCACAGCTGGCGTTACACAGCCAGAGGGCAACCAGCACCACCACCTATGGGGTACCTGTGGAGACCTCAGGTGATGGAGATGCAGGGGTCCCTGCCCGCCCGGGGGCTGGGGCAGGCGGGGCACAGCTCCTGGCTGAGGCAAGCAGATGGCACCGCAGCTGGGGATTATCTGCTGCTCAAAACAAAGGCAGCCAGGCACCCAGTCCTGTTTGGTGCACCATCAACAATGCTGTCTACATTTTGGCTAAAAAATAGCTTACTCTCATTCTTTGAGATATCAAGCATCCACTCAATTTTCTGGTACTTACATAAGCATTTATTATTATGCTATTGAAGGCTCTCATTCTTAGAGGGATAGATGGCCCCCATGCTAGTAATCATGTCTATTGTATACATAGCCATAGTTTGACTACCAGATTTTGGAGTCAAAACACCTTTTTTTTTTTTTAAACTTGTAATTGAAGTATACCTAATATATTGGCAGTACAATGAAAGGAAGTAGTAATAAACGGATAATTAATAATATCATTTTTGTAGTAAAAGGGCTGAAGAAAAATAAAAAATGGATTGCCTGCTGAACCAGCCAACTTCCCATAAAAGCACAGTGCAAGACAGGAACCTACTGCAGCAAGAGAGATACCAAAAAAAGTCCTAGAAAACTCTTCCAACTGATCTTTCCTGACATACTACAACAAGTAATGCTTTAATTATTCTACAATTCTTCACCCTGACGTTCATCTAGGAGAAGCTTAACTTTTTATGACAATAAATTCACATTTAAAAAATGCCAAGGTTTAAAAAATATATATGTATATAGTGCCAACTACCAAGCAACATGCATTAGTCCATTCCCCTCAACACTTAAGATGCGACATATTCCTTCTAATAATAACTTTGAGTAACAGCAGTCTAAGTGCCTTTGATCCTGCTACAGGGGGTTGCAGGCCAAAAACCTCTCAATGATGCTTATGATGCTTCTTTGTTTTCTTTATAATTCACATCTCAGCATTAAAACAAAACAAACAAAAAAAAAAAACTGTTCAGACAATGCCTCAATCTCTAAGCAATGCTGATTATTCCTTTTACTCTATGGTGGCCCAAAAAGGGAAGAAAGACCCTGATATTTACGTTTTGTACAGGAAGCCTCTAAACCTAATTGACTCATCTAGAGTCACAGGCAGTAGGCAGCAAAGAGATAAGCAATGTGTATTACTTTCTTGATTGATATTACAGATTAATTTGTTGTTTTTCCAAGACTAACATGTTTCAATTAGTCCTCACTGTTGTTTTCTCAGCCACTCAGTGGCATTACACATGAAAGCCCTCTCAGAGCAGCAAACAGTGAAACACCCAGATAAGCCTTTCCCCAATGAGATTCTTCTGTTTGCTTCATATTGATTATATTTTAGTCACCCATAAAATGGGTCAACAGAAAATTTGCTTCTGCCTTTTGACAAATGCGACAATAGACAAGGCTTCTCTGCGGGCAGCCTGGCAGGCGGTGACATTCACCACACAGCTGCCACTCGAGCTCCAAAGGGCTCCTTCGAGCTGTGGCAGCAGCACGATGCTCTCCAGGCATCAACAAAAGCAAGCCTGCAGTCGCTGCTGCTGCAACTTCAGGGTTAGGGCAGCGCCCGCCTGCCTGAAATCTCATCAACGTGGACAGAAATCAAAATACTTCTAGGGCTAAATAATTCTGTGGGTAGAAAAGGGGCATGGGCTGGGGCTGCTAACCACTGTGTGTAATGTCCCCGCTCCAGCAGCTAAAGCTCAGAGGCAGAGCCCAAGCAGGGCACTTGCCTGGTGCTGTCTTCTCTGCTGGGAAGTGCTGTGCTTGAATAATTGTGGCCTGGGTGGATGCTAAAGGGAGAAGCTCCTTGCTTCTTTCTGCTCTTGCTTCCCTTCCCAAGGCTGAGCATACTGGAATCCTATTCCCTTAACCTTTCCTGGAATAATGGGACAGACAAAGCATCTTTAATTGCATTAGTCAGAGTCTGAAAACAAGATGCATTCTTTCACAGTGCACTCACAATGCCTGAGAGCAAGGCTTTGGGCAAGCACACTAACCAACCCAGCCCATGCATGCAGCCATGGACATGATGGCTTGAGATTTCCTTTGCCTCTGGTTTCTAAGAGGTACCACTGTGTTCCTGAGTTGTGGAAATAGTGAAGGCTGGCTGCTCGCTGAAGGAGTTAAGCTCAGAGCTGCTCTAATTCAGATTCAGGCTGCCTGGAGGGCTACAGGAAGCGACAAAAAGCAGCATACATTGGTCATACTCTTTCCTCAACAGCTCTTGTTCTCCCTTGTTGGGGTTTCTAGCAGGGATGGTAGAGCACTTCATTAGCTCTTTGTTCCACAAGGAGGGCCCAGAATTTGACCGTAACACTTTAGCTCCTTTCTTTCACCGTGAGGTAGAAGACATTGAAAACAACATAATTTGGCAGGGAGTCAAAGCAAGGACATAGAAAGATAGACAGTCGTCAGCCTGTGAGGATGCAAGCAACTGTAATTTAAGGAACCTGCACTGATGAATTAATCACAGTAGGGAACCCAACACTCTCATTGTAATAATCTAGCCTTGAGAAAACATCTGTATGCAGCAGTAGCTCCAACTGTGTCTTGTTAAGCTTTGTGACTACTTGTAGGTGCTTAAGCAGCCAAGTCCTGCCCTTGCTATGGCTAACCACCCGTGAACCTGAACGAAGTTAAGTGCCTGCACTACAGAAAGAAGCAAGCAGGGTCTGTTACCAGCAAAAAGTCTGGGGGTATAATTCACCAACCTCCTAAAAGCTGGAAACAGAACCTCAGAGCACATCTGGAGTTATGCACATCACCGTGCTGCTGCTTGGACATCAGCCAGGTCTGGTGCAGCAGTGGTGCAGCTGTGTTAGCACTACGCTGAATCCTCTCAGCATGAGCTCTTGCAGAACATGTTAGCTGAGGCACTGGGTCATGTCAACACAGCTGAATGGCACCTGGATTAGAGCTGGCTCAAAGCATGAGAAAGGAGTTCTGTCTGTACCTACCCATGCACATCTTGTTACTTATGCAGGCATTTTTCCAGGGTCTCTCTTAAATGCAGTGCTAAATATCCCACAACAATCCACAGATGATCCCATTTAGGTGTGGTGGAAGAGGAAAGCGGAGCTCAGGATTACATGTACAGTTCTGGAAACGTTGATTATGTGCCACAGAAGATGTAATTCAGTTGCAACAGCCAAGATATGGAGTCTACAGGCCACGAAGCATGCAGTTCCTCCCAATTCAGCCTACAGAACAATAGTTAAAGTTGCAAGTAAAGCTATCCTCAAACGTAGGAAAATATGAAGAAAGTTTTGGTTTATCATTCCCACCAACACACTTGGCTGTCTACTCGCATACTTATTTGGAGCAGTATATCTCAGAAAGAAAATAGGTGCCTCTACAATACAACTGCAAAAAGTAAATCTGGACAACATTTCGTAGGACCCGTCAATTCAGGCTTTCTAGCTAAACGCATTCCTTCTCTCACATTAAAGACTGCTGACATTTGTGTGTCTTTATTCACTAATGGTACTGAACATTTTGCAAGCCTCTATCTGTGTAAAAACGCCCTCTGCTTGATGTAACAAGAACTATCTGTACTGTTCTCTCTTGAGTATGTCTTAAATGTCTGATTCAATTTAGTCTAACATCTACCCATTCTGCAGCTCATGGAAACGTGCAAGAAGAGCAAGGTGGCTGAAAGCAATTGCTATTTCTGCATTCAAATGACTGTTTCCAGAGAACACTGAAGAACAAGTAGACATCCCAGAACTTCTGCTATTGTCTCTGCTAGTGACAAGTGAAAAGACAGAGGTATTTAGGTGAAAAACTTTAATACAATTAAACAGAATAAAAGATTGACACTAAACACCTTTGGGGAATCTTTCCAGCAGACCAACCGAACAACCCAACAAGCAACGGAAAGAAGGAAGAGGCTGCAGTTCTGCACACATAGCAGAACAAAAACAGAATCACTGTAGCTTGAAAACCATAAGAGCTCCTTCAGATACTGAACTTTGTTGGGGGAAAATGCACGTTTACTCAGATTCCAGTGGACACTTCCTGTTCTTGAAGATCTCTGTAAGCATTCTCAATGTCCAGTGACTTATGAAAATTGCTTCGAGTGGACTTCCTGCATCCCCCTGCTCCCAACTGTTTTGCTGCAGTATGTGATCCATATGTTGTAGGTATTTCCAATATTCCATGTATAGCATTCAGAGCTGATTTCAGTTTTACTTAATCTGATTCACCTTTAAAAGTCCACTGGTTTCAGTGAAGATGCTGCTGTGCTGTCCAGTTCGGGCCAGAATGGCTTTTCTTTATGTAACAGAAAATTTGTGGTTGCAATCAGGAGTGGCTTCTTTTCAAGCAGATGGTGAATGATGTTCTTTGAGATACTTGTGATGAATCAGAAACAGGACTACACTTACTAATCTTCACTAAAGCATTCGACTGGCTGGAAACATCACTCTCTGCTCATTGCATCTAAGCTCTTAAATCAAGCTTTTAGTAATCTTCATTACTACTAAAACCAAATGGATGCTGTTATTGGACTTTACAGGAATTTCTCTATAGCATACATGGCAACCAGTTAGAAACTTTTGCATTCTGAATTGTATCTGTATGTCTTCAGGCTTGCATAGAAACCTACTGCTCTGGCAGAAATCCACATGACGACCTGCCAATGCTATTTAATTATGTCTCAGTGAGACTTGCAGTGTCACCTTCTCTGCAGACAGAGGAACCCTTTTCTTACTTTTATTAACATAACTATAAACACTCGGCTAGCAGAGACTGATTTTCCTGTCTCCTTTTAGCCTTGCACATCTTTTATGCCATGGCCCTGAATCAGCCTGAGGAATGCTGGGTCCTGACTGGTGACTGCGTCTTTTCTGTGGTCACTGATGAGCACCAGCACTTCTGTTCACCATAGGCAGAAGGTTACACATGCTTACAGTGAGCCTCATTTCTGGAAAATAGGTGATTTTTAAAGAAATCACCATGAAATCAACATATTATCAGTAATAGGTGCTGAGCTTTCTGCTCTAGTTGACACTGCTTTAAGCAAGTGTGTTGGACTGGATCACCTCCAGGAACCCCCTCCAACTTCATCTGTTCCATTATTCTGTCCGTGAGCCACTCCAACTTGAACTGAGGCCATTCCTGTGGTGCTGGAATAGCAGTAACTTCAGGGGCTATGTCAGAAAAGCTGTCCAACCAACCCTGGAACATTTATTACCATTCAGTAACAAGGAGATTATTAGAGCTTGCGGGAAGCTGGTTAGTGACAGAAAAAAAATGGATGGAAAATAAGATGGGAAAAGAATCTGAAATATATTTCAGACCCCATTTGAAAAAAAAAAAAAAAAAAAGTGCAACAGAAACCAGCTACTAGCTTCATACAAAGATCCAAGATCTCCCCTCCATTACCACTTTAGCACAGACTTGATAAAATACCTCTTCAGTCCCTCCGCAGAGCAGTAGGAATGCAAACACAGTCCCAAATAAGACCCCCAAGCTCAGAAATGTATCCTGACATCAAGGCTGACAGTCTTGAGATGGGGGAAGCTCCTGCAGAACACAGTAATGAATGCTCAGCTGCCCCAGGAACATCTGCAAAACCTGCCACTTGCCTTTTAAAAAAATTTGAGTGTTTTTAAGATCTTGACCTTGATGAGAGGTCCAGTGATTCAGCCTTTCATACTGCAGTCATGCCCTATTCCAGCTATTACATGCCTCATTTCTGTTAATCTTCTCTAATTAGTTCTGCTTCTCAAGTGAAGTCTTTGAATCTAACATTTTCCTGTGCTAATAGTGAGGGCTTTGCTTTCATGTTCAAGGTCAGACTGGCGTTTCACCCTGTAAAACTCATTTGTCCTCCCAGCACTTACAGCTGAATATTGAGTTTAATTTTAGTCTCTCTCAAAAAATTTTTACTGACTTTCAAGTTACTGTTAAAGTTGTGAATGTGCTAAAAGCCTGCAGAGTCATGCAAGTGTAGAAGAATAGGCTCTTTTTGGATTATTTCTTCTCCTTGCAAATATGCAGATTTTTCCCCATAGAAATATCTTCCTTTTTTTTTTTTTCCCCTCAAGAGGCATTTGTTTTTACAAAACATAAGTAGATTGAGCATCACTGTGTAAGTAGGCAGCATCTCAGCTTTACAGGTGAGAATGCTGAGTTTGAGAAGGGTGAGGTGAATACAATCCAAAATTATCTTCCTGTTCCATGTTCGAGCTACTAAATTTAGACCTTACATTTCTCACTTCATATGTTATAAACACATGCATATATATATAATTCATAGGAAGGGAGACACTTTTCCAGATTTGAAATGAGCCTGAGAGAAACTTGAGACCTATAAGCTTTCTTTTTAATGCAATTATTTATTCATTCTTGCAATAAATAGAGCCAATCCTTGTGCGCTGTTTCCATTGCTAACTGGAACAATTTCCTTTGCACATGCACACCGCTTTGATAACTCTTAGCCTTCTTTCACGAAGGGATCGCTGCACTCTCTGTAGTCACTTACACGCCACCCTGAGTCTTCCCTTTCTGAAGACTGGTGAGATGCAGCAATTTCCAGAGGCACACGATGACTGAAGTGTGAACACTAATGGGAGGAGGCATCTGAGGCACTCTTCTCCAGCTGATGCTCGACTCAAAATGGCAGATAATTTTCAAGTTAAAAAGAACTCGTCCAGGCAAGGGGGAAACTCAATATTCAGAAATATATGACTTCTGCTACAGTAAAATTATGCAGCTCACTTAGAGCAGTGCTGCTGCACCTATGGACAAAATTTGCAGTTCATCTTAAAAACATCACCCAAGTTTGATGTTTTTAGCTTTAAAGTGGTCATACATAGCAAATAGACATAATACAGGAATAGGATGACATTAAACTATCAAGTGTTTAAAATGGTTACTTTCAGTTACTTCATAGGCAACAGGTCAGAAAACCTGCTAACTATTCAACCTTCTTCCTTACAATAAAATAATAATAAATATGCAAATGAGATATTTAGGAAATACCTAGCAGTTTCACCTTTAAATAGCTCACTCCCAATTCTAATATCTGAAAATACTACCCACGAAGAATTTTGAGAGGCTTATGGTAACGTAATCCGTATTTGGAGTTTTTTTTTTTAACCTCTTCAGTGGGATTTATAAAGACATTCAGAAATCACTAAACTTTTTTTTCCCCCCAGAGTTGAAATAAGAAAAAGCACCCTACACGTTCATTTAAAAAAAAAAAAAAAAAGTCAGACTCACTGTGAGATCAGAGCTTTATTTTAAAAACTGGAAACTATTCTAAAAGTAAGTTGCACCTCACCCTGAAAGAGCCTTTTGAATTCCTGTTCTTTGACTTTAGAAAGCATTCTTGTTACAAACTAGAAACTTAAATCAGAATGGTGTCCAGTTGATAGGGAACACAGTCTAGAAAATATGGGACTGGATTTAGGTAGGAAAAGCACCCTTGCAAATTGATTTTTTCAGTCAAACTCCAAGTTGTCACCCAGACACATTCACACAATAACCTAGATATCCCCACTTTCTTCTCTCCTGCTTATGGTGACAATGATTTTTATCACAGAAATATTTTCTCTATGGAGCACTCAGTACTGTCAGTTTTCTCTTTCCCTACTTCAAAGCATCACCCTTATATATTTGCCTTGACACTGTCTTCACATCATCTTGACATTGTTCTGACACTTAAGAAGACTCAATCACTGTAGCAAGCAGCCGTGGCAATGCAGAGAAGGAAATTGTTATGAAAATTGTTAGGGAACTGTGAAGAATTGTATATTAGTGAAAACAAGATGTTGCTTTTTCAAAATCGTATTCCAAGTAGATTTTAATAAAAGCTGCTTTATGAAAGCTTCGGCCAAGGCAGGCAAAAAACAGCTCAAAGAACTCAGTTGGCAGTTGTGGATTCTGTACCTGAAGTTCAGATGTTGCAGTGACAGCCACTCGCATTGCTCTGAATTCAGGTCCTTTATGAGAGCAACATCAGCTCACCTCCTGCTAGAATAGTATGAGGTGTTGACTTGAGGAACTCCTCAGCAACTAATCTGCAGCCCTCTTCAGGGCAGCCAGGAAAAAAAAAAAAAAAAAAAAAAAAAAAAAAGATGAAAAAGGAAAAAGAGTGGCTGGAGTGGTACTGCCCTTTGCTAATAATAAAGCACAACTTATAGAAGGAGCCTAGAAATAGACTATTGCCTATCAATGCATCTCATAACTGTTGAATGTTGTGGTAGAAGGCAAAAAAAAATCAGCATGTGTGAAGTAGCTTTAGGAAGTTTTATGTACCAAATGATCTAGGAGAGGGGGAAAAAAAGCAGAGTGAAACTCTGCTCAAAGAAGAGAGAGAAAGAAGTTGAAGGGCAGGTGTACAAGTCTGAAAGAATCTTGGTATTCAGTGCATCAACATCGCTTGTACATGCGGATAAAGCCCTCAACACTCCTGGAAGGCATTGCTTAGCCAGGCACTTAGAAATAAAATCAGGTCACTATACCAACTCCAAATGTAAAAACATTAACATTTGGCATATTTTAGAGGCCAGAGAGCAATAAACACATAGAAAAGACCGACCATTTGAGAAGTTGTCAACGTGTCTGAGATTTTCAGTATTTTAAGAAGTTGGAAACAAACTTTTAGTTCTGTGTTTGTACAATAGCTTGGACAACAGATTTCAGGAAATTCACCAATGTCAGTAAACTAGCAGGTAAAGAATAGACCCAAACCTGGAAATCTGGAGCTACTCTGATGACCTCAGTCACATTTTTAGTGAAGCTCATGGTAGCCAATTTCTGAATTGTTTTGTGGACTGCTAAACAGAGCAATTTCTTAACTGTTTTGTGGGTGGGTACAGATACAATGAAGTGCTTAGAGACCACACATAGATTTTTGACAAGTCAAGCTTTAGTTGTTTTGTTAAATGGCTGAAACACACCAATTTGAATAAGAATTCTGATCATTAGGAATCACATTATCCCCCACACACACATGCACAAGAGATTTCTGCACATAGGGAGCTTTAGATACTAATCCAAAAGTCTTAGTATTTATAAGAACACCTAGGTAATACAACAACTCCTTTATACAACTATATGATATTTGCATACAACCCGCATCTTACCTGAAAAGCCCAGTGAAAGCACATGTACCGCAAGGAGGAGCGGAGCCCATCGGCAGGACAGACTGCATTGGTTCCTGGGGGTCAGACAAGCATGAGTTCTCCAGGACAAGCATTGCTCTCCCTCTCCTGCTCCATTACTGCAGCTTGCTTTCTTGCCCCTAAGGTAGCCAGGGAGGGGAGGCAGTCTGAAGCTTGGTTCCAATGTTGCAGAGCCCCAGGCCTCCCTCAGAGAGGCCATCTCCCACCACCCACTCCATTACCACCCTAATGAGCTAAGGAGGGGCAAGGGAACAAAACTGCTAATTTGTAATCTGCTGACTGACCTGCAGCTGGCTCTGCATAGCTGCCCCAACAGGCATCTGCCCCAGGTTGCTGATAAACATTTTGTTTTCTCAAATGTAAGCCATACATGCTGTACATGGAAAATATAGTGATTCCTGCATCTAAGCATATCTATATTTACACAGCAAGATGAAGAAAATGTTAGTAAAAATTACTTGCTACAACAGAATATACAGAAATAAGCCTCTCCTAGTCAACAAGTGTAATTTCTGTTGATAGTAGATGACAAAAATAAATCAAAATACGTAATTATGGACATACAATACTAAGAGTAAACTGAGCATGCAAAACTACAAATGGATGCATTTTATTACTAATTGCCACAGCTGCCATCAATTTTGTGGCTAATTTCATATGTTCAAACATATTTTGTTCCTTTTAAATGAGATTGTTTTAGGGGCACAGTGCCAGTGCCTTGTTCTGTTCAAGACTGTCCATAATTAATAATCCCAACAATCAAAGGAAATGTGATCCTAAGAGAAAATGTCTTTTGAGAATCCCCAGGTGCTAAGTACCGCAAATTGCTTCCCAATCTGTTCTGCAGCCTCTCAGCACAATTACGCTGTGTGGTGGGTGCCCTTTGGGATCATCAGACAAGCCTCGTATGGAGCTCTCGGCCAAAATGCTCCCAGTGAGACAGCCATTAGATGTTTATCACTTATTTATTGTTGCCATCAAATCTTTCTTTCTTTCTTTTTCTTTTTTTTTTTTTTTTCTGGTCAGCCCTTTATTATTACACAGATCTCATTTATTTATATAGCATAATTTAATACAAAGTAGGGGCAGGATGCTGCCCTATAACGTCCTCTGTACTGGTAAGTCAGGACTGGTATCACCGTGAGAAAGGACTCTTTCCCCAAAATACAGTATTCTTTCTTCTTGTGTCCTGTGAAAGGATTTGTATGACACAAGGCTCCACAGTCACTGCAGCAAGGAGGGATAAAGCATATCTCCAGGGGAACAGCAGGCCAGAACAGCTTCATTGTACCCCAGATCATTCTGGAGCATGAGCATTTCAGCACAGCTCTGGAGGCATCTGGGTTACACTGCCAGGCTGGTGCCTGGTGACCTTGTGTCTTGTGGCTACAGCTACTGCAGTCACTTCCACCACGTTCCTGTAACTTTCCACTGCTGCCTGGCAAACCCCAGTCTGCTTTAGCTCAGGTGTCAGAGAAAGTGAAGAGGAATGACTGGAAAAGATCTATGGTAGGAAAGGGAACTGGGAAAGGAAGGAGAGAGGAGTCAGATCTGTTGCTTACATAAATAAAATAGAGAAAATAAAGGAGATTATGAACAGGGAAAGTAAGCCCCCCCCCCCCAATTAAAAAATGTCAGCACTGTACTGATTGCTACTATATAGTGTTTAGTCATGGTTTAAAATTGTATATCCTTTTACTGGCAAAAGCCTTGCTGCCCTAATTTTGATGAAGACTTGCTGGATATTATTCATTTACAACAGGTATTTAATGCCCTAGTGGCAGGATTTTTTAATGCTAAAACACGCCCCCTCATTAGGCTTATTGAAACAATTTGCCTTTTAGTGATATTCCTCTAACGTGAGAGGAATTATTCCTTAGTGTTTCCCACAGAAGGCTCCTGGGCATGCCCTGACACTGGTGAATCTCGTTTTTCCACACCTCTACAATAAACACCTCACAAAGGTTTCAGAGAAAGCCCTAATGACAGAGGTGATTTTCAATTCCCATTCTTGCTGTTTCTTTGGGCCAGGTGACCCCTAAGAGTGTCGGCCCTGGCAGCCAGATACCCGGGGAGGGGATGTGCTCTGGGCCTCACAGGCAACAAGCTGCAGAAAACATCTTGTATTCGAGCTGTGGGCAACCACACAAAACTGAAGATGAGCTTGTGATCTGTCACTTCGAGGAAACTTCAGGATAAAAGCCCAGTCTGACATCCCACTTCTCTGTGAGGACAGGTTCCTGATGCTTTGAGATAGAATACAGACATTAGTGCTGTAAAGAAATCAGCTGCCTTGGAAAACAGCTTTGGCTATGGCTGTACTGCTAAATGATCCGGCACTTCTACAGATGATATATCACAATACTGAAGTTTCCAAACACCAGGCATAAAGACCTCAGCCTCCTCTTTTCCAGTCTGAACAGGCCAAGTGACCTCAGATGCTCCTCTTACGTCTTCCCCTCTAGGCCCTTCACCATCTTTGTAGCCCTCCTCTGGACATTCTCTAACACTTCTTTGAATTTTCCTAGCAGCCTCCAAAAGTTCACGAGTATCTCTCTGTGGAAAAAGAGTTTCTGTTGTCCCTCAAACTCAGTTCAAGACAAGTCCTCCTATGACAGAAGACAATATGAATCACTTATTTTTTCCCTCTCAGCTCTTTGTTTAATTTGATTACCCTGCATTGCAATCAGGTGCAATTGAGTCCTAGGGTGTCATCAAGCAAGAGTTTGGCCAGTCCTCTCTAGTACTGTAATATGGGCAAGGAAAGGGTGTTAGCTATTAGGGAAAGTTGAAATGACAGCCCTGAAGGTTATAGAGTGTGATGGGGGTCGACATACAGTTTTGCCATTAATGAGCAAACAGTTATTATGAATAAAGAGGACAGGAAACCATGGTGGTCTGCAGACCAAGACTAGTCTGAAATTTAATTTCATGTGACTTACAGTCTTCTTATCTGTTTCTGAACTTACTCTAGAAATAAAACATTTCCTCCTCATGTAAAGCCATGGACTAAATCTTTCATCTGTTTCATGTCAGAATATTTTTAGGAGGCTGTAATATGCCTACCATCTGCTGCTCTTGGAGGTGAGGGAAGCTACCACAGAGGTCACCTTGGAGCAGTGACCATGGTGGAGCTTCACTCTTACCTGAAACTGTAGCACTGTCTCCTACTGGAGCATCCTTCTCCACACTGCAGCATCCTTCTCTCAGGTCTATGACTGATTTTTAACTGTGGGAGGTCAGTAAGGGGAACTGGTACAGATCATGACCATATCATCATTCTCCAGCAATCTCAATGTGATGGTTTTGGCCTCACTGGTAGCAGCTCTCAGCATCAGAGCTCAGCAGGTGGAGTTTCTGGTTGTGCCAGTCTCCCCATTCAACTCTAGCCTGCCCTGCAATACAGGAGCTGCGACTTTCCTTGAGCAGTTTTTAAATCTCAATTCATGATTAGCTCGTATAAGGAAGAAACCATAGCTGATTTCTTCACAAAAGGATTTAGTAAATATCAGAAAGGTCTAGGATGTGAACTCTTCTATGAAGGTTACCCCTCTGCAGAAGACTGTCTGATGCCTCTGCACTCTGTGCATTGTAGCTGCAATGAGACTTTCTTCTGATTCATGTAACATTTAAATCACTGCTCTCTGTGTATCTATCAAAATAATGCCAATCTGCCACAGGGCTGATTGTTTTTTAAAGTCTGGGGAGACTAGAGAAGCTGCATCGTGATTTTGATACAAGAGTGCTGTTACATTGCATGAAACTGAAATTGTGTGAGATAAGGACTATACATTCAGCGAGCCTGGAGGGACAGCATACACTCCGGTGGCCGTGTCATCAGTGTGACGCTAGTCAAAAGTTGGAGCTGATCTTGGTGTATTTTGTTGACTTCAGCAAAGTTTAGTCCTCAGCTGTGTTACTGAGAACCTACTGGAGGCAATCCCAGCATCTGCACACATCAGTACACAGCTCTGCACTTAGAAACTTCAAAACATTTGCTTCCTTACAGACTTCAAAGAAAGCACAGCAAGCTAGCTGGAGGACAGAATAGATCTATAAAAACCCTTAAGCACTTTGTCATGGTTTTCACCCCTGTTCTAGAGTATGTTAAAAAACAACATTTTCTCAACGTGCATTTTGTTGCTAGAGGTTTGGCTGTGCAGAAAGGATATGGCATGTCTGACACAATATGCCTGAATGGCATCTTCTGGTTATCCAGATGCTGTAAAAACAAGTGCTTGTGCAGACAATGTTGAACTGGAAGTCATGAAAACCTGGCTGTCAACATATGCCTATTCATACACCTGACTGTAACATTTTCACCATGATTTACCAGCATTTGACCAATGAGCTTACACCTATTTTCTGGAAGCAAAAATTTAACCAGGACTTATGAGAAGGAAAATCTAAGATTCTGAATCTGTGACTAACAAAGTGGATGTGAAAATATCCCTCACCTGAGGAGAAATTCTGGACCTACATTACAGATTTTGATGCATTTCTAATGCTGAGGCCTTTGAGCCTATCCAATTTTGACTGGGAAAAAGAAATCACACCTGAATCAGTGTTACAAACATTTGCAGCTATGTACCTTTATGTGCTAGTGTATGCCTTCTCATATTAAGAAAAATACTAAGAAGCACTATTAAGAAGGCCACCCAGCTGAGCACCTGGCAGCGGGAGCCAGGAGCCCAGCACCAGCCGGATCCACAAACCGCTTCCAGACACCAGAGGAGCTGTGAGGCCTGGTGTCCCTCAAGGCAAGATCTGGCCTCTTGGAGATGCAACAGCTCCTTCACTTCCCATTTTGCATTAATTGGAATTCAGATAGAATCAGGAATAACTGGATTTCACCCAAATGCACAAACTGGCAGTTAATGCTGAAACTCCCCATGTTTCAGAAAATCTCCTTCTTGATGCAGAGAAGCGAGACCATGTTTTCGTCTTTCTGCAGCCCCTCTGGGCTCTGGCACTGTTTCCCTCGTTAGTTTGCTATGTGCCTGCTTCCAAGGTGTATGTCTTCTCCCTCCTTTTTATCAAAACTGCAAATGTGGGTGGTACCCATCTAGTTGCAAACATTGCCCTCATTTTTCCAGTTCCTCAGCACCACATGCACCCATCCCTGGATTCACACAACAGGTTTGGAAATGCCAGACTCTGCTTCCATGAAATTTAAAAGGCATGATACTCCCATCTTTTAACTCTTGAGAGCAAGGCAGGAGCAACACCTGTCACAAAAATATTCCAACCACCCCCCATTCAAACAAGATCATCTAGGTGTGCCAAAAAAACTTGCTACTGGCAGGCAATACACGATAACATTCTGAAGAGATGATTCTGACAATATTCACAGCCCTAAATAAAAGACCTCGTTTTTACATCTTTATTCTACAAAAGATTTTCTCTCACAGATTAAACCTTTACACACATGGCTCTGTATCCTGAGTTACATGTCAAAGATGACCCTAGTTTTACTGAAGATCTAGAAGCAGTGCAGGCAAGAAAGGCATCAACTGAATCCTTAGTACCTAATTAAAATTGTTTTAGATTTTTAGCACAATTGATTATCTATGTTCTTTGACTCTGTAGAAGTGATAGAAAAGCTGATTTGAAGCTGTCCCCCAGATTCCCTCCACCACATATTGTAGTTGTTGCTCACCTGCCCATTGATCTCCCATGTCCCTGTGTAGAGGAATCCTGCTCTGTAGCATTAAGAATAAATTCTGCTGAACTCAACTAAAAATGATCACCATTACACTCATGCCTTTACTCCTCTCCAGACTTAGAAGATAAGAACATACCATGAAGCTATTAAAGAGGAATGCTATATTCCAATAGAGCAGATACAGTAGTGGGGATTGCGCAGCAGAAACAGGTTCAGTTTCTAATCAATGTTTATGCCACTTACTGCAATTGGTATCAGCTACCTCCTGGGCCTGATCAGCCACTGGCCTGCATCTTATATAAACAAAAATCCCTGCGCACAGTAAAAGTGCAATGATGGCTATGCACTATCAAATTAAACTGCAGTGGTGCACTAGGTGTGAAGGTAAAAGAAAGTAGTGGATAAACTCATTTATGCATATAAGAAACCGGTGTTTTTTGCTCTTGACTATGGCTTTCCTAGTAGCACGATGCATTGATGACCAATTGGACCAAAAATCTTCCAAAGTCAATCTGCAGGACGCTTGCTGAGCTCACAGGCCTCATTTGTCTCCTGTTCCCAGCATAGACCGCGAAGTATGATACAAATAAATTGAGAGCCAAAAAGCATTTACTGTAATGAAGCAAAGGATAGAAGTGAGTGGGGACTGCGAGAAGAAAGCATTTACATCATTTTGGAGATGTTTGCTTCATTTGCCCACTGCTGACAACACAACTCACGAGCTAATGAGCTGCACTCACTCCTCTCTTTTTATCACTCTTGCACCAGCTGGAAAGCATGCCAAGTGAGCGCCTTTGAACTAGCACACCTCACTGTGGCTCGCTGGGTAGTCTCCACACGGCTGTTTTGTAGGAAAGCCTGTCAAATTGTTGGCATAGTCAGTAGGTGTGGCTGGAAAGACTGCTGCTTAAGTACTCGTAGGATAAATCTGGGATGGCAGAGAGATAAAAAGACAGCAAAATAAAATGACAGCAAGCAGTAGCATCCTTCCTTCTCGGGCAGAAGCACCAAGTTAGCGTGAGCTTACAGAAACAATACGAGAAGGATGACACGGAGACATAAATTTAATAACCAGTTCTGCAATTTGAATGATGAATAACTTTGATCTTAAAGTGTTTCCTAAACAACACTCAACAATTTTAATGCTATTCAGTTGTTATTCTTATGCTAATACAATACTTCTGCTTCAGGTATGTTGTTAATTTACTTTGCTTTTGCTGATACAAATGTATTTGAAAAGAAAACTGTCTTTTTCAATAGTAATGGAATATTTTGAGTAACCACCTTTTTTCTTTTGTGCCTGTGTGTAGTGGCGGTTACTATGGTAATATTCATGATTCAAGATTTAAAGCCTGAAAGTGGTTTCTATAACAACATGCTAGGACATTTTGGACACACAACTGAAGTTAGGAATTCGAGATTAACCCTTTATGACCACAGGATTTGCAGCCCCAATGACAGGCTCATGTTAGTTTGTCAGAAGTTTGCTTATACCTTCCCCAAGGTACACCTCCTCATTGAGCAGATCACATCATAATTCCAGCTGTGGACAGAGCAGGTCAGGCGCTTCCATTCCAGGTGAAGTATGCAAAGGAGAAATAATACCACAGTATCTATAGGCTGCTTATTACATTAAGTAATTAGGACAGTAGACAAACATATTTGGTGTTAGACTGAGTAGGGATGAAACAGTGTTAGTGCAATGTTTAGGAAGTCTGTGATTTCAGTCTGGAAATCAGAACTGTGCAAAATAAAATAAAATAATTAAAAGATCTATTCTCAGACAATCTTAATGGAAAAGCTATTTTGAGGGCTCAGATAGCCCCTTACCCGAGTCCATTTTATCCAGCATGGCATGTTTTTCTGTCCTTTTCTTCCCCCTCTGCCATATGCTGATCCATGAATGGCATTTCTGCCTTTCAGTTCACGGCAAAAGTATCTGATCCCATCTCTGTCACTGATTACAGAGATTATGCAGCTGTACTCATCGCTTATCTAGTTCTTCAAGATACATAAGATTGTATATATATGCACAGTCACAACTTTCTAAGGTTATCTTTGCAAGGAAGTTATTGTCATAGTGATGAACTGTATTTTCCATGTCACAATGCACTGCAGAAAAACTGAGATATGCCTATTTATACCAAAGCTATGTGCTCTTCAATGCAGCACTAAATGCCTTGGGATATTTTTGAATATTTCCAGTTAAGTGCTAATTATTTCAAGATCTCACTAAAATTGCAGAGCTTGATATTTCAGTGAAGCATTCACACACTTGTTTTAAAATCTCAGGGACAAATTTTAAATAAGAAACAAATGCAAGCATCAAAGGTTCTTATTTCTCACTCAAGACATCAGACTACCTAAGCCTTCACTACCTTCAAGCTATCCAATGACTTCTTTAGTCAATTTATTTGATCACAAGGTAAACCTTCCATTGTGAGCAAATGCTGTATGCTGTTGTTACATCAATGGGAAACATTGAAATAACAACACTAAGGGAAGCTTTAACTGTTGCTTTATTTGTCTCAAGAAAAAATTCTCTCTCTCAGTGACCACAACCAAGATACCAAAAGTATAAGGTATTTTGGGAAACTAAGAATAATAAAAAAAAAAAAAACTAACACAACACACATTTTCTAGATTGCTGCTCTGTTGTTATTTTGGGTTTATAACAAAAATCTTTTTTAAAAAAACCACCCACAATTGCAATTATATCATTGTTTCCTTATATTTCCATGAATATTTTAAAGTTTAATTTCTAAACTCATAGGCCAGCAAGTGGTCTATTGCAACAGTAGAAAGGAAGATTACACACAGAACAACAGACCTACACTACCTTAATATTCGTGTCTTTAATAATGATTAGGTATTAGAAGACAGTATCTGGCCTTAGTTTCCGTCTGCTGGAGCATGGATGGTTTTCCAGTACCTAGTCCTTTCCAATATGTATGTGTTACAAACATAAAGCCGTATTTTGCTGTGAATTACTTTACCTGTTTTAGCTGGTGCGGCTTCCTCATTTTAATTCAAAATTTAGTTCAAAAGTTTGAAGTAATAGCTGTTAAAAAAAAAAAAAAAAAAAAAAAAAAAAAAAAAAAACACTACTCCCCAAAGCATTGTAAATGCATCATTGTTGATGACATCAGGCAGATAGCTATCTCCTCATAGTATTCTTGTTTGTTCGTTTTCCTCCCTAGAAAATTGACTGCCTCTGTTAAGAAGCTCAGAAAAATCTGCAGCATATGGAAAAAGCCCCTGAAGCTGTTAGTGTTGAGAACCTCTGTAGAGCTAAGAGTCCTCCTTCAGGGAAAAAAGGCACATTTGAAGAACAGCATTGCGAATTACAAGGAGCCTCCAGGCATGATGAGGTGATTAGCAAAGTGCAGGCAGGACCGCATTCAAGTGAACTCAAGTTCATAACAACATGATTAGCAGTGACTGAAATTTGATTTTAAATTCCGTTGCTGATTAAAATATTTCACCAACTTGTGGGAAGAGCCATGGACAGAAAGAATACATTTTTACTGAAAGAAATTTCTGCCAAAAACAACCCATCACAGCTTGCTAGGTTTTGTCTGTGGACTTTGGCTAAGATTGCAAATTAGATTCTCAGAACTGGGGAACTGGCAATTTACTTTTTATTTTATCAATTTAATATTATGTATTTTGAAAAGCACACATAAATGTGTGCTTTTCAAACAGGATCTAAGAAAAAATACTTCATTTTCTCAGGAAAGATTTGAGATTAGGCTCTTCAACATTACCTGCAGAACACTAGCTTCTTTGAGAGGATTCGGAAGATGTCTGCCAAATTGTTTCAGCTTGTTCAGAACTCCTGCCTTGTTTGTTACCTTTCCCACTAATTTAATTTTGCCCTGCTATATTCATTTTCATGCATTTCCAACCTCCCAAATCATATTGTATTCCTTCATTACAGCAGTTTCTGACCACTGAAATGTCTGTACCACAGCAAAATCATGCTTTTTTAGTAGTGATTAGTACGTGAATAATTGAGATTATGTAACCAACAGCAGCACTTTAACTTAAGTAATCTTGTGTATGAGGAAACAAACAAATAAACAAACAAAAACCTGTCTCTTTCTCAGCATTTCTTCCACTTATTAGTGCCAGCTCTTGTAAAAGATAGAGAATACTGACGTTTCTGGCAATACTGTCGATTTTCCAGTAGATGGCAAGCTTTACTGCAAGGAATTTTACTGCCAAGTATCTCAATTGCATGAAAAGGACTTAACCATGGGGTAAAATGCTTTGCACAAATTTCTGTAGTAATTAGATTAATGTATCAATGTTTATAAAGAGATAATTACCTCAAGTGTCAGTCAGTGTAAATCAAAGTGATCAGCATTTTGTTTCAATTTTTCTGATGTTACACGTAAGTTTTAAGAATCTGTCAGAACAAGTCACTGCTGAAGTGATCCTGAGTGGGTAAGCATGAAAATGACTCCCCTGCCTACCAGAGCTACCACACAAGGCCTTTCCAGATTATCCTTGTACAACATTACCAAAAATAAAACCTCCAAATACATCAAAACACTTGTTTCCCTTACAACTCCTCCTGTGAATGTAGCAGAAAATATTCATTAATCATCATCTCAAACTGGGCCAGCCTTTTCATCAGACACTATCACAGTCTGCCACATCACATCCTATAGCATGGGTGTGTTCAGCTTCCACATGCCCTGATTTTCCTCTGCTGTTTCCACGCAGCTCCCAATAGCACTAGATTTCCAATTCCATCCTTCCACAACTCCCGAGCTGCAGGAAAACTGAATGTTGACAGAGGAGGAAGGGAGGAACTGCAAATAACTTGTTTAACATAGGTGGGAAAGTAAATGGTAAACAGATCCTCTAACTACAAACACTCCAAGGATTTTCTGAAGCACTCATATGATTTAGGAATATGACTTTTGTCAAAAAATTATGGGGTGCCCTAGTAAACTGCATACCATTTGACAACCACAGTCTGATAACTGCCCTTTGATGATCACCTCTTCAAGGTGCAGTTGTGCTGAATCTTATCACCCCTAACAAAAACTCTTGGTCCTAGTTTTTAAATCACAAGTGAACTAGAACTCATGGGTGATTACATCTCTGCTAAGCCCATCAGAATCCTTGTATTCATCAATAACTATAAACATAAATAAAAAAAAGACAAAGATAAAATTCCAAAAATTGTATTGCTTTGCTGTAAGCTTTATGTACAAATCAGACAAAAGCATCCCTGAAGAATACTAGTTATATTGTATTGTCTGTTGGCAATTTCCGCATAAGAAACTTGTTTTTATAAAAGCCAGAGGTGTTGAACTTAAGATGCTTGTTAAAAAAGTCCAGAACAGGTTCACCTTTCTGTATTTTTCCCATTGCAGTGTCACCTTGGAGACAAATTGATTGCCTTAACTACTGACTGTGCTTTTAGGGCTTCCTTTTCTCCTCCCTCAATTTTCATCCACTATTAATGTCTCAATGAAGTATGCAGATATTTTAATCACTGCTCAAAGCTAGTATGTTGCTATCAAAACTGCAAACTGGCAAATTCTTAATTTTCTCTCAGATACAGTAATTACAACAAATTGAGATGTTGCATGCAAATCATCTCTAGAAAAGTAGTAGTAATTAATTGAATTGCTTCTTAAGTCACAGTGGTACTACTTTAGAAATACTTCAGTGGTTGACCTTACCCCTTGCAGTTTATATAGTATAATAGTTAGATAATGCTGCAAATTAATCACAATTTCCTCAAATTTGCAACATTTCTTCAAACGTGCAATTTTAATTAATTTTAAGTAGACAGACTGAAAAGAAAGCTCTGTAAAGTTGGACAGTCCTAATAAAAATGTGGATTGCAAAAGTTCCATTTGGGTCTTACCACCTCCACAGCCTGGAGCTAGCATATGCCCAAGTAATGGAGATTCCTAAGTGCTGCAGGATGCACACCGATGACTAACACCATTTCCACTGGCCCATACCAAACCAATGGCAAGTCATGACAGAACACGATATTATGAGATTACTTCAGTGATTAATAGAATTATCTTCATCTGTGTTGCAAGTGGAAGACCTGAGTATCCCACATATAAAGTATATAAACTTAAGTCCACCTCACTTGACATTGTTGGCAGTGAAGACGTGATTGCAGAGTATTCAGCCCAGGTCAGCGCACCTAACCTCAATCACTCAGCATTAGCTATCCTCACTGCCATTACTCGGTATAACTAGCACTCAATTAAAGGCGGCATACCTGCTTAGCCAAATGTGGACATTCATTTTTGTTATGGAAACAATTAATCAGGATTAAAACAATTACACATTTTCATAGCAAAATTCTTTCTTTTACTGGAAAGAACACCCTTCACTACTCTCACTCTAATAGTGTTTCTCAGCTGTGTTTCATGAACAATCCTGGTAGCAGCTCACTCTTCCTTGATTGAGAAGTGAGAAATAACTATTGTTATTACCTGGTAGTCTTTACAGCAGCAGCAACTGTAAGTTGTGTTTAATTGATTCCAGGAGCTCAGCTCCTGGAGGATAAGGAAATATTTATACCATGTCCACTATGTCCACCATGTTGTTATGTGTAGTGGATATTTGTTCATTGTCTTGCTGTAAATGTTGTAAATAAAGAGAATCGCTTGTGCCTTCTTACACATCCTTGTATAACCACAAGACTGGCGAAGTGGAGATGGCTAATGTATGTATATAGTTCTATCAGATTTTGGTGATCAATGTATGTATATGGTTCTTGTACTGAGTGGTTAAATGCATGCATATAGTTCCTGCATTCAGCAATGGTCGCCTGACAGGAACAGCCGGGACCAGTGTTGTTGCTGGGTGGAAGACTATGGGGGGAGGGCATGCATGTGGTCTGGGGTCGAGAAGATTTGAGAAGATTCCAGAAGATGAAGAAGGCATGCTCGGAGGAGGACACGCCCTGTAATGAACATGCATTAGTAGAGGGGATGTAAGCCCGAAATGGGAACTGGTGGGTGTGTGCCGTTGGCGGAGCAGACACTCCCCGGTCACACAGTGCTGTTTTGCTTGTTGTGCTTACTAATAAATTCAATTTATTCAATTGGTTTCAAATCAATTTATAACACGTCATTCCAGCCTCAGCAGCTGGAAGGCTCTCAGAGTACTATTTTGAATCTCAGGTATTTGGGAGATTCTTTATAGTGGAAGTGCTGTACAGATGTCAAATTAGTAGTATTAGTAATTGGGAAGTCAAAAACAACTCAAAGTGCATAATGGTTTAAGTCACTCATGGGAGACTAAAGCACACCCAAGTCATTTAGCTTTGTTGAACTCCAATACGAAAAAAAATCCACCACAAAAGAATCCAAAATGATATTGTACTTAAAAATGTTTTGTTTCTTACTAGAATAAGGAATTAACAAACAACAACAAAAAACCACACACCACCTGTTTTAAACATATGTAAATGTATTCCATGTTGTTGGTTGTCTCTGTTGACAGTCACAAATATTGTTGCGACAGTACCGTTAGTGTTAACATATTCACAGTCCTGGCACTATGGCCATGGCTGCTGAAGAGGTGAGAATTCTGCTCATATTTCCATAACTGTTTTCACTTTACATTTATTAGTCTACCAATACGTGCTGCACATTTACTGGTCCTGTTTTCTTCTCAAAATCCAGCAATTGGAGCTATTAAATTTGAAACAATGTGGTAATAATTGCACCTATTTGATTCTGGTTTACTCCAAATGCGCTAGAAGTCCTCAGGATCTTTTTTGTTTCCTTCCTAGAGTCACTTTGCATGAGAAACGATTCCAGGTGCCTGTCAAATTCCTGCCAAAAGAACTCTACATGCGCTGCTGGCCACAGGGACGACACTTGCCGTTGTGGAGATGTACCCCAGGACACTACGGAGGAACTCTGCAACAAAACCTCTGATCCTTGCTCCTCAAACCCTTGTCTTCAAAATGCAACCTGTTTAAGCTCTCCTGGAAACCTCAGCTTCATTTGTGAGTGCCCCGCTGGGTATAACGGTTCTACTTGTGAAAGAGCCATCAGCATGTGTGACACAAATCCCTGTGAACATGGAGGCACCTGCCAAAATGGCCTGGCTGGGCCCACTTGCCTTTGTAGCGCAGGTTACACAGGCATGCTCTGTGAAATGGATTTTGATGAATGCATTTCTGAACCATGCCACAATGGAGCTGTGTGCAGGGATGGGGTTGATGAATACTCCTGCTACTGCGTCCCAGGCTATCAAGGCAAGCACTGTGACCTGGAAGTGAATGAATGTGTGTCAGATCCGTGCCTGAATGGGGCAACGTGTCTCAACCAGATAGGAAAGTACGACTGCATCTGCCCACTTGGGTATACAGGTAAGTGCCATTTTAGGCAACCTTTTCTTTGTATCATGGAGAATTGCCATACTTGTGTTCTAAGATCTACAACCATACACACACACCTACTTAGTCATACCTGTATTACCACATTTCCTTCAGCCTCAGCGGCTGTTGGTATATTATGGGTTATCTTATCACCTGCAACTTGAGATATTGGATGGAGAAAGACTGAAGAAATCTCACATTTTCCAGAAACTACAGAGCAGTTTCATGAACATCAAGTTGTGTCACAGGTCCATGTTAACTTTCCATTAAACAAAATATTCTCAAAACACATGTCTTCAGAATGCTACACATAGTTTTTAGCCCACAGACAAAACCTATGTTTGGAAGTGATAAAAATTACATCTACTTTGACTTGGTTGATTTGCTAATCACAACAAAGAGTACTGTTAAACCTAGACATTTGCTTTGCAGGACTCTTTTCCTTTAAAACACTTCTTTCATTTTTCTCCCTTTTCTGAGCAAAAGTATCTTATTCAGAAATTTTCAGAACAACCTATTCAGACATTTTTCTATCAGTTTTCCTTTATGCACACTCACTAACAGGCCTCTTTCTCCTCCTCTACTTTACCAGACCTCAAGGCCAAATAAATTAATCTATCACTTTTTCTCAACATCAATTCTCAGGATGACTATGCCTTTCTGGTTTCATTCTGCAAAATTTTTCTACATTGTATACCCTACTGATGTCAGACAATATAACTAATTTTTCCCCTTTTATTATTTTTCTGATCCACTCCATGATTCAGGTTGGCTGAAGCCACAGTTAGATTTCTTTTTGCCACAGCAAAACTTTCCAGAACTCATTTCTGGCTTTTTTTCTGGGAAACAAAAGAGCAATATTGCCATGGTTTCCAGGCATTCAAAAGAGTGTGTCTCCCTCTGTAGAGCACATAGATGGGCTATTTTGTAACAGCCACGTAGGTTGGTTATTTCATAAAATATTGGAAATTACAGCTGGACATTCTAGAAGAATGTACATTTGTCAGGAATGGAGATAAGCTGTTCATATCATCAAGAAAAAAATATCCTTACATTCAATTCTTACTATGTAGGTTTTTAGCAGTTCAAAGTTGGTAACATTGTACTTTGCCATATACTGGCCTTCCCAGTTGACTTGGAAGGTTTAGTATCAATGCAAACTATGAACTCTGATACAAAAAATGAGTAAGTGTAGTATAAAAGCCACAAAAGAAATACTTTCAGAACCAGAAAAGGGTAAGACAACAAGGGTAAGGAAAAATAAAAAATGTATCCTGCTGACAGAAAAAAATAGACATTTTACAGCCAAGTTTTTAGCTTTCCAAGCAGAAACAGAAATCAAAAACATGCCACTGCATCTGCAAAAGCCATCCTCCCCCTGGCCAGAGGCCATGCATATTGTGAACTCACTGCTTAGCCTGTGTAAACTTAACTTTGACTAACCTTGCTGGCTTCCTTTCCTCTGTCCAACCAGAAACAGAGGATTCATGTGGAACTAGAACATTACCTAAGTTATATAGCAGGAAAAGTACTATCAGGTTCCCAAACTACCCTTTTTTTTTTTTTTTTTTTTTTTGATAAATTTCCATTTTATCTGGCCCTGTTTTTAAGGTATGGGTGTGATTTTTTCTTGTCTACTTCCTCTACTGGAGAGCTTGTCACGGCTGCAGGAGACAGTTCCCTTCAAATTTCAATGCTGTATTCAGGGACAGGACAGCAAGAGAGAGCACACTGAATCATTAAAAAGAGAAAAAGGGATGCATTTCAGTGATAGATTGCCAGTCAGGTAAGCAAAGAAAAAAAAAACATCTTACAGCACAAGAAGGGAAAAAATAACAGCTATTGCTTCAAGTGATTCAAATGAATAAGAGATGTGGTTTACAGCTCCATCCCAAAATCCCCATGCAGGAGGGGAAGTCAGAGGTAAAAAGCAGCTTTCCAGTGTCTGACGCAGCTCTTGTTGGAAGCCAGCCCTCAGTTAGCGTCCCTCATGAGCAGGGGGAATGTTGTTTGAAGGAAGCTTGTTACCTTCCTGCCACCCCGCTGCTACCAGCGGGTGTCCGAGCCCGGGCCAAGCGAGGGGAAAACTACACAACCAGGGGAAAGCTGAAGAGCAGAAGGAAGGAAAAGCCTATTAACAAGCAGCATGGCTACTCTGCAATGATCAGACTCAGCCCAGACCTCCCGTGGTATTCAGGAAACTGTATTTGTTTAACCTGTGCTGTCAGTAAGGTCCAGGCCTGGATCTGTAGCTCACAAACTCAGCTTGAAAGACAGAATATACACCTTAGAGGCAGAGGGAGAAAACATAATAAAATAATAAAGCCCAGACAAAGAGAAATGAAGATTTAGATCAACACAAACTGCTGGAGGGAGCTCAACCTGCTGGAGTCACCCCACTTCTATCATGCAGTTCTGCTGTTTTCCAGGCAGATGCTGTTTGGTCTCACCAAAAATAAGCAGCAACACTCAGAGTGCTCTGCACTCAGCACAAGCAGAGTTAAGAAATGAGGGAGCCAACGAAGGAAAGGAGGTCTGAAACAAAGCAGAAGAGGCTGCAATGCTTTAACATACAGCTCTGACACTGCTCCCAGCAGCAGAGAGACTAATCATCATAATTCTGTAAAGGAGTAGCTGACTGTTCCTTCAGCAGTAAAACACCAGCTTTTAAAGGCTACTTAACCAAATGATTTATCAGAAGCATTCTTTTTTTGTTGTTTTCTGCACCTTGCTGTGAGTTGTGCTAAATGCACAAGCCAGGGGGATTACTGGATGAAAGCCCTGAGGTGCCCCCACTGTAATAAAATTCCTCATTTACTCTGTCAGGGGATCTTGCCAACCATTATTATCCTGGCCTGACACGATGAATTACTGTGGGAAGTCATCCAGCCTCATCTCATTTCCCTAAGATGTTAAAAAGGTTACATCTCCTGATATGGTGGTAGGGAATGCATAGTAAATCTATGGCAGTAGTGTTAACTAAATGCTTGAGTTACTGGCTGCATTTGCTACTTGTTTCATGGGCTACGACTGCTATTTTGTATGATTGGTATGCTGCAGTACTTCTCAAAATAGCTGAGAAATGTCACACATAATTCTCAACACAAATGGAAGAGGTTAGAACACACCGAGAGCCAAAGACTGGAAAATTTAGCATGAAATTTGCAGTTTCTATGATAATGTTTTGCATGTGTGAAATTATTTACAAGACATGTGTCACGCAGCTGTTAAATAATGAAGCTCAACTGCCTTGCCGAAGTTTTGCTGGCTACCTTAATCAAATGCATTTTTTTTTTCCATTGGCCTAATTGCACTTGCTTTTAATTCACCCCAGCAGGGCCTAGTGCCACAGCCTGTTAGTTACCCACAGCTAGGTACGTTAATTACCTTGCTGGGCTCAGCTGAAGCCAAGTCCTCCACCGCCAGAGGACAGCTTAGTGGGAGCTACCAGGGGCACGTGGCTGTTCCAAAAGCCAGCCTGGGTCCAAGACAACAGCAGGCCTTTTACACAGGGAAAAGCATTTCAGCATCAGACGAAATAGGTACAATGGGTGAGATCTGTGCTTTGTGACCTTTCACTATGATGTAACTGTGATGAATTCTGTACAATATAAGGAAATTATTGCCTGATGAATCTTAGTTCTCACACAGAATTCTTATCAGTAATGCAGATGCCATTTAGAGTAGATGTATCATAAGTCTTAGGTGCTACAATGAAAACTCCCACAGACTTTAGGTACCCAGATATCAAACTACCAGCACATAAACGTCTATTCCATGAGCTAGTCATTGGTATAAATTGTTGTACTGAAATTCAAAATAGGCACTATGCCAAAACTGTATCAAAATCACCAAGTGGCAAAAGCTGCTGCTGAATCAAAGCGTAACTGCTGCTGTCCTTTGCACTCAGCCTCTGTGCTTCTGCCTCCACCTCACACCATCTGCCTGCCCACAGGTGGGGCAGCAGTACCTGCCCCTGCAGTACCTGCTCTGCCTGTGCCTCCTCCCCTCTTGCACCAGCAGCACTCCTGGGTCTCCTCAGTTAAGCACCAAAGTGGGTCAATACAGATCTGTACTCAGAGAAAGGACGAGGGAGTCCCATTGCCCTCTCCGCAGAGACACTGCAGCCTCTACCATGGGATGAGGTACCTCAAGTACCTGTCTCCCTTCCCAACGAGCTCATGGCAGTGTTGCATTGATAGCAAATGGCATTGTCCATCCAACAGCAATTGTCTGCTGCTTCCCGCAGTGCTGTGCACAAGTGCTCAATAGGGCTTATTTGAAAAGCAAGTGGTAAAGGAAATAATAATCTTTGTTCTTCAAAGAAATCAAAAAAAAAATACAAATATCCCTTCTTGGTCTTTCAACCCAATACACTCGTGGGGCTTGGTTTATGCTGAAACTGCCTGTGCACGGAGGGAATGCCTCTGCTCTTAATGGCTTAGCCCCACGCGGTAACAGCAGAAGGGCTTGGTGGCGCCTTACCCCACCTTTCTGGCATATGATATTTGGCATACAGCATATTCATGACAGAATGTTAGGCTGAGGTGCAAATACAGATCTAATCTTTTCATCTTTCTTCCTCACATCTAAGAAAATCTGACAGCAGACTCACTGAAGGCTAGGGAGGAATTCCCCCTGTTTGTGTGGCATATCACATTGGCTAGATGCATTATAGAGAAGTTTTCTTCTGAGGCAACATTGCCGAAGGCAGGTTACTGGGCTTGATAGATTAAAGACGTGAACCAAAACAACAACGCTATGGTCTCATGTTAATCATCAGGCTGTTCTCAGGCCTGTAGTCTTAAATTTGGTTGAACTGAGGATCAGTTGAGCAGGGCTTGTTTTGTCACATGATTTTTAGTGTTCGCAGTAAGCTGTTAACAAGCTCTGGCAGATTTACGGTCACTAGACATACTTCTGCAAACACATTGTTTACAATTACAGTGAATTCACAGAGCAATGACCACAGAGGGATTGCTCACTATGTCTGGATGTAATGTACATTACCATAAAGCTGTAAGGGATCGTTCCTGTGCTGGGATCTCACGCAGGCTCCCAGTGAAAGCCGTGGCTAGCCAGATCCACAAGCCATAAGCCCGGGACTGGTGACTTTACCCATTGAGTGTTTTATACACAGAAGAAGCTGTAAGAATATATTCTCTAAGTTTACAGTAATAGTGCTTTATAACTACTAGAAAGATGAAAAAGTGTGTGTATTTTAATGAGATTTAAGGTTAAATACAATGAAAATTATGAGCTAACATCTTCAAATTTTGTTTTGTTATTTCAAGATATTTCTAGACATTTATCCACAATATGGATTTTTATTATTTTTTAAAAAAGGATGCTACAATCAAAAGAATCAAAATAAATTAGTGATCAAGGAACAGTGCTAGATAGTAGTAATGTCTATAAAGAAGTCAGTGTTTTATGAAAAATGGTCCTGGTTAGAAGGCACAAATTTCACAGCAGGACGAAGCTGGAAAAGCAGTATGAAGAATTACAGGGGAGCTCCTACACAGACTGCTAGGTAATACCAATAATCACAATGTGGCCATTCCCATCTTTTGAAAGCCTGCCCCATCTTGGACTGCAGATTTCATCTAAAAAAAATAAAGATAAAAAATCCCTGCAGAATCTTCTTGTGCTGCAGACTCTCTTTCAAGTAAGAAATGTCCCTCAAAACTTCTTACAATCGTATTGCTGCTTTGGTGAGCCAAAGACAGGGAAGTCTGCTTAAAAGTGGCTGCAAAATTAAAATTTGCCAGCCTGTTTTGTGACTGATACCATAGCTGGTAAAACAAGTCGATTTGGCAGATAAAAATTATTGTTTATTTATTTTTAAAATAAATCAGAGTTTCTTACCCAAAGTAAGAAGTAAATAAACATACTGAACCCTGGAATAATCAGGGTGGGAGCTGCAAGGTATCATCAAATCTTCTTTTAGAGCCTCCTAGACTGGCTTAGAGACAAGAAAAAGGACTGTGTACATAACCTGCCAACTATCAAACAGCTGTAAAGTACCATTAGAACGGATGGAGCTTCATCAATTCTCTCTGAAGAGCAGCTTCGAGAGTCTGACCTGTTGTGAACACAGCATCGTAGGCTGGTTTAATTATACACTGCTAAATCTTTAAAGCAAACAGACATAACTAAGCAGCAAAACAGAGGGAAACTGACAGCTTCCCAATGGATTCAATTAACTGTGCAGCTTTAAATGGGCTCTTCTGAGGTCATTAAATTACTAATCGTGTCTGTATTATATAAGTATGATGGTGGCACAGTTTGAGTAATGTGAAAACTAGCTCATTCCGTTCCAGTGGTCAAGCTAACAAAAAAGCTGGTGTACCTATTGTCATGAATAACACCTGAGCTCTTTGGTGAAGCCTTCCAAGCTTTAAAAGGGAGCATCTCTCTAAGCTTGCCTGCTTTCTTTGCCTCCGCAGGTGCGAACTGCGAGCTGGAGATGGACGAGTGCCTGTCGCAGCCCTGCCTGAACGGCGCGACCTGTCGCGATGCCCCGGGCAGCTTCTCCTGCTCCTGCCCTCCGGGCTTCCAGGGCCGCCGCTGCCAGCACGACGTGGACGAGTGCGCCAGCCTGCCCTGCCGGCACGGGGGGCGCTGCCACGACCGAGCCGCGGGGTGAGTCCGGGGCCGTCCCGGGTCCCCTCCCGGTCTGCCCGGGGCCGTCCCGGTCCGCCAGGGTGCGCGTCGGAGGTGGGCGCGCAGCAGCTCCTGCCAAAGCACCTGCAGCCCTCAGGGTAACTAACCCAATGGGAGGCAGGGAGGCTGAAAAGTTCCTCCGCCGGATGTTAAAAGCTCTATGCACTGGTCCAAGTGCAGCCCGGCAGCCAGAGCTCTGGCATTCACTCACTAGCATCCACTTTGCACACTCAGCATGAGGTTGTAGAAACTGAAAACGTGTATAAACTCAAGTTTGTATCACAGAAAAAAAGCCAAAAGTCCGTAAGTGTATGCATGGAGGTGCTACCCTTGCCAGTGTAAGATTTGTCCTCTATCATCTGGTTTCCAGTTTTTACAAATCTGTTTTGAAGATACTCATGTCCCAGAATCAGCCCCAAAGTCTCATCAGCAAAAGGCATGCTTGCCTTGAACGAGAGTGGAAGAAATCCTGTTCTAGGAATGCTAGCAATGCGGTGACACGGCACCAACCTTGTGGAGCTGCTTTGTGGCAGCCCTTGAATGACTGACTGATCAGGACAAAAAAAAAAGAAATCCCATTCTCCAGCATAGACAAAGCCCAACAGCAGGACAGGGAAGTCACCTTGCTCCGGACTGGTTCACAGCAGAGCCAGTGAGTAACCTGCAAAGCTTTTGAAGATACGCATATGAGGTGAGCAACTGTGGTGCTCATGCAGGCCAAGCTTAATCACACTGTCCTTTTCCTCTGAGCTTTTAAAGCTGAGGTGCACGTAAGAGCAATTTTAATTGGCTTGTAATACTGCAGGACATCTGCAGGACTACTGGAGCTTCTTTACACAATGAAAAGGGTTGGACAACAAAGCAGTTCAAAGCAGAAGGGTAACTAGCCATTTTATGGTATTTTTTTCAGAAGGGAGTGTTAAATGTAGAATTGTAGACTTTAAACAGGTTTTTCGTTTTCTGACTAATGATGTAGTACGATCAAGACTTGTGTGTTTGCCACCAGCTATCACAGCATTGCTCAAGGGGATAGATTTAATATTTAAAGCTATAAATACAAATACCAAACTAAGTTCCCTCCCAAATTTCAGACCAATTCTTCCAGTGATGTTTTGGGAATGCAGCAAAGTAGGACTTGACTTCTTCTAAAACCAGTTGCATGTCATTGAATATTTCTACTGTTCAGCAAGATTCCCCCACAATTTTAATTGTACAACAGCCAGTATATCATTTTGATGTAAAATAAAGCAAAATAATTAAATGTTTTTGTTTCTTGTAGTTACTAAAAAAAGGTTATCTGAGCACGTGCATTTATCAGTTATTTGACAAAGGTCCGTCTTTTCTTACGAAATGCACAAGTTGACCTTAACTCCTATGCTTAAGGCCATAAGATGCATGCATTTTATAATTCAGTAATTTTAAAATGTTCAGACAACAGAGATTACTTTCACTTTGTTCAGTATTTCTTATATTTGTATATATACACATTAGTTTGTTTACTTCTAAACCCATAGCAGTAACATTGCTGTCAAAAGGAAGCTATCTGTACTGAACTGTAACTATCAGAACTGCGCAAGTAATTGACATCTCTGTATTGAAACCCAACAACAAAAAATACAGTGTTTTCCAACAAAAATATAACTTAGTGATATTTTAGGATCAATTACTATCTTATTTTTTGTCCATTTTTAAGGGAAAGGGATAACTCACTTTCTCTCCTGTTTTCATTTTGTGAATAACGTTAAGCCTACAAAAATTGCATTTGAAAGGGCAGAAATTTTTTCGAATTAAAAAAGAAGAAAAAAATCAATAATTCTAGAAAGAAATGAGCTGTCAAAACCTATTTGAATTCACAAGCAGTTCTCTCCTGGGCCAAGCCACCTATTTCAGGAAAACGCTCGACCTTCATTCCTGATTTTTAGGTTTTCTCCTGTAACACTGGAGGATGTCTCAGGCCTGGACTCTGCCGTGTGAGCTGTTAGCTGAGACAGCACAGCAAGTCTGTGCCCCTTTGGGATCAAAGCCCAGGTCTGCTGACTTCCAGCTAGACTAAACATTTTATTCTGTGTTGCAGGTACAGCTGCAACTGTACTGGTACTGGATTTATGGGCCTGCACTGCGAGACCCTAATTCCCTTGTGTTGGTCACAACCCTGCTACAATAACGCCACTTGCGAGGACAGCGCTGACGGTTACACATGCCACTGCTGGCCGGGTAAGCTCCAAGTTCTCCTATAAACTATTACATAAGGAAAGAGGGCGTTAAGCGATCATCATTTGCTGATACAAAACTTGAAATTACGCGGCCTTAAAAATGATCTAAGAGCTTGGTGCTTGATGGGCTTTGTTCCTCATCACAAGACAGAGCCCTGTGGGTATACGGCTCACTTTCCCCAGATAAGGATTCAGAACTGAAAAAAAAAAAAAAAAAAAAAAAAGAAAAAACCACCTTTCTTCTTCACAGCAAGGGCCAGTATCACCAAGTCTGGGATCCACCTCCCAGTTTGATCAACCCACACAGTACACAAATCACTGATGTGGCTGACCCTTTTTTGCTCTTCACTAGCATGACATTTAAATCAGTCTTAAAAATTTACTTTTCAGCACAAAATATTAGTTGCCCTGTTCATAGATAAAAATTAAGCTAGGCATTATATTGGCAAACTGCTTTTCTTCGTATCAACCGACGCATGCTCTTCTGTCTTGCAGCGTGGGGTGAAAACACACTGGGCTGTGTTTTCCTCTACCAGCAAGGCTTGCATACCCAGTCATTTGGGAAAGTGCTCCCACGCACCAGTGGGAACACAGCCACTAAGCTGTCCAAGAGACTCTGTGAATCTTTCAGCACATGAACTAAATACTAAGACCAACTCCCTGCACTCCTGTCTTAAGAAGCTGGTGCAAAAGGCAAGGAAAGCTTTGCATAACCTGAGAGCAGCACCACACAGGGCTTTGTTACCTACACAGGTCTCCACGTTACTTCCTAAAAAGAAGCCAAGTCCATACAGCACAGCAAAGCTCAGCTAGCTTACACAGAACAGCCAGAGCAATATGCAGCTACTGAGCTTCAAGAGGCACCTTTAGCACACAACAGACTCTGAACCCAAGCGCATCGCAGCATATACTCACAATAACATTGTCAGGTCAGGAATCAATTGGCAGCCCAATAATTAAACACCTTCTGATTGTTCTTCCCAGGCTATACTGGTGCCCGCTGCGAGACCGACATCAGCGAGTGCAGCAGCAACCCGTGCCCTGCCGAGGCACAGTGCGTGGAGCGCTCATGGGCGCACTGGTACGGCAGCATCCCAGCACTGCCCTCCCACTTCAGCTATCACAAGGCAGAGGGCTACGTCTGTAGCTGTAAACCGGGATTTACCGGTAAGGTTTTTTCGGTAGAAGTACGATGTAACGTCTTGCAGTATTCCGTGGTATAGGCGTGCTGTAAATCAATCTGTAAAGTTTTGGGTGTTAAGGCGTCGTAGTGCAGAGGGTCCCTCTGGTGGTCACAATACATATGTTCCAGTAGTAATTGGGGATGAAGGGTTTGTTGGGCGGGTTGTGAAGCTGGCAAGTGAGCAGCAGGCTCCGGGTCTGACCCCCAAGCCAAGTCCACACAGCAAGAGATGCAGTCTCTCCCACAGTCCTGCCCTGCTAAGCCTCATTATTCAGTCACATTTGCTTGAACTATACCATAAATACCATAAACTTGTGTTAGCAGGTGTTTCATCATGAGTTTGAAATGCACAGCATACAGGTATTGCATTAAATACTAATAATAAGAGAGTGTTTTCATAAAGTAACCGTGAAGTGTTTTAGTGTTTGTCTACACTACTCCTGTACTTCTACACAGTAGCACTAGGGACTGCCAGGAGCACTCCTCCATAACACCAGATTTATAAAAGATGTTGCAATCTAATATGTGGGTGATGTTCTACAGCTTAAATGAAAAATAAATTGTTTTCAGCTGTGTTCTTAGAAAAAAAAAAAAAAACTAGCAAAATTGCAGATAATCATAACCCTAAGAAAGACGTGCTAAGTTTTGTGTTTAACACACTGTACTATTTTGCACAACCATGAACAAACTGGCTTTGGATTGCATGGTTCTGGGTGTAGAGACTCCAATCCATTCTGTTATTCCTTCTGAAGAGAACCTAATTAGTAGCTGGATTAATTTAACCAGTCCACTTCCTCATTCCATTCATCTCCTGCATAGTTGCTTAACTTCTCCCGTGTCTCCCACCAGGCTGCATAACCAATCTCTGCAACTTAACAGATACAAAGGCATACAGAGAGTACAACTTGTGCTCTGAATTCCCAATTTATTTTTCTTCAAAGGTGCTGTGAGACCTGTTTGCTTTTGTTCTGCTCCATCCCCATAACTGTCCTTCCCCATCCTGTCACTAAGTGTTGCTGTTGTACTTTTGTTCTGTCTAAGAGAGGGTAACATCAGGCTTCTGCCCAGGCTTGTTATGTCCCCCGGCTATGACCCTTACCTCTTCCAATTTCTCTTCAAATGCTACTTCTTTCTCTTTGCTTCCTTCTAGCGGTGTCCAGCTGTCAGGTTTCTTTTCCTTCACCTCTTGCTCTATTTTAAAACTCCCATGCTCTGCATGAGGACTCAGAAGGTGGTTCCTTGTTTAGTCATCACCGTTCTTTATCCTCCCATTTCCTTCTATTGCCTACACCTGCCTTGTTTGCCTGATTTGGGTCAGGATTCTGCTGGTTTTAGTCACACAGGGGGGCTCCCTTACTCCCCCAGGGGTCAGTGGACACATGTGCAGGCATACTCTAAATGATTGAGATCCATGATTTAATGAAAAAAAAGTGTCAGAATCTATTAAATCTATTAATCTTAAGTCATTTTTTCACTAGATAAGCTCCTAAATAAAATTGAAAGCTCTCCAGAGCTAGCATGGCTGACAGAAGCCTAAGAGACTCCGGAATTCCTGCTAATATCATATGCAAATAACCTTCCATAAAGCCTTTATATAAGTTCAGTTATCCGCATACCCACTAGATGCTATATATGAATGTCATTATCAAAAACAAACAAGCAAAAACCACACACAAAATAACAACAGCCCGCCCCCCCGCCCCCCCCCCCCCCCCCCAAACAAAACAAAACAAAACAAAACGGGCTGCAAACTAATGTCAAGACAAGGTTAATCTTGCTCCTCTTGTCAACTCATTCATTGCCTGTGTTTTTCACTATGGTCTAAATTTTAAACTATTTCCTTCCTGGCCTATGTGAAAAGCAAGGTAGTCAGGTAACTTGCATATTTGTGGAGAAAACAGCAGCATTGCTCTAGCTGGCAGCGAGCATCCCTGGGGTCCTAGGCTGTGATCTAACAGCTGAATGAGACCTGGCTGGTGGAGATTGAGCTCATGTGAGGAAACTGATTTGCAGGGGAATAGCAGCATTGCTAAAGGTTGGGCATTCAGCAATGCCCTTAGGTACCATTCATCCAGCCTCCCCAGTCCTAGTAGCACTGAGCATTTCTCTCTGGCCTTTCTCCTTCCCCCAGGTAATCTGGAAATGGAAAGTGCTCAAAATGAGCCCCAGCTTCCTTGCATGTCAGAAAAGCTGAAGGCATGAGGAGAGGCTGAGGCTGAGGAAATTGTTTATGCAATTTGATTCTAAATAATAAAAAGTAAAAATCCAGGTGTGGCAAACTCATCACAGCCAGGATTTTTTTTTTTTTTTGAGTCCATTAGATATATGCCTTATCCCACATCAAAGACAGAAAATTCTTGAGGCGCTTCTACAAAGGGTTAAACTTCTCCAGCTCCCTTCTAAGTCAAAGGGCCTGGGGATACTCAGATTTCAAGAGGTTTCAGTACTTCTGCAGTAGCAAGCCCTAGATTTTTGATATTACCTTGGTCTGCTGGCCCCCTAGCACAAAAGTACTTTTAATAGACTGAGCTTTCTTTTAAAGGGCTTGTGATTTGTTACTGCTAGCGAAAGGCAGGAGTTACCCTAGAAATTTATCCTTTCGTATCATGAATATATTGTATTGCTCTAGAATTGCACGTTTTTTAAACAGAGTGTGATTTGAAAGGTTCAACTTCTCACTTTCCTCATGAAAACACGTGGGAAAGGAGGAAAGCAGAGCTATGGCTTTGGTAGTGACTCATTTCACCAGGTTGTAATAAACTTAACACCATGTCAGAATTAAAGACTCTGAACCTGCAAGCTTTGTCAAGTGTCATATTCCAGCACTGAGCTGAGTCCGAGGAGGGGCAAGCGTGCGAGGCAGGCGGTCCTGCTCCCCGCATCCCGACAGCGGCCCCGAGGTGGGACAGTGCCACCAGCAGGGCTGAAGATCATCCCTTTGGCTTCAGCAGGAGCATCAGAGGAGGAGAGCCCACTACTAACCCCTTTGCAGGCAGGGTGCCTGCTGCCTGCCAACATGCAAACGAGCGCTGGCTGATGAGGACCTTACCGCTTCTGGTGTCTTGTTATCTGCCGTGTGCCAGCTGCGCCACCAGCACTGCTGCTTGCTTTGGCGTGAAGAGTTCCCAAGCATTTCTTTGCCCTTTTTGTTTGTTTGTCTTGTTTCCTGTTTTTCCCTTTTAAATCTCCTTGGCCCCTTTCCCAGTCTGTTGGACTGCTGCAAGAGAAAATGATACGATCAGACTGGTGTCGTATGTGTGTTGAATTTCTGGCATATGCATGGGGGAAAGAAACCGTCTCCTGGAGCCAGAAGATGAGGCAGATAAATGGCCAGTATGGGAGAGTGCTGAGCACTCAGCTAACTAAAGAAAACCTCAATTTGAATACTGAACTGTGAACGTCATGGGACCAGTGCTTAAAAATTGATTCATTTGGACTCTCGTTTTGCACTTCAGCCAGGGTGAAAGAAACGCAGGCAAACACGGAGCATCGGGCTTCCATTTCTCTGCACATCTTTAGATGCTGCTGCAGGCAGACCACTTGGCAGATGTCATGGCAGACTGTCTCAGCCAGCCATAGCTCTCTCCTCTAGCCTCCTTTGTGTGCGAGACAGCATTACACAAAACATTATTTACTAATAATGGGTAGGATACTAGGTACATTGTCGCTAACTTGGGAAGCTTAAAACACACATGTAGATGGTTTATGTTGTTGTTTGTTTTTAAAAATCCCATTCTGAACCATTAGTACAATGATCACAGAGCTGCCAGCTATCTTAGATGTATAAAGTGATGTGAGTCTTACAAAAATGAAATCAGATGAATTACAGAGTTCTCATCTTGTCCCCAAACTCCCAATTTTTTCTTTATTTCCTCATCTGTCCTTCAGCTGTTCACACCACAGCAGTCAATCCTTCCTCTATCACAGCAGGTTAATTAACTTTATTTCATGGGCCATCATCACAGTTTAAAAGGTTATTTTATCTTGATTCTGAAGACTTATAAGACAAGACTATTGAAGGGGCATTCACCTGCTTTCCTTTTCTTTGCCTAAGGAAAGGATCAGGAGAAAAAAAGGAGATACAGAGAAAAAATATGACTTTTTTCATTGCAGGGAGAAAAAAAGAAGAGAGAAGCTGGGCTGGCTTGAGCTGGTAGGCTTTTTCTGCTCCCTTCCCAATCTTATTTCGTGAAAATAATTTTTTAGATCCCTCCTGATATTAAATTTTTCAAGGTCCCAAGGGAAAAAAGATGGTCCTTCCTAATTACTGTTGCAGTTCATTGTCTCTGGGAGGGCTTTTCCAGTGATAGAAAAGGAAAACAGAGGGCTGCTCTTTCTCCTGGTCTTTTATAGGCCAGAAATATATAACAACGGGTAGCCAAACTTGACAAGCTATAGCAAGTTAGGTCAAAGAGACCCATCTGCACTATGATCAGTATGCCTGGTCATGCCAGGTTCACTTTGTGGCTTGTCTGACAAAGAAATGGCCCAGGAGGTCAAGGTGGCACTTCAAGTGATTGTGAAAATGGCTTGGCAGTGAATTTGAGAAAGAAAGCAGTAGGGTAGGTTGACAAGAATGACTGCTGAGGGAGGTTATGGCTATGCAACCACACGTCTTAACAGATGATTGGCAGGGTGGATCATGGCAGCACCCTGTGGTTCCAGAGGGAGAAAGAAAGAGATGGCAAGCACATGGATTCTGCATAATAATTTCATGATCCTGCCTCCAGTCCAAGTTAGGGAGGTGTCCATGGCACCTCCTACCTTTTCAGAGGGACTCAGGCTGCCCCTGCAGGCAAAGTGAGCATTCAAGTTCAAAACCAAAAGGTCAGGAGGTGCTGTTAGCTTGTGATTATTCCTATACAATCAAAAGTTTTAAAAGGAAAACACTGCTACTAACAAGCAGTCATTCAGGGTGAGCTGGTTTAAGGAGAAATGATTATTAAGGAGAAATACAGTAAGGAGAAATACAAGTAAAACATGGGAGGGAAACAAACAAGCAAACAAACAAACGAAGAATAAGAGTTTGATGGATACATAGGTTTCTTACCAGTTTGGAAACTCTAGAGAGGCTGTAGAGAGCATGTATCTTTTTCCCCCAAATTCAATTCATAATCACTTGAGATAATAATCAACCTCTCACACTGTTAGACTGCTGTGAAAGGATCCCTTCAAAAAAATCAGACTCTTTAAGTGGTCTGCTGGCACTGGGAGCTTGTGCAGCAAAACATGGAAAGGTGTTGCCATTTTCTGATCATGGGGAAAAAGTTCCTATTTTCCTAGAGCTATTTCTACAGTGCTGCCCTGTCTATCTGCGTTCACGACATTATGAAGCGAACTCCTTCATACATTCATGTGTTCAAAAACACAGGGTGGAAGGAGGGGGAGGACCTTGTCTTACTGCTCCCAGCCAGCCCCTGGCAGCTCCAGTACTACAAGACCAGCCTAGCAAGCACTGTACCAACACAGGATGCCCTCAGGGCCTGGCAGGCACTTGCTGCCTGTAAAAACCCTACACACACGCATGCACACACACACACACACACACACACACACGAAAGACAATTAGCACTTTAAAGTACTTTTTCAATCTCTCCTAAAGCCTCTGATCTTGAAAGAACATTTGGACAGGCTTTAATGATCCTATTCTATAATACTTTTTAACCTTTCTTCAATCTGCAGCATTCTGGTAAGGAGTTGTTCGTGTTGTCATCAGAATTGATTCTTTTTGAGTTTTCCCTCTCCTCTACTTTTGTCATTGAGTTATTCCATCTCCTCTTTTTTCTTAGTTTTTGGAACTGTACAGGATATTCTCTTTGAATCACAGTGCGTGTTCCTTAGCCCTGACCTGTGCACAGCTCCAGGGAAAGAGGCAGCTTTGCAAACTGGTTCAATATCCAGCAATGCAGCATACTCACCAGTTTCTTGCCTGCCTCTTTATTCACTATTTATCAGGCTGTTTTCTTTGCAATAAGCACTAATCACTTCTCATGTGCTTAACTTCCAGACCAAACTCATTACGAACTTAGTGTGATTAGTCTGTCTCTGGATAGCCCCCCTGGAAGAAAAGCTGAGGTTGCACTTGCAGTTTGCATGCTCTGCACCATAGAAGAACACGAACTGCTACAACATGGATAGCAGCACTGGAAGTTTGGTTATATCTGATGAAAGTTATGACATGTTCTGTATTTACCTCAATATTCTGCAAATTGGATTTAAACCTCACTGAAATTGGAACAGTTTGTGAACACAAGCAAATCCATATATACCATTTCTGTGAAGTACATAAGTATTACTCCCACTTCAGAAATATGGAAAAAAAGACTACGGTCCAATATGTTCATAAGCTATGATGTTATCTAATGAACAGTGGAGCTTCACAAGAACGCATTTAAAATACATGAGTACATCATTATCAGATCCCGTTACTATAGCTGATGTGCTCTAAGTTGAGACTGAAATAGTTTCAGATCCTAGGTACAAAATGTGAACTTAGCATGGGCACCAGCTATGCAAAGGACCCCTTTTAATGTAATAAAATACAGCTTTGTTGAAAGCTTCAGCTGGTCACTATTATTCCTGTTGGAGGAAGGAACCATTTGATGGAAGAGTTTTTTACAGGCAATCACACTCTAGGTAGAAATTATGTAAAAGCTGAGCTGTGATCATTAAGAAAAGACCTCTGGAACTCTTCATGACAAAAATTTCCAGAATTAGCCCCAAGACTTGACAATTTGTTTACAACTCTGAGAATCATCTTTAGAGCCCTAATACGGCTATGTATATTTTGTCATGAGGAATATGTATTATTTGAGAAATAACTCTCTTTGTCGCAAGTTGCATTGGAAATATAAAGAGATCACAGCCTTCACTTCTGCATTATTCAGCACCAAAATAATGCACAAATATCACAGGTTAGTTAGTTTGTTTCTCTTGAGTTAGAAATACAGGAGATTAAAAATGCTAGGAAGCATCTACCAATATTATTTTCAGAACAAGTATAGGGTTTTATTCTTTACAATTTCACAGCTGACCATTACTATGATCTATTTTCTCTAGTTACACTGATATGCGAAGTTTTGTAATGTAGTCCGACGTGATTGACAGAGCCTGCAAGCAGTGGATATTTTGAAATCTGGCACATCTCTCTGTGTTAAACATTGCTGCACATAAACACTTTCTAGCATGAAAAGCTTTCTTCCTTGAACAAGAGGAGGAAGGGATGAATGGATTTTCAGCCATAAGCACTCAGGTCTTGCAATACACAGACAGAAAACATGCTTAGATGTAAGGAATCCCAAGTCTAGTACTTGCAGAAAGTGCTCTTAGGGGAAAATAAGACAGTTGTATATTATTTGGCAGCAGGAATAATGCTTTTCAAGCACATTTTCATGACAGTCCTTCCTAGTGGGTCATTTGATTATATGGCTGACTATTTGCTAAAAATAGTCCAAATATTCAGTAAGAATTTTCCTTCTGGGGGTTTATTCAGGCTGTGCCTACTTATCTTTTTTATTTATTTCTGCATATTGTGAATAAACCTTTCCTAGCCTTTTTAATTGGTATATCTGTGATATTTATAGTCTCCTATAATCGAGTTTAGCCACCTCTTGGCTGAGCTTATGAACCCGCTCAGTCCCACCTTTCTCTATTGAACAGGGAAAAAAGCTAGAGAGACTCTCTAGCCTTTACATTTCTTGTTTGCTTTGCCTGAGCATAGCAGTTCAGCGAGGTGTTATGCAGCCTGGAACCAAACATAGGACTCACTTTGCTGTACCCTTTTTGTTACTGAAGAAACAGTAGCCATCATTTCCCTAATATAAACAGAAACTGCTGTGTATCTCCTGGTCTGTGCGCTGATGCTAGTTCTACATGTCTCCCGCACCCTGGCATCACAGATAATCCTGTGTGCTTCCTCAAGAGAGGTGTTTCTTGCACACACACAGAGCTGCACTGTGGATGCACACAGACTGAAAACAAGGACAACTGCTAATGAAAGCAAAGTTTAAAGTGTGGTTGAAGTTATAACCGTACACAAACTGAAGGAGTTCCACATACTGAACTGCCAGCAGAACTTTGCTGATCCTCCTAAGAATTCGATTCTCCATCTCAGCAACTACTTCATAGCACATGTTTTTCAGCGTTGCATCCTATAAAGCTACATCATTCTGGTCAAATTACAGTCAAGTTGCAAAGTCAAGCAGACGCACAATTTGCTCTTCAAACCGAAACAAACTTTAAATCTACATGTTGTACAGTTTCCACTTATCTGTAGAAAGTGCTTAATGAGTAGACAGTAAATAGAAGACCTGTGCTATGGGACTAATACATTTTACTTTCTCAATATGTTCTAATTAAAAGAATATTTAAGGTCAAATGTCAAGTGATAAACAAAATGACTCAATTTAATAGTTCAATGTTTTACTTAATAGATGATTTTGAAAACAGCCTTAATTATCTCACCATTGTGAAGCCTATTAAAATGTAGTTTATTGGAAATACAGTCAATTATACAGCCAAACATTTAAAAGGCATTACTTTCCCCTCATAACAGCGGAAATAAGGAGTGACATGAGGGAAGCTGAAGGAGTCCATTCAAAAATAACACATGGACAAGTAGTTCTGAATCATATGCTTATGCATGTAAGAATACGTGTGTACACATGCACATATATACTAGTATGTCTATATATATACACATATAAATAGTTACATACATAATAGCTGCTTCAGAGTACTTTGTTGTTCTGCTTATATAAAGCCTTTCTTTGATCACTAATTAAAAAGGTCCAAAACTTTCATCATTTCTATTTTGAAGTGTACATATTTCTAGCTGGATTGTTTTGTGGTAAGAATGAAAGATTTTTCTTCATTCATTTCTCCACGATTTGAAGCACACAATGTGTATGTTTATTAATAAGCAGAGTCTATGTTGGTCTTCATTACTAATTAATTATTTTAACTGCATGGCTTCTGACAGTGGGAAATGTGTAACGTTTGCATGCCAAACCTGTATATATTTGTTATGCTAGCAGTATTGGCCAATATTCAGAAAAAAAGTCAAGATGTGTGAGTAAAATTATTTACGATTGAAGTATCCAGGCTGCTTCTGTTACCTGGCTGTGGCATAAAATAAATAAATAATTAAATAAATAAATAAATAAAAAGTGTAAAGCCATTCATCACTTAGTTATGGTATATTTTACAGGTTTTATACAGCTTAACTACTCTGTTTTCATGCTCAGATTTTTTTACATACCTTTAAAATACCACTTCTTACATATTAACCTCTCCAAATAACCCACAGCACTGGGATGGCATTCTGATTCATCCTCAGTGAAGGGCTTTACTTAGTAAACTGCTATTGGTATTACCCACAGAATAGTATAAGCTGACCTAATACGTGAAAATATGCAATTCATTTAAACTAGCATCAGCATTTTAGTACCAGCAGAGCTAAGGTCTCTGTACTCTTCCTGTAGCTCTTAGCCAGTAGAGGGAGCATGAAATACAGCGCATCTGCTACACATTAGCAAAAATCTAGTTTAAATTGATATTTCAACGCAGTCATTAGAGCCTAATCTGGTAGGTGCTATTGCTCAAAGTGTTTGTGATGAACCCTATTTACTAGTCCAAATTCTTACTATTAATTTTCAGCTTTCACCCTGCACAGTTGGAGTAGCAGAGCCTTCTGCATGGACTTCAGGGATATGGATCTTTGGCCCATCATGCAAAGGCCACTCAGAGCTGCAAATATATGGAAAAAACAAGCACCAGGGTTTTAAGTACAGAAGAATAATCTGATGATCCAGACCAGGGCTACTCTTAGTTAAAAATCGTTAGCACCTTGGAGGCTTGGCTTTTGCACAAGAATAACAACATAATTTCATCCCAAAGTATTGGGCTGTGCTGATGATGCTACTAGTCCTGTTGTGATGGAGCTATCTGGGTGAAAGAAGGCAGTCCTGCAAAAGGCTAAGCGCACCCACCATGAATTTTGCACTCTCCCTTGACAAAAATATTCATGCTTTCTTCTTGGTCCTTAAAATACCAGCAAAGGACTATTTTGGACCCTTACATAAGTTTCCCATAATGCCAGTGGCATAAATGAAATGAGTTTTTAAACCATAAAAGGCACCTCATCTAGGCTCAGAAACGTCAGGAGTAATTACAAACTTTGTTTTCAAGTATAATCAATCTTTATTTATGGTGTGAAACTTTACTTACCCTTTTGAACTTTCTCTATTCTAAGCCAAGCAATATTGTTGGCATGTTCCTTTAAAAGTAATTGCTTCTGGACTGAGAAATTGAATGTCAAGTTCCAACTTGATGTAAATTAAATGGGTTACATTAATAGTCTGGCCTGTGGTAGAAGTGAGTGTTTCGATTCTGGGTTTGACTTCAGGACACGACCTCTTGATCACACAGGTCAGCACAGATGGGAAATATTGAAGAGGTACCGTAGGATGACGTGGGAAAGAAAGGGCCTTGTACTGAGGTATCACAAACTGTCTGATCCATTAAACAGAAGCAATGTCAGACTCCACAGAGAATAAAGCTTGGTTGTCATAGGTCATTATGCTCTTCAAAAAAAAAAGAGTTGGAAGGAAAATCACAATGAAGGAAATCCTCAGGGCTGTCATGCACACATAATCTTCTAAACCTTCTTGAATTAACACTGCCAAGTCTACATACAGGGTGAAGGGATTAAAGAATCCAAATACTCTTAATTTTTACAGTACAGCCATGTCTCAGATTTCCTGCTGTTACCATTGTAAACAATTATTTGACAACATACAGCATTTTAAATATAAAAGCAGGTTATCACCACAACTGGGACTCTTAGTTATGTGATCAGGTCTTAAGTAGACTTGTATTCATGAAAGTAATCATGTGAGCAAGCCCAAACAAAATATAGATGTTCAAGGAGAAGAAACAGGTGAAGGTTAGGACAAGTTTTAATCATTATTTTTTGCTTTGAAAAACTATTTCATGTCTTTAAACTTTACTTTCTCTTCAATTGCCTGTAGTGATGGTGTGGACCAGTAATACCACCGTTTCTTGAAAAGATAAGTTTGTATATATAGAGAGAGATGTATCACAGAATCATGTGACTGTTGAAGTCAGAAGACATCTCTTGAAATCATTTAGTGCAAACCCCTTGCTCTAAGCAGGGTAAGCTAGGGCAGTTTGTGCCTTCCCTGGGTTCTGTACTGTGAAGAGTCTTCTTTTTTCCCTTCCCTGCAGGTAATGCCCTGAGAAGATATCCCCCCCGGGGCTGGGGGGATATCTTCATCACACACTGATGTGGTTTCATCAGTGTTGAGAGAGGCAAAGGGTCACCTCCCTTGACCTCCTGGCAGCATGTGTCCTAATACAGCCCAGGAGGGTGTTGGACTTGCTTCTAGGGCACATTGCTGGATCATGTTCAACTTTTTCATCAGCGCACTGTGATGCACTAGGTAAAAGCTCTTTTAACATGAATTGTTCCCTGTAGCATCTAGCTTTTAATTATTCAGGGTTTGCCAATAAGAGGAACAGAAGTGATAAGAGCTAATATTCTTATCTCTGCTCATTTGGACTCTTTGAAATAAACCCAGGTGGCTATAAGGTACAACCCATCTCTGTTCAGGCATCCTGACTGATTTCTTCAGGTATAAGGAGAAGTTCAAAGAAGTTAAGCAAGCCTTTAATTGACCATCTGGGTGCTGTTGCCTTTAAAAAATAAATAATTAAATCAACTTAGAAGAGGACTTCTGCTGATTGTTTGAGAGAAATGGAGTAAGGAAAGCACTGCTTCCCTGGTTGACACTGAATTTGCACTTTCCAGAAACTGTCTCATAAAAGAAAAGAAGGCTAGTATAGACAACTCATTTGTGCTGATAATTAACTGCTAGAAATAGATCTGGGGGATCTGATTCTGATTGCTCTCCCACTGCTGTAGTTCTTGGAGTCTAGCTGTGGTAACAACATCACATTATTACAGTGTATCATAATGATCAATACTATTATGGCTGTGGGCACTATATTTTCTTAACAAAGAGGATTAGGGATCTGTTAGTAGGCCTGTGTGTGAGACCAGAACATTGCATTCCATACAACTTATAGTAACAAATAGAGAAAACTATTTACATAGTGTGTTGTAAGTATGTCTGCACAGCAGTATGAAGTTAGTTGTAGCATATGAAGACAAACAAAAGCTGGATTTAATCTAGCTAAATCTCACACCTATAATATGAAAATGATGGTCACAAGTCTATAGCAAGCACATAAAATATTAGCTGAAGTCCATGTTATCACTTTGCCAGTGGGTTATGAGATCTACTGAAAATGAAGCTAGTTTGGGTGTCACACTTCGCAGCTTCAAGATATGTTAAACCTACAAAACCTTGGATAAACAATGCCATTGTTCAGGTGAGTTTTCACGCTGCAAAAGAACTCATGTTGAAGGGAATGAGAGAAATGAAAAAGTCAAGAGAGTATGATCTACTATTTGCCCTGCTATTGAATTTGATTGAAAGATGACAGTCCACAATCCAAGGTATTTTGCATCTTCAACTAGCTTATAGCAAGCAAAAGCTTATTTATACAGGAAAGAAAACCCATCAGGTAGAGTAACAGCCTTATAAAAACTTAGTTTGGTATAAAAGACTAGATTTTCTGCCTATAAAGTGACAAGAAAGGATGTTCAAATACGTCAAGCAAAAGCAGAAACATAACTGTACAAGCCGTAAATAGAGAAAATCTTCATGCAGTTTATACAGCTATACTATACACTGCTTAAAATACACACAGCATGCACACGCTATGTATGTTCACTTGTACATATTTTATGTTTTTCTATTCTCAGGTCTCCATTCTCAGTTAAGTTCTACAGGCCGAATTAAAACTATGATTTTCTAGCCTGATGGCTTTTTCAGATTCTTTTAATACCGACTGACAGTGAAGTTATGTAAATGCAGTCCTTTTGTGAGTTGTGGATGCTCACACTGGTTTTAGCAAAATGAAAAATCTTGCAAATGACTGAATATTTCCAAAGCCCCATTTCCTGAGCAGAGGCCGTTCCACGCCAAGCAGCGCAGTGGCTGCGCTTGCCCACCTCAGTTAAAGCAAACAGGAAACAGCCAACAAGAGACAAGGTAGAAAAATCCCTCTTAGGGGAGACGAGATGCAGCCTACATTTCTCAATGGATGTGTTCATCAACAGCGAGCACTCTTTTAAAGCCCTTAAGTGTTTGTAGGAGTGAAAATTAATTTGTTTTCCAATTCCAAAGTGAATCATATGCTCCAAACAGATTTTTAAGTCAATGAAACATGACCTTGTACAATCTAATTAAACAACTCAAAGGTATTGGTTGTTTTAAGATCCCTCTGGATACACTTTAGTTCAAATGCACACACATCATCTGTATGTACAAGCTTATAAATCTACAAAAAATGCAAATCAGATCATTAATGCTTTGAATTCAGCAGTCTTGCCACAGTCTTCTGAAAGGTAAAACATGAAAAATACCTGAATTATCTATACTCTTTTTTCAGCTTTAAGAACACAAAAAATGTTCTGGAATACAAAATAACTGTATTTGGCTTCCAAATACCTAATGCGTAACCAGGTATAAATTAATCAAATTCTCTGAAACCCAGTAACCATTCCAGTTTCTTCTCTGGATGGTGTCCTGACCCTGCTTTGAGTGGAGGTTTGGACCAGGTGACCAAACTTCTCTGCTCCATTGCACGTGACTACCTTTACTTCATTACGAAAATGCAAGGACTTATTTATTTTAATATTTTTTTTCAGTCATTTGTCTTTGGCATTGCTCCTGTTGTTTCCTTTCTGCACTTCTATATTTTAGGTCCGATCACTGTATAGACCCCAAATATGATATGCAGTCTTTTTAAGCCTTCCTTTACATTTCCTATATGTATCTGTGGTCATACACGTAACACGCTTGCTCCTCTTACTACCCACGCATCCCTATGTGTGGCTTTCTCAAATGCCAACATAAGTGTCTTTGGGGGTACCACTGATACTTTTATTTCATTTTCCTTTATATTGAGATCTTTCTCACATTTTTCTCTACTTTTTCATCAGTTTAATCTCCAAAATTTTACATGCTAAGTAAGAAATCTCTTTATCTTAATGGTATCCTCTATAAATCATCTTTCTCCACTTAAATTTGTCTTATTTCTTTTATTCTTCCTTCCTGTTAATCTGTCACTTTTCTCCACTTTAACCTGCCACACCCCATGCTCATGCTCTGCCTGTCACAGCTCTCCTTCCTCTCACCAGCCCTTCCTAGCTCCTGTCAATAACACGGCCATAGCTGCACGCACGTTTCTGCTACCAGAAAACCCTCTCAGGAAGGATGCTGCCTGGGAAAACCGGGCTGCCACTGCTCAGTTTTCATTCCTACCTCCATCAGTCATCCACAACAGCAGCTGCTTCTTTTACCTATATATAAAGCTGACTCTAGAAGTAGGGAAATGAAAGGAAAATGAGTGCCATGCAGGGACATATTTCTTCACCACGTTTCTCTTTACTCCAGATTCAGACCCTAATCCCACAATTGGATCCACATGGCCGGCTGTGTTAATCGAAATATGGGATGAAGGTGTAGGCTACAAGCAACAGTTTTGCCATGCTGCCCTTCTAGGACATGGCCCCTTGCCATTCACAGCCTATATGTTTCTGACCTCTGGCTGCGCTGCTCACACAACCTTGCAAAAGGAGCCCTGCAAAGCAGGCTCATGGAAAAGGCTGGCTGAGCTACCCAGAAACTGAAGCCAATGCTTAAATCAGTCGGCTGTTTCCAATATTTATAAAATAAAATAAACACACCAGATCTCACTAAACAACTAATCACCTACATGGCTTTTTTTTTTTTTTTTTTTTTTTTTTTTTTAAATGAAAACTGTTCTAGGTGTGACAAAACGTGAAACAAGTGGAAAAACATTTCCAAGTACTTTTGCTCTCAAAAACCCTTTAATGATTGAAGAGATTAAGGGTTTGGGGTTTTTTACTGCTTTTAAAAAAAGAAAACTATTTTTACTGAAAATTCAAACTAGTCTATGAAGCTTCAGGCCTGCAAAATTTGAAAAGATTAAGTTACAGCATGCCATACTGACCGTGGCACATTATGAATTCCATATTCCTCAGCTAGAGTGACATATTTAATGAATAAGCCAAGTCACTCAGCTCTATTTCAATAGTTTTTCCTAACCAGTATTAACTTTATATGTACATTTCAAATGTCGAGAGGAAAAACAGCAGAAAAGTGAATTTGTCTGCAATAAAGGAATAACTAGCAAGGTCTTACAACTTTACAAAACTAGAATTCTGCGTGAAAGGTATCATGTGCAAATTATCCCAATGTTAGCAAACGCTTATTATCCTCCTATTTTAAAGTATCCAATTTTCCATATGCTCCAGCTCAGCCTTGTATTCTGCCTTTCACATGAGTTTTTCCTCCTAAAACAGTGACAAAAAATTGCCATACTAGATCAAATCACTGGTCACATTAAGTTCAATATCCAACATAGGCCAGTTCTTTACTGAAGGAAAATAGGAGAATAAAATCAATTTAAATACCCCTTACTTGGTCTACACTGATGTACATAAGAGAAAAACCTCCTTCCTGACCTCCATGACAACTGATTTATGCCCAGAAGCATGAATTTTAATTATGATGACACAGAGATGGTCAATTTATTTCCTTGCGCTTACTTACTCATGAACGTGCATTTCCTCCTTCCAGCAAAGAGTAATTATCTCTTTGCAATTATCAGCACAGATGTGGCAAAGTCAGAATTTTCATGATTGTCTGCTAAGACTGGAGGCCTGAGGAATATATGCGCTGCCAGATCTTTCCGCTGGGCTCGGGATTAATGAGTCCCTTGGAAAAAAAAAAAGTTCTTTCTGCCTAAAGTAGAATTTTGTAACAGACACTTCCAAAACTGTAAAATACAGGCAGAGGAAGCATTATTGCAGGCTCTTTGTCTTCATCTTCCATAAAGCATATACTAAATGGTCTGTTACAGTTTAAATTTCTTCAACGTTTACTCCTATTTGCATTCTATACCTAGATATGTTTACATAATTATATGTTTATATAGTTTGACACATCTGCAGCTCAGTTGCTGGGAATTATTTTATTCTAGGAAATCACAGAATCATGGAAAACATAGACTTGAGAAAATAAACATGCAGACATTGTTTTGCCTATCTGACTTGAATGGCATCAGCTGAGCTGTGTCACACTTTGCACTTCTGTTATCTGACCCATTTTTAAGGAACCAAACAAGATGTGGCCACAACTGGGCATCCTGTGCCAGAGCCTTACCTTCATGGAAAATATTTTCCTAAAGTCTGGCTTGAATCTTCTTTAATGCAGTACAACTCCACGAATTCTTTGCTTGTTTACTATGGTCTCAGGGAATAATGTGTGCTGAAAGACTGTTACCAGGTCTCCTTTCCTCCTCTTGTCTTTAGACTGAATAGCACGACTTTTTTAGTCTCTCCTCACAAGTCATATTTTCTAGACCCGTGATTATTCCCATTACCCTTCTCTGAATTCTTCCCAAAAAATGTTACCAAAGACAATACCGTATTTATTACTGTTACCTTACAGACCTTACAATAATTAGCATAACCACCATCTTCTATAACTCACCTTTTCTTGACACTTGTTCAAAAAAACCCCTATTGATGGTTCTGACAGGGCTTCAAGCAGTTTGCTAAATATCCTGGTATGACATTCTTCAGTCTTGGAGTGTCATCAGCTCAGTGTTTTCACTGAGCTGTGTTAATGTACGTTTATCCCAACTTGCTGACAATGCACACATTTGTAATTTTACCTCAAGGATCATGTTGTAAAAGGAGGCTGATATCCTCCAACTGTTTCTTGTTATTTTCAAAATAAGAATGCATTTTTAGCACTACAGCTATTTCAAGCTGTAGCACCAGACATCTGACAAATACATGCACTGTAGCTTGCCAACATTAACTTTCTGTTGTTTAAAACTTACTTACCTACCTTTCAAAGAGTCTGGACGAGACTCTCACACTGCGGTACTTGTGTTCATAATAGAAATAATCACTCTACGTCTGTATCGTAGGCTGGAAGGAAAGCAGTTTTCTGAGCACCATGATGGAAGTAACTGCACTGCAGATTAACTGAATCCGAAATTGTATCTTGTGTACAGGTCTTTTGGTAAACCTAAAAACACATTTGAAACAAGGTCAGGAATTACCTAATTAATGAATAAATGACCTGAGGGAGGGGGAGAATTTGAAAAACATCTGCTTAAAAAATAAAAATAAAAATAAAAAAATATATTTCTCGGGGCCAGGCTGCAGTTCCTGTATGAACACAGAGAATGAAACCAGAGGTCCAGAGAGCACTCAGGACTTCCCAAGCAGAGATGAACACCACGTCCTGCAATGCCTGCACGATCCTTCACAACTTACAGCATAGGGAGCAAAACCAAAAAAATACATTGGAATACAACCTCTCATAGTCCTGACTACTGGACTACAGAGATAATTTCCTAGTGACAAAATTATTTATGTAATGTTTATAATGTGGAGGAAATAAAACAAGATAGGCTGAAAGAGACTTCAGGATTATGGTTAAGGTTTTCAAATGGGAAACTACAAAAAAAAAAAAAAAAAAGAAAGATCTGAAGATCTAAAAAATCTGAATGCAGCGGATGTATGGTATAAATAGCAACCCAGGGAAAGACACACTTTATAAGTATCTCAGAGCTATCACAGAGATGCTGTTCTAGCAATATTTTATGCAAATCAAATTAAGTATAGTGAAAGGAAAAAAAGTGTTTGCATTGTCACAGACATAAATACTTCAGTCTACGGAACTCTATAATTATACTTTTTCATGAAATTAGAGCCAAATTAAAAATGCCAGTGCATTTCCAGCAAGCAGAACAATGCCAGTGAAACAAAAATAAACAAAGCACACAACTTGAGGTCTTTTCTTCCTGCTTATTGAGATATAGAGTTTTCTGAATGACAGTGACTGTAAAAATGTTGATCTTGGTAAATAAACCTCTTGCCAATGAAAACAATATATATGGTTCTTAAAAGAAAAATAATATAAAACAGTAAAAAGTGACAAATCAGAGATCCTAGAAAACAGGAGATCCTTGAAATATGCCTTTTTGTCAAACATCGCCAAAGTTCAGTGTGAGCACACTGGGACTGAACATTCTGAAAAAGCATGTAAGTAGAATACATATCTATTACGTAAGCAGTTTAATGAGTCTTACTTTAAGCCTTGCTGATCTGGCTTGGACAAAATACACCAACAGACTACATGAGCAGGTACAGAAGTGGAGCAAGCTAATCCTGGAAAAGAAGCCTTTATCCCAAGAACTGTTTTGAATTTTGCAGAAATTTACTTTGTGGACTGCGTAAATGCTAAACAATCTTTTTACTTCAGAAAAAGATGGTTGCAGCTAGGATACAGGTTTATACCGTTTTAATAACAATGTTTACAGGTAATTTTTTATTTTTTTATTTTTTTTGTGAAATGTTATGTGTACTTAGGTAGTACTGAGTATGTCTCGTCTATCCAGACTGCTTGCTTGTACTTGCATGATGATTTATAAAGTGTCAAGGAACGGGAAAGGCTGTAGAGAGATTTCTAACCAAAGGTGTGCATAAAAAGCGTAATTTGGGTAACACATATATTTGTTTAATCAAAATGAAAATTAGTGGCATTTAGCAGAAGTATGCTTGAATAATTGCTTTTGTCATTCTGCTTCTGTAAGAAAAGCTTTTCTGCTAAATATGAAACATAGTTTAATTAAGAGGCTAATGGGTAGAGAATAGCTATGCTGTAATGGTAGTGTGTAAGTGAAAAAAGGAGACAAACGTATGAGTGGTGTTGTCAAACAGAGTCAAAGGAGCTGTTTCATCTCTGTTTTGAATAAAAATTCATAGGAGGAAAAATTAACTATTATCTATCAAAATATAAACAAAATACAATAGCTTTATCTGAAAATTTAGGTAGGCATATATTTAGAAGACAAAATGCTTTCAATTCCAAAACACAAACACGTTTAGCTGAGCTAATGCATGTAACCACTGAAAAAAAACAGTTCCCCTTGCACTTGCTTTTGGTATATCTTTTCAGAATCCTTTTTTTTTTTTAAAAAAAAAAAAAAAAATGCTAACTTCTCTTCCAACCTGAGCTATTTGAACTGCTTATACAGTTCTATAAATATTGACTAATCCTTTTATCTAGAGTGCTTTTATCTTGAGTGACAGTGGTCTTTGCTTGCATAGCAGTTGGCAGATAACAAGCAATATCAACCACCACTTGTAAGAACAGCTGATTTATTTATTCTTTCTGTGAAGAAAAATGGTTTATTTCTTGTCTTTTGGTGTGACCTATATTTATGTTTGTGCTAATCTTATTATGAAATAGCAGACGTTTGAATCTGTATTTATATGTATGCATAAACAAATATTTATAGAGGTACCCCCAAAATAATTATTTTTCAACATACTAATACCATTACTTAGAAAATAAGCATTTGTATTCAGTCACTGAAATGCTTATGAAATTATATATATATATATATACTGAGGACTTTCTGCGATAGTCACTTTGCATTTAGTAACTGATATTATTCACTATGGGCAAAGAATGCACTACCAATTTGTTTCTTTTCATAAAACAAATTTAATTTATTCACTAGACACTGAACGTCACTGTGAACGTCGCTTGTGTTATTAGTGTGTTATCTAAATGTATAGGCAGAAACATATATGATTTTCAAACAAGTTTAGGATGTTCATGAAACCATTTCATTAATTTTCCTTCCAATTTTATGAGGTAGAGAACAACACAGACACTGAACATCACTGTGAAGCTGGGTTCAGTTCATGCATCTATTTCACCCTGTCAGAGGACAAGTCACTATTGCAACGTGCCACTGACCACAAGCTGCAAGGCAAAGATGATTCCTTGCAGGTGCTGTGGGAAAATAAGCAAATATACTCAGAGCTGAACATGCAGCAGCTAAGCACCTAGACAGGCTCTGTAGCATGCCATTCACTTGCCTGATGTTTTCTGTGAAAGGTTTAATAGGAGCTCCCGGTCTGTAAATCCTTATGTTCGCCCTGACCACTCTGAGGCTTTCTGGCAAGGCATATCCTACTGCTTTTAGGCTATATTAATTTTTCTCTCTGACACAAAAACCCAATGAGACTGATATTTCTACAGCTGTCATAGTAAAACTGAGTAGTACACAAGACTCATGGTCACATTGCTCTGCATGTCAAAGGAGGAGATGTACTAAAACATTGACTGAAACAGGAAACAGCTCACGGTAACTTCACTTTTCATATACCAGAACAGTAAAAGCAGGACAAGTCGCTAACACAGAAATTGCCACAAACTGGGTAAAGCAGGCATTGTTCTGTCCCCCAGTCAGTAAAGGTTTGGGAAGTGCATGTCACTTTGAGAAAGTCAGGCCTAATGATTCATATTTCTGCCAGATGCCACTACACATTAAGGTATACACAGACATCTCACATCGGAATAAATATAAGCCTGGCTGGAAAACAGAGGCTGCTGCGGTAAAACCCCGCTGTCAGACCAGAAAGAGCACTATGGTGCTTGATAGTTTCTGCTTGAAGCTTTAGATCATGTACTGTAATGGAAGAAGGGCACTGTAGTGAGGAAGATCACTGCTAAGAGGGCCTTTTGCATATATGCTACGACCACTTCACTCTGTCCAATCTTTAAAACAAATCTTGGCCAACTCCCAGGTCCCTTCTGGCTCTCAGGACTTACTGCTCCCTGAGATGGGTCTAGTTACAATTGTGACTGAATAAAGTGGACAGGCGGGGAATTAGCCTGAGTAGATACGTTTATCCGCTGCTATTTGAAGCTATTCGTTGTGGCTGAATGCTGCTCTGTGATTTTCCATGAAAAACGACTGCATTTTGCTATAAAAATAAAGCTCTATGTGAATTTGCATGTAAAACTAGGTGTGGCGCCTTGTACCTTGCTGCAACTCAGAGAGTCCCAGCATACCTCAGGATCTAATTTATAGGTACCTAATACGATAAGCCAGTGAAGAGCTGCTTGAGGCAATTCTGCTGCAGGGACAGGCATAATTATGTCTATTAATTACTCTGTGCAGACAATACTTTGCAGTTAGTTCCAAACTAGCATTTCGTATTGTTCTCCAGAAGAGGGGAAATACTAAGAGATGTATTTTGCATGAGTCTTCAAAAAACATTTGGATATTTTGAATGCTTCCAAGGGGGATAAGAAACAGATCTTCCCTGATCCATTTCATACTTATCAGTCAATCGAATGTTCAAGGGAGAATTACTATAATTACAATTTTATAGGTAAGCAACAGTGCAGAGGGATCAGCAGATTAGTTTTACAAGGCAAACAGATTTGTCTTTGTGCAGCCTGACCCACTATGCATACTTGGTTTACATCTGTCAAATTCCAGTCAAGTTGAGATGAGGAGCTCTCCTTTTACACAATACACAAGAAGCCATGCACTACCTGGAAGAAAAGGAACTATAGCTCGCTATCACTCATGCTTTAATCATCAAGCTCTGGGATGTTTGGGAAAATACTCTGTTCCTCTTTTCTTACTTTATAGTTTGCAAATAGGACAAGTAAAGGATGTTTCCCTGTAGATGCACGGTACCAGGAATATTTTTCTGGGCCACATGGGTTCAAACCCTTCCAACAGCTTTTCTCACACCCTCATGTCCCACAGCAATGCTCCTCTCAGTATGAGATCATAGCTGATGGACCAGAAGTCACCTCTGCTTCCGTTCGTGAAGAGCTGCAGTATGCAACTGCACATTTATTGTGGATAAGGTGCATCTCACTGCATCTCACCCCAATTTTGATAGAATTCAGGGATGCTCTTTGGATTTCTCACTGTTACACTGCACAGCTCCCTGCTCACTGAGAATTTCATTCTTATATTAAAGATAATTTAAGAAAGCACAAGTTCTTAAAAACACAATTCTGGGCTCTGGTTGTTCACTCCAAAATGTCTAATTCTTTGTTTATTCTTCAGGCATTCACTGTGATGAAGACATCAATGAATGTTACATGAACCCTTGCCAAAATGGTGGAATTTGTGAGAATTTTCCTGGGAATTACACTTGCCATTGCCCACCTGCAGACAAAGAAGGGATTTATTACGGTGGCTGGAACTGCACAGAAATTCTCCATGGCTGTACTGATCAGCAATGCCAAAATAATGGAATTTGTATCCCACATTTAAAAAATGGCCAACATGGATTCAGCTGCATATGCTCACCTGGATATACTGGAATACACTGTGAAACCGTAACTACATTTTCTTTTCAAGGAAACAGTTTCCTTTGGTTGAAGAATCCCATGACCCCTAAAAAGGAATCTTTCTATAATGTAAACCTGAGGTTTCAGACTGTGCAACCCACAACCTTTCTGTTTCATCGAGGGGAGAAAGACACATTCGTGAAGCTGGAGTTACTGAATGGCTACTTACACTTGTCTGTGCAAGTCAAAAACCAGCCACGGGCTCTTTTGCATATTTCACATAATGTCAGTGATGGAGAATGGCATTCAGTGGAGGTAACCTTGGCAAGAGCTGTTACTCTTAATTTACTTGACAGCTCTTGTGCAGAATCATGTGTCAATAAAACTTCTGCTATGATAGATAATGATCACGTGAGGCTTGCATTTCAGAGCACATTTTTGGGCAGCTTACCAGTGGGGAACGTTAGCAGCAGCTCTCTACTTAACATCAATAATATACATTCTACACCTTCATTTGTAGGCTGTCTTCAGGATATTGAAATAGACTTGAATATTATTACTCCAGAGAATGCATCAAATGAATCATCTTTAAATGTCAAGACAGGATGTACTAAAAAGGACTGGTGTGAAAACCACCCCTGTCAGAATAGGGGACGCTGCACCAACCTGTGGCTGAGTTACCACTGCGATTGCTACCGGCCTTACACAGGGCCCCGGTGCTCAGCAGGTAAGATCGCGCTGTTGGCATTAGTGTTTTCAGTGGTTGTTCAAAACATAGCGGCCTGCTTACCTCAGTGATGAACCAGCACGTGCCTTAGGATCTCTGGAACTTATTGCCCACTGGTAGGAAAGCACAAGAGGTTAGTAGTAGCACATGTTCATTATTTTCTAGTTACTTTCCCAAGAAGGCTGCTTTTCAGCCTGACCAAAAAAAAGTCAGGCTAAACTGGTGGATTCTGCTCATCCAGTTTTGAAATCTTCTTAGCACTCTTAGCACTCCATAAACTCTGGCAAACTGTAGTTCACTGGAGTAAAATTTAGAAAGCAACCAAGTCACTTGGAGTGGAAGTCTTATTTTCAAAGCATTCTTTCAAAATTTTATCCTCAAGCTCTCTAGGCTTTTATAAAGAAACTCATTTACGGCAATAAAAAGCCAACACAAGTACTGCAAGTTAAAAAAAAAAAAAAAAAAAAAAAAGAGAGAGATATTCCAATTTTACAAAATGAATGGGATTATGCTATTAACTTAATCTGATTAGCCTGAGGAGAAGCCAGGGCTTCAGAGACTGGGACCGAGGCCTATTCATCTCAGCCGAGTCCAACACAGCTCTGGGCAGCAGCTGGCAGAGGCTGCTGCTGCCAGATAACTGTTTGGTGACCAGAGGAAGATGTGTCCCTGTCTCAGTGAACAGAAGAGCACATCTCAGAAAACAGCCTCTTTGGCAGCGACAACCAGGGATTCAAAAGCTGGCAATGCCTGTAGCACATTCCCTGCTACACGTGATCTTTCCAAGTGCAGCCCGAGGCCAAGCAGGAGGACACGAGCAGGTCCCTGCACAGCTCCCTGCTGTACCACATCTGGTGTGGGAACGGCAGCAAGTAACTCTGGAGCTGTAAATAAGCACCCCTCAGGAATGTCTTGGGGTGGACTCTGCAATCCTTCCTCAGCAAACATTTTAGGGATTTTGAAAAATGCACAGGGCTGAGTCCTCCTTGCAGCGCCTTGCCTCTGCTCCCCCTCTGCCCCCTTACTAACCACGCACACATGTTCAACCACAGCAAATGTTTAGGGAAGAAGATGACATACAACAATACGTAGATGCACACACGTATGTGTATATATATGTATATACATTTACCAAGAAATCAAAAAGATGAAGTGCCACTGCAGTGCTGTGGTCAGATGAGAACGGACAGACTAACCTGGTGTAGGCTGGCAGGGCTGCCCTGTGGCCAAGGAAGCCAGGCTGACTTGCACCAGCTGAATGACTGGCCCCAGGGGCCTATTGGATGTATTGCTGCAGAAAGCTGCAACTTGAAATGCATTTCAAAACGTTCAAATACAAGTTCATTTTGTATGCTATACTTAATGGTTATCAATACTTTTCAATATTGTTTTTTCCCTTATTGCAAAATGACAAAGTCTGAGAGGTAATTGTAACAGACTTCTTTGAAGTCTAGCTGTAATTTATCCAAACGTTTGGAAAGCAACTTTGGAGTATAGGACAACATCTGGTAAATATGTTTGCCTCCTTATATGAAGTGAAATTAAAACCAGTCAGGGCCAGGAGAGGCTTATACTGGCATTAGAACTGTTGAGAATGATTAGAAAGTGTGCTTTTTTTGCCCCCTTTTTTTTTTCTTCTGCTGACCACAATATTCCTTGCAAATCATGGCACCATGCCATTTTGATACATAGGTTCTAGATATATGCCATATTTAAAAGGCTGTGACAGGTTTCTTAAAAGGCAGAGTGGGGGAGACTTGTGGTAAAGGATAACATAAGAAACGCTAGTGTCTTTTTGAAGAAAAGTTGCTGCCAAGTATTTAATTGACAAGAAGCAATATTTTCTCTACATACGCAAAATAACAAACAGATGTTGACTCATTTTGATCAACATCCACATGTTGTGACCCAAGAGGTTAATATTGACCAAGGTGATGCTAGCCATCTCATCAAACAGATCAGACTGATGATATATATATGTATACGTATGTATTTATAAATAGAGGGAAATACAACAATGTAATTGTAAACATGAAATACCTCTTTGAAGACTAATGATTCATAAATTCTAGCAGAAATTTTCTTTTTACCAACATGAAAAAATATTTCAGTCTCTAGTACCAATATTACAGAAGAGGTATTGGCTGAAGAGGCATCATGCCTTAAAACACCCATTCCAACAAGTACATATTTCTACATACTAGATTTTTAAGTCATCTAAAAATAAAGGTAATCTTATGCATAGAACTTTTTTTTTAAAAAAAATAATTTATGAAATCATTTAGGAACAAGCAAGGGATTTTTTCCTGTTGCTAAATAATACTACTTTGCCACATAGTAGTGCAGTGTGATTATTAAGGGTCTGTTAGGGGCTTCACAGTCAGTACCCTATTTTCATTGCTTATTTTAATGTAGTCATAAAAAAAAAGAGTAGTGCTGCAGGCAGGAGCTTGGCCTATGAGGTCTCATTCTAAGAGTTTTACTGCACAAAATGGGACTGACTGTTCAGCTATGTGAGCATTTAAAAAAAGGCTTGGTTTGTTCCATGAATTTGATATATTAAAAAATAGTTCTTGAAAGTGTTTAGGCAGGAAGTCTATAATGCCGAGGACAAGATCATGAAACTTGAAGTGTAAAAATAGAAACACTTTGTTGTGCTTTAACGAGATGATTCATCAGAATAAAATACGGTTTGGACTACATATTTTGTATCCTTACAAGTCTGAAAATCATTACTGAAAATAGAGAATAAGGCAGAGAGACAGATGTTTTTGGTTTAATCGTTTTAATTGATAAGCAGAAAAAAATAAAAAGGCTTACTCGATCCTGGATCGTTTTCCCCATGACACAGTAGTGTTATGAGCACTCAGGAATGAGCAGGACTCAAATGAGCACGTACTGAGCAACAGAAAGTATGTTGAAGAACTGGGGAGCCTATGCAGGACAAAATGGGTGCACTATTTGGAAGTTGTACACAAGAGGTTTTTGCTGAGGAGCTTTTGACTATTTGTATAATTGAAATCAATGCAAAATAGAAAATCACATAGATCCAGAATTATATAAACTTCCATGGTCAAAGGATAAAAGCAGTTAGTTTCTTTCAAAATTATCTTTCTGATGACCAATCCAGGAATATGTAGCAATCTGTCCTTATTTAACTGTTTGAAAACACAGCATTACACACACAGAGCATGATAAAGGGGAAAAATATGCACAATAATATAACATCTGGTCCTTTACTGTGGCCTAATGTTACAGCCATGGAAGCCAACAGGAGTTTTGTAATAGAAGCCCTTTATGGCTGGATCAAGTCCTTATATATCCATTAATACCAGCACATCTTACTACCATAAGTAAATATTACCAGCAGTAGCTATTTTATCATTGTGTTAGCTTCTTTGTAATTTAGCCCTAACTATTTTTCTCCCAACTCTCTCTCTCTTTTTTCCCCTATCGCTAATTCCAAGAGTATATTCCGGGCCGGTTTGGATCTGAGGACTCCTCAGGCTATGCTGCTTTTTCTGTTGATGCCACTCAGAATGAAAATCTGAATATATCAATGTTTGTCCGAACACGCAAATCTTCTGGCTTGTTACTGGCTTTGAGAAACAGTACCTCCGTCTACGTAAGAGTCTACTTAGAAGGTGGGAAAGTCACAGTGTTAGCTCTAAATTCCATAAAGTTATTAGGAAAACACTCTATGAATGATGGAAACTTCTACTTAATAACGTTAAAAATAGAACCAAGTAAGATTGACCTGTTCCAGTCCTCTCAATATCTAGGCTTTATTTCTACTCCAGTACAATCCACCCAGAGTAAGAATATTCTTTACATCGGAGGCCTGCCAGATAACAGAGAAACTAATAGAAATGGCAACTATTTCAAAGGCTGCATCCAAGATGTAAGAGTGAATAACCAGCCACTGGAATTCTTCCCCATCACCAGTTCCCAGAATTCTTTTATCAACCGAACCCTGATCAATGTCACCAGAGGCTGCACAGGTGACAACCTCTGCAAGGTAAGAATGACATTTTTTGTAACATTTTCACAAGTTCAGCATGGGTAATTAAAATAATATTTCTTACTTTTCCATACAATATTTGATAATAATGATATCTTACGAAAATGCTTAGAAATGCTAGAAAAAGCAGATTCTGTTACGTTATATATGATGAATATCAGCAGCAAGATGTATTGGCATAGTAGAGAATGAAAATATTTCAAGGTTACAATACTGTTGTTCACCAGTTATTAATTGCTCTGTGAAGTCTTAGTACCAGTCTTTATTTGATTTCCACCTGAAACAGAATTATCCTTCTTGCCAAACAGTCCCATATCCTTAGAGGTGTGAGTCCAGCGAGATTTATTCATACTTAGGCTGTCTCTTCTCTTTCCCCATAGTCCAACCCTTGCCACAACGGTGGCATATGCTATTCACTCTGGGATGACTTCACTTGCACATGTCCCCCTAATACAGCAGGGAAAGCATGCGAGGAAGTTAAGTGGTGTGAGCTTGGGCCCTGTCCTCATGAAGCACAATGCCAGCTGGTGCACCAAGGATTTGAATGTAGGTACATTTCAGTTATTCCTGTCATCTCTGGAGGTTAGAAACAATTGAAATTTTCATCAGCATTTCCGTAAAACTCAATGTTATTTTTTTTTCAAGGTTCTTTCAAATGCTATTTCGATATTATAATAATAATTAGGTTAATTGTAAGTAGAGTCAAGTTAATTTGGAAAATTCTGCCCTACCAAACATGGGCATTTTCAGCCAGACCCCATGACACAGACACTGATGTTTGCATGACCTTCACATTTGACTTTTTCAACACAACTTGTCAAGGTTGCAGAATAGATCACTACACCAGAGTGCAAGTGTACCCCGCATCCCTCTACTGCAAAGAGATAAGAGGATATCTAGTGTTGGATGTTCTCTACCCTCTTAAAAACACAAGCTGCATGACAGTGCTACATCGCATCACTTGATTTTCTTTAATGTTAAATATCTTTGAAGAAAGTCACCTTAATGCCAGCAGTACAGCTATTAAACCAATATCTTTGTAAGAAGCACTTGCATATTACAGGCAGTCTATTAGTTTGAAAAGTGATGGCCACTAGCTGTCTTAAGAACATTAGCCATCCTGAATGTCTTTATTTGCCACCCTGAACTGGAGCAGAATTTAAAAGGCAAGGAAGGATTATGAAGAAGTATATTTTTTTACTATTATTATTTTTTTATGTTTTTGCTATTAAATAAAGTCTTAATGACTCTGTGAAGGAAGATAAATACACAAAGTCTGATGGAAGCTGTTAGAATGTCAGACATTCTTCACGTCATGACTCTTAGGAATGAGAAGGTTGGTCAGCAAAAGATTTATACCATAGACAATTAAGAAGCAGATCAGTATTATGCTATTTTCATTGAGATTGTTAGAATCAGCACTGCATCACTTGTTAAAATTTACAACTGAAATAGAAATAATTACTGAAATTAAAATAATTGCACCTTCTATAATAGACATATTTAATGATAATATCAAATATGTTCTCTCGTAAAATTCACTACTGCATTTTAATAAAACATGAACTCCAACTACGCAAAAAAAAAAGAGAAAGAGAGAAAGAAAGAGAGAGAAAGAAAAAAGAAAAGATAGAGAGAAGCTAGACAGAAGAAGCTGAAGTGGGGGGCATCAAGTAACTGCAAAAACTTATGCCCTGTGGGGCACAACTAAGAGTAAAAGCACATCCAGATGCCTAGCTGTGCTCAGGACTTAATAAGATTTCAGCAGGAAAATTTTAGCTTTTAAGCTTAAAAACAGCTAAAACAGCTTTGTGAAATGCTTAAAAAATCAGAAATAATTTTTGAAAAGCTCTGAGTTTCATTTTTGATATAGCTTCTTTGAAGGAAACCTCTCCTGTGAGAAAGACTGCATTAGTATTGGGATAGACAGTCACTGAGCAATACAATAATTCATGGTGCTTATTGGCTGCGTTGTTGGGAGGTTTCAGGTAAATTGCTTTAGTGTTTACCCTGCAGTGAGCAGCAAGTTCTCTGCTGCTGCTGCTCCCCAGCCATAATCTTGCACTGGGATTCCCCGGGGTTCTTTTTCCTGAGATTTACTGAGCCCAGAGAAAGCTCAGAATCCCCCCCTTATCTCAGTTCTGGGATCTTGCAGAGCTAAATTTTTCTGAAGTACAAGCAGAAGACATTCCTCCTGTCTTTCCTCCCAGTCTATAATCCTCATAAATCTCAGAATGTGCAAATTTACAGTCCACTGAGTTAGTGCATTTTAGTAGAAACCATGCTAATGAAAGATGTCAAATACCTTTGTGAAGAAGTCCATAAAACTGCCATAATGCTGCCCATCAATTTTCACTCACGGCAGTACAGACTGAGTCCTCTGCTGCCCTCCCAGTCCTGCCAGCGCAGGCTCAGTGCCGGCAGCGAGGCTGCAGCAGCCTGCACGCAGCAGGAGAAGCTGGCTTTGAGCACGACAGGCACGACTTCCTACATCGATTTGGAAGTGGCTTTTTGCCAGCTGACTTCAATGGCAGTCATCCTTTTTGCATCAGTGAGAGTAAATTGGGATCCAACCCAATACTTTCTAAAACCTCTTAATGCCTTATCTACGAAAAGAGGAATTGAGAACAAAGTTTCACCCAGTGCTGGTCCATCTTGGGGAAAAACTAGTTGCTGATGCATAGGGAACAAACGTAGACAAATACGTCTCCTTTAGACATACTCAGCCCCAGGTCTGAGCTGTGTACAGTCATGGTCAAATCCTCTGCCTAAAGGAGGAACATGAGATAACACCAGTGAAGCAGAGAAGTGCAAGGAAATACTACCTATCATTTCCTACCTATTGATTACAAATGTGAATACAGGAACGGATACTGTAGACAAGTACTACAATGAGAAGAGATACCTAACAGCTAAATACTTTTTCAATCTTAATATACTCATGCAACTAACGTAATCATTTAACCTCTTCCCAAAATACCATTTAAATTAATATCAGTATGGTTACATCTCTCAGATTTTGCTATGTCCATAAAAGCCTATAAAAAGCTATCGAGCCCCATCAGCCTTGCTGACCTGGTCTTTTGCTATTATTTCTTTGCTAAGTGCCCAAGATGGGCTCCCCTCATAAGAAGCAGGGCCCAACTATTACCTATGATTATGTACTTACATAGGTTCTTTTACTAGAGATACTTCTGATTTACATTACAGTAAATGAGGCCAGACTGGTCACTGTCCCCCTTTCTCAAGTCACGGAGAAATGCACTCAAAACCCCAGAAATAGAGCTTCAGGTGAGACAAAGCCACGCAGCTCCTGCGGCACCAGGGAAGCTGGTGCTGGCACTGCCCTGTAACCTCTGTAGCTGTAAGAGGCAAGCAAGGATCACTGAAACCCTGGTGGAATTTGGTTGTTTTTCAGCAGATACAAAAGGAATTAAATGACAGGGAGCATGGGGGCACTGAAGAGATACTGTCTGCACATGCTGTTTTAAAGCTGGCCTGGTTTTTCAATTATCTTTGCACAGGTCTTGCTAACGCAGTGTTTAGCGGACGAAGCAGCGCGATATTTTACAGAAGCAATGGAAAAATCAGCAGAGCCCTCACCAATATCATATTTGGCTTTCGAACTAGGGACACAGATGTGATACTGCTGCATGCAGAGAAGGAGCCCGAGTTTGTTACAATCAGTATTCGCAACTCCAAACTACTCTTCCAGCTGCAAAGCGGCAACAGCTTTTATACGCTGTCCCTTGCCAGTTCACTGCCTGTGAGCGATGGGAAGTGGCATAAGGTGGTGGTCTCCATGGTGGAGCCCCTGTCCCAGTTCTCGAGGTGGCACATTGATATAGATAACAAGAAAGACACCGCAACTAGCGCAACTGCCACAGGAAGCCTCAACTTTTTAAGAGAAGAGACAGACATCTATGTGGCTGACAAGGCTTTTGACAGTCTGGATGGCCTGCGAGGATGTATGAGCACCATAGAAATCAGTGGCATTTATCTCTCCTACTTTGAAAATGCTGCTAAAAAACCTCAGGAGGAACAATTTCTCAAAATATCTGCAAACCCCGCTCTTACTGGCTGTTTGCAGGTCGATGCCTGCAGCTCAGATCCCTGTATGCACGAAGGGACATGTGAAGACTTCTACACCTCCTACCGCTGCATGTGTGCCCAGGGATGGACCGGCACCCACTGCGAGACCAACATCGACGAATGCTTTTCCAGCCCCTGCGTTCATGGAAACTGTACGGACAGGATTGCCTCATATGAGTGCATTTGTGAACCTGGCTACACAGGGTTAAACTGCGAAGAGGACATAGACAACTGCCGTGGCCACCAGTGTGCTAACGGGGCCACTTGCATAGATGGGGTTAATGGATATTCGTGCCTGTGTACTAGCAACTTCACCGGAAAACTTTGCAGGTAACATAAACTAGGCAGGTCTATACGATTTTTTCAGGTGTCTTCTGAGGGATTATTACACCACTGATGTTGCCATTTAAATGCACATCTAATAATCTTTCTGTACATTACAGACCTGTATAATATATACTATGCATCTATTTACATATTAAGCATGGCTGCAGAATTGAGATATAAAGCATCTTCAGTACAGAAAGCTTTAGAGATCAGTTAGATGTGGATCAGTTGTAAGATGCCTTATATTGGCCCAATATGTTCTATCTTGTATGTTAGGTCCCTCTTTTGAGTTCTTCCAAGATCTCTGGGTGTCACACAGATCCAAGCCACTAACCTAGGCAGAGCGCTGCCCCTTTTTTTTGTTTTTCCTAAAAAACTACGTATCATTAACTTGCCAGCCTTGAGAAGGCAAACCCCAGTTCAGGCGGTTAAGTATGCGTAACACGGCACGCTGTGAGCCTCAGGCTCCAGCTCCTGCTGTCTGGCCACGGACAGTGCAGCACTGCTCCAGCCCCAGCCCTCCCCTCGCAGCACAGGCAGTGACCAGCCCGCAGCAACAGCCTGCAAACACAACGCCATGGGGTTTCCTTGCCAGGGGGAGAACCAAGTAGGCACCAGGTGTGTGCAGCTCCGGGGCTGGGTGGTCACCTGCAGGTAGAATGTGACGCCTACCCTGTTTGCGTTGGGCGGTATTTGCCAGCAGGAGCACTGTGCCTTCTGTTCAGAGACTCGCAGTGCTAGGTTCTGCATTCAGACAATGAATCTGCAAGGCAGATCTCAGTATTTTCTACTAAAGCAATGGACTAGACTCAAAGGAAAAGGTGAGGAAGCATAAGACATCCAGAAGTGGACAAGGAAAGAGCAAATAACTGCCATTGCCTTCTTATTTATCTAGGTACAGAAAATTACCGCATACAGTTTGTGGGAATGAAGACAGAAATCTTACCTGTTTCAATTATGGCAACTGTACTGATCTTAGCGGTGAGCTGGCGTGTGTGTGCCTGCCGGGATTTGCTGGAGAACGGTGAGATGCTTCACTGTGTGGAGCAATTCCTCCAAAAGCTGTTTCAGAAGGGTCTAGAGCATACCATCTACAGGGGAATCACCCTCCTGCAGAAATACAGACAAAGTTGGTTTTCAAATGCAGCATTTCCTTGCTTGAGTCCCTTTGAGGTCCCCAGAGTATAGCACTTTTACTCAGACAAGAATCACAAATGAATGCAGTGAGGGCCATTCCAATACAGCACCACCAATTCCAGGACAATCCATTATTCCTTAGCCGTCATCTTACACTTTCTTCTACATGCCTGTTCTTTGGATTCCATGCCGATTTTGTATATGGCAAAGAAGAATATTATCTTTTCCTGTATGGACACACATGAACGCACATATCCTACTCACATATAAAAATCAGCTACAGTATACTGACACAAGAACATGCCAAGCTGTTTGTTTTTCACAAGTATCCACTGTGAATATACAATCTATTCTACAGGGATGGCATAACATGAAATACTTGCTGGAATTGCAGCTTTGTTTGTTTGTTTGACTGAATACTGAAACATGAAAACAGAATTATTATTTAAAAGTCAAACTGAGAAGTACTTTTTACACCTAATAATATAGTCTGAAACAGAAGAGGCCATCATCCTTTCCCATAGCAAAATTTGTGTCATGTAGCAGATTGCCACAATTCACTCTTAAACCCTTGCTTGTTGTCTACAAAAGGCTTGGGAATAGGGAAGCTTGATGGCCTCAGTGCCTCAGGTGCTGTGAAAACATAGGAGGACATTGCCCCAGTCCCCAATTCATAAATTGCCAGTCATAAATTGCCTGAGGTAGTGGCACCTTTCTGGATAGTAAGAAAGGGAATGCAGAACAGAAGCAGAAACTGAATGACTTTTGCTCTTAGACATTAGCATTACATTTTTAGTACAATATTCAAAAGTTCAATAGCACCAAGCTATGCTGGCTCTGAAAGCACAAAGCAATTTTCAACAAAAGGCTTTAATTCTCTCAAAACTTATTAATCCATGGACTTTGTGGAAACAGTACAGTAAGCCATAAAGGACAGAAGAAATGAAAGTTTCCACCCACTCAGTGCTCTGTGTGGTTGGCAGACACGTCTGTGCTGTACTGTTTAACTCAGCCAGAAGGTCTGTGTGCCATGCCACAACAGTTAAAAAAAGGTTAAAAAATAAAATAATAGTAATAAAAAAAAATAAAAGCATATTCTCAGGCAATTCTTTGGTGTGTATTTTTCTTAGGACTTCGAGGTAGAGGGAAAGTATTTTTTCCTTCTTCCTTTCTCTGCCAGACAACGTGCTAACTACAGCTTTGGGAATGAGCCTTGCTTACATCCATCCCACTGGCTGGCAATAATCTCTACTTTATGGTTCCCATGATCCTCATATTGAGCAGCAGCCTTGTACCAAGCACACTGCACTTTAACTGACTATCACAGCAAGGCATTCTTCTCCAATGTCTAAAATCGACTATTTGTCCTCTTTTCCTCCAGGCTGTCGCACCATAAACCAGAAGTATTTCTGCGTTTGCAGAAGTTAGTACACAAAATGAGAAAACTTCACCTCAAACACAAGACTTCTTGTTTACAGAACAACTTCAAATCTATCAGTTAATAAGAAAATTCAAAGCAAAACACTTTGGTATATTTATTGATTAAATTGATAAACCAGGCATATTCCTTTAAGACAATATTTCATCCCTAAGAAAGCCATTCATGTACAATATAGCGAAAACAGTGGCTTTCCATGTCAATCAATTGATTGGGGATCACAAGTTAACAAACAAACAAACAAAAGAAGAAACTTGATAATATGTGGAAAGGGAAATGTGAAAAGATTACTCTTCATTAAAGGAGATATTGCTGTCTCTTGAAAACAGTTTATTCCTTGAATCCAGGCCGGGATTATCAAAATTACCTAATTATCTACTTCACATTTTCCAGAAGTTCAGTTGAATTCAGACATCTCATGCCCTGGACAATTTTGTTTTCTAGATGTTTTTCAGTTTTGCATAGGTTAAGTTCATAGCCATACAGTTTTTACATATTGAATTAATACTTTAATTTCAGCTTTTTGAAGAACGTGAATGTAATTTGTCACTGGAAGAAGCGGTGGGAACTTTTTCATGTATGAATTAAGAAAATGAGCTAAGAACATTTAATATAAAGAACAGCTCTTCTCTACTGTAACGATTTATTGGGTGATTATGGATATGATTGAACAAAGCAATTCCCTATAATTTACACATTCTACTTCAAGGCTAAACATAACTCTTTATCTAGAAAAAACAGGAGTGACCATTAGCATTATTTTAAGAAAAGGAGGTAGGGAATTAAGGGGGAAGTTTTGCCAGAGCAGACAGACACCAACTCATTACTTGTTTCCAAACAATCTCACACACTTTTCATTAATGTTCAACTGGTTGCTTTAAGAAATTGACAACTCCAGTTTCCTTTCTCATCAGAATTAACTCAAAAGCATGCAATGATACATATTTAAGCTTCTAAAACATTACTCTGCATCTCCTTTTCTTACAATTTTTGGTGCCCATGTCCTCAGAGAGACTGAGTAGGAGATTGCTCTGGGCATCTAATGGCATTTCTAATCGAGAAAAAAAAAAAAAAAAAAAAAAAAAAAAAAAAAAAAAAAAGCATGTGTTTGACTTAGGTCCAAATTACTGATAAGGAAAATGTGCCCTCATCTTGCAGTAACAATGAAAATGGACAAGCAAGCTTTCAGCAGGGCTGTGCTGGATCCACTCTAAAATCATACAGCAATGTACATTTCATGTTGCTAAGCACCATTAACCAGGAAACACTCTACAGAAAAGACATTTCCAGTTTATCTATCTGTATTTGAAAATAACACAGGAAGTTCAAGATTTGAGCATGGCTAATAATAAGATCATAAACACATGTGGAAGTATATTCAAAAAGAGCACCCTCCCACCAAAAAGCTTCTGAATTAAAAATGTGCCAATTTTATGCATTTTGTACGTGATTTCGGAAGCTCACTGTTTTCTCTCTTACCTCTAGGTGTGAAAAGGACATCGATGAGTGCAGCTCTGACCCGTGCCTGAACGGTGGCCTCTGCCAGAATTTGCTCAACAAATTCCACTGCCTCTGCGACGTGAACTACGCTGGGGACCGCTGTGAGATCGATGTAAGCGACCTCTCCTTTTTTGTCTCTTTACTGTTGTGGCAGAATCTCTTTCAGCTTCTCTCCTATCTCATTCTGCGAATGGATGATGATCCAGCAGTCGAGTGGGGTGACCAGGAAGACTATTAGCAGCCTTTTAACTCTTGGTTTAGTGCAACAGAAGATGCCTTGACCAAACAGCTTAGCAAAGTAATGCAAGCATCTGAATTTTAAAAATCATTTTATATTTTCTGAACTGATGTGAAACATTCAGTTTTATATAATCATTCTTCAACTCCGGTTGCAACATAGAAGCAAACCTCTTAGGTAACATCATGTTCTTTTTAATATAATACAAGAAAGTGAATGATGAGAACTTTGTGGTGCAAATGCTCAGGGCCAAGTTCTTGCCTATTTCATGAACCATTTCTGATCTGTGTTAGTGCTTTCACTTTGTTTTAGATCAAATGCTTCAGATCTTAAAAAGTGTCTCATCCCACCTCCACCCAAGCATTTCACCATGTGCACACTGCCAGCACGAGTGGGGCACACCAAGAAGCAAAGCACACTATAGGGAACTATAAGATACACCGATGGTGGCAGTCAAGCCCTGCTTCAATGGGTGGCAAAGATCCACCACCTTCAGTGCGGCTTATTTTACCATAAAATCTTAGTGATGCCACTGTCTCTGCATCACACATCATGTTCACTGCTGTTTCTTTGACAGTTTAGTCTCCTACCTGTGAAATCATGTATAGTATTTTTGGATAATTAGATACTGGTTTGGATTAGCAGTTGGCAACACACTGAGCCCACTTGTACATCCATTTGGATTAGTGCAATCCTGCACTGACAACTAATCCTGCACCTCTGCTCCAGTAGCCCCTACACCTCCAATGCATTATACTGAGATAAGCTGCAGCTGTCTCAATCTTCATTTTGATTCCTCTTTCAAGAATAACTCAGTAAATACATTAGGTTTTAAAATCTTTTTTTTTTCCAGACTTCTACAACTTTAGCTAAGTCTATGTAATCCATCAATAGATAGGTGTCATCAGACAAAAAATCATTCTTTTATTCCTTCTGAGGAAGAAATCAAGGTAGTACAGTTGATTGGTTGTACATGGATTCTTTAAATAATGAAAAATAGGGACATGAAAATTATGAGTACTGAGAGGTTTAGCAAAAAATGTAAAAACTGTAAAAAATGTAAAATATCTGAATCTGTAGATGCCTTGGGGAGAGTAGACACACTGGCATATATTGTTACATATAAAAACAGCAGTAAAAAGTGAGTTTTTCTTTTTCTAAACAATGCTTTAATGCAAAAGCCATTCATGAACTGTGCAAACATTTATTCAGGCATTCATGATCACATTATATTTGTATAGGTTCTGTACTCCTTTTAGTCATTTAAAATAGTGTCCTTGAGTGATGATGGCAGGTAGCAGAGTTACAGGAAGAACTAACTAAATGAGATACTGAGGTTCCTGTTTTGCCACAGCAGGATACAGCAGAAGTTACTGCCTGAGAATCAAGTCTCTGCTTTTTATTTCCCACCTTTCAGAAGTGTCCCCAAATTTGTTATTTTTTTCTGAAAGCCATTCAGAGCATAATTTCAGCAACATTAGTATTATTAAAAAGATGACACACATTTTCAGAAAAACAAACAAACACATTCTTTTACACATTGGCGGAAAATACCACAATGCATCCCTGTGATGTCACGTATCCATGTATCAAGCACCTGCCTTAGCATGAAAATTTAAGCACAATACATTTACTTATAACAACTGTATTACACAAGGATAACTTCTTTGTTATCTTCATCTTAACAGAAAAGTGGTTTGGGTAATTTTATTTTTGATCTCTATTAAGAAAAAAAAAAAAAGTATTATTCAGCTAAAAGTTCCTTTTCTCTTTGTCAAGCAATAAATAAGAGATGGGAATGTATTTTCCATCACTGGGGATGAAATTAATGTGTCAGAGTCAAAAACAAAACAGGTTTTTATCAGTTGTAGGGCTTAGTTACCTTTCTTAGTGGGAATGATTTGTAACATTTTGAAAAATGTGACACAGGCAAAGACAACAAACCAAAACCAAATGGATTTTTTTTCTTCAATGAAAATATGATTTTGGATAACTGCTTTTTTTTTCTGTTGGTTGTTTTTTTTTGTTTTGTTTTGTTTTTTTATTTCTCCAGAAAATAGTAGTAGAATCAATCTTACAATTTCAGAGGAAAATATATACATTTTTAAAAATGAAATCAATACTTCAGTGTCACGTTTGCCTTTTGGTTTAAAATATCAAGGTAAAAAAAAAAAAAGAAAACATTCCCTTTGTTCTGAGTTAAGTTAAAACAACGTATTATGCTGGAAATTTTACTGCAGACCATAGTTTTCATTTCATCCTGGCTTAAAATGTTTCTTGGAATAGTATTACTGAAACAAAAAATTTAGATGGCATCAGAAATAATTTGAAATTAAAACTATCATATCATTTTCAAATGCTAAAGAAAGGCAAGGAAATATTAATTCTGAAAATTCTTATGAAGAAAATGATGCTTCTAACCAAAGGTTTCCAAACTGACCTTTTTTATAAAAATCAAAATAAAATATCACAAGAAATTTTTTGGTTTTATCTCAAATACCACATAAATAAATTGAGATGTTATGTACTTTACATAGTATTGATAAACTACAGTTAGTAAAAATTTCATCCTGGTATTAACACTGAAGAAATCTGGAAGCCAACGCATGTATTAATACAGTATGTCTGCCATACTGTAACTGTAAGCACAGTACACGAACTAACAAATGAATCTGCATAGAAATTCCAAAACTCTCTTCAACGCTAGAAATTGTTGTGAGTGTACATGCAGTATTAAATACGGGCTTTATATGGATTTAAAGGAATATCCAAGTTACTCATCTAGAATATACTACCTGCAGAGCAGCAGTTCAGTCTGTCTGCATGCACACTGCGAAATTGTTGTCCGTTCCTGCACTCGAATTCTTTCCTTCCTCTCATGCCTTGTCATCACGAAGCATCACGAAGCATCTCTCGACTTCAGCTACGCTGCTCCTTTCCTCTCTGTATTTCTGTATTTCTGTTTCTACTACATTGTGCACGTGTACAGGACTTTCCTACCCTTATGCACAAAATAAACCCTCTCTGCCTTTGTCTCTCTGTCTGCTCCTCATTTTCTGCTCTCGGCTCTGTCCATTTGCATCAGGTGTGCCATGCTTTGCCCGCCAGCAGTGCTTCCATCTCCCAGTTGCTCTCGGGAGCGCTGGCAGCACCCAGGGCAGTCACTCTCCTGGGCAGCCCCTGGTGCCTTGTGCAGCACAGCTGAACAACATCAGCCCCAGACCAACAGCTCAGAGAGGAAGGGCTTATAAAGAGCCCACACAGCTCAAAACAATTCTTACTACTTGGTTCCTCCCTACAATACTTACAAAAAAAAAAAAAAAGTCAATACTTACCAAACCTTTGGGTGTTAGGAGGTCTCTGTTAGCCTTCTGACAGGTCATCCCTTCCCTTTGAGTTGTCACAGCCCATAGGCTGTGTCTCCCCAGTGCACAGATCCCCAGTAGAGAACAGACTTCACAGGTCTAGTTTAAAAGGTTAAGGAAAAAAAGAAAAAAAAAGAAATTCCAGATTAATTAAAATAACATTATCAACTATATTATTTAAAAGAAAGGTAAGTTTACACCATTTTAAAGGAAAGTTTCAGGAACAAATGTGAAAAAATAGTTGGATGAATAAAGATGCAAAGCACTAGTTTTTGTGTGATTTTTGGATGATAGTTCCTACTTCTGAGCCTTAAAATCCAGGTTCTGAGGGACCCTCGTCTGCAGCTGCTCTAATGCAATTCAGGCTCTGCCAGCAGTGCCCTATCACAACTTTAGCTACTAAGAGCCCATGTGTTTGTGAATTTGAAAGTATCCTCAATGCTGAATGTTATTTTAATTCTCTTAATCTCAGTTCATTTAACTTTTAAGAAACTAGATTCCAGAATCAGTTTACTAAATGCATGTGACTACAGTATGTTGGTGAAACTAAAAATAGCAAAAAAAATCTGTTTCAGACTCACAGTGATTAAACGAGGTTTCTTTTTCCTCATTGCAAGTATTTCTCCTGGCCTAACACCCAAAGGTTCAGCTGGGCGATCACTCTACTTGTATATCAGCTTTTAGCACTTGAACTGGAATTTTTATAACTCGATTTAGTGATTTTCTCTAAAAATGACAAAACCTTTGTTTGCAATAAAAATTCTTCACAATTTCTACCTCAAAAACTGTAGGCTATATAGTAGCCTAAAAAAAGCCACAAAAACAAACAAACAAACAAAAAACCTCCAGCAAGTGTTAACTCTGTGATACTTGGACAACTATTACCTGAAATACACCTCCAGGGAATAAAATAAAAAAAAATTTGGTTTTTGAATTTTTGAATTTGGTTTTTCCTTTTACTTTGTGTTTCAAGAGTGCCCTGAGGCCCCATTAGGCTCCAGAGCCCACTCTGCCCGTGCTGTGCATAGCAAAAGGCAAACGTGGTGCCCGTGCTGACTGGTGAACAGCTCAGGCTGTGCTTTGAAATGGTTTCTCGAGCATTATCATCAGCTACACCTTCGGGACAGCACTTCCTCACAAAGCATACTCTCTCCTATTGTACACGTGAATATACATGAAACTTGAAAGTGGTGGTGGATTTCACATCCCAGAATTAAAGTTCTGCTTAAGGTAGCTACTGCTGTGCTCTCTGATGTGCACGGCTGGTGCTTTCATACCTGCTTCCAGCTGGTACCAATCAGTCCTCCTGGGCGCAAGGACAAGCATCATGCACTGGAGGTTACGATTCACATTTAGTGTCATTAAAAATACAGCAATAAGCATGTAAGATTTGTTCAATATTGAATCTAAATTCAGTAAAACTCTCTCAAGCTTCCATAGCACAGGCACACGGAATTTTGATTGAATATGCGCTACAGCGATTAGCTAATGTATTCATTAACTGCAAGGGTTAGTAATATGAACGTAGCAAATGATACTTAATTACAATAATTAATGCCTGGTGATTCATGAATAATGCATTCCCTATTTACATATTCATACTTTTGAGGCTATTAATGCATAATGATCATTTGACTAAAAGATGTGGACAACAGGAATGTACCGATGACACCCCCCATCTCACCACAGCTTTACCTGTTTGTCTTGCTCTTGTATACATCTGTCTTGTTAGTAGACAAAAAGATGGAAAGTGTTTTCTTACCAAGAACTATAGAGCAATGCAGTGACAAATACAGCCATATTGGTTACTTTTCACATTGCATCAGTTCTAAGCCAGTATTTTCATCAGATTATGTCCTGAGGTTACAAAAATGTAGAAGAATTTTATATTCTTTGAAACAAAACAAATAAAAGATTTCACCTTCTCTTTCCAGCAAAGAATTTTTCAAATTTTAGGAGATGGAGTGCAAGAGAAGTATTTATGTTCTGCTTCTTCAAACGTGAGAAATAGAAACAAAAAATCTCAAAGGAGAAATGTACACATTTGTGTAAAATATTTGGTGAAAGAACTGTTTTCTCCTTGTGATCATTGTAGGTTTGATCCTGTCCTGGATTTTCTTTCCTATTGCAGATGTTTAGGGCATTTCCATACTTCAGAGTTTGTTCATTTGTGAAACAAGGGTAGTAATACTGTCGACACTTTTAATCTGAACAAATGGTTCTGCTGTAGATGGCTCTCATTTATGCTCCAAAAGACAGATTTCAGACTCTGAGATATGAGATAAGCTGATAGGCCTTCCTAACTGGAAGAAGGTCCAAAGAGCCACAGAAAGTCAGAAACTGAACACAGATTATTTTTTTAACATACTTAAATACAATTATTTTAAGGCAATGTAATCATTTTTCTTCTTAGCCTAAGTTTAAATGCTCAATGTTGGCAACACTAAGAGAGCACTACTCAGCAGCCAGCCCTGGGAGTGTAGTAAAATGACAAAGTAAAGCTGGGTAAGTCACCCAAAACTGAGAAGTGCTACTGCCCTGATTTAAGACCAGCCACCCACCTGCTGTTCCTCAGCACCTGCTGCAGAGCTGGGGGTGCCCTGGCTCACCGAAAAGCTCATCCCAGCTGTTGTACCCTGCAGGGAGCAAACAGAGGGCCTTGCCATATGTGCAGCTCAGCTCCAGGCTCCCCTGGAGCGCTGTCCTGGACATCTGGTGACCCCCAGCAGTGAGGTGGAGGAAGGCCACGGAGCATTGGGCTGAGGGCTTAGCAAATGAGCACGTGTCTGCTGTGTGCCTTTTGTCTTCTCTGGTGTTCTTGCAGCCTACTGAGAAAGGCTAATATATACAGTAAAACATTTCAAAATAAGGAGTAATTTTCTGAAAATCACCTTATGCATAGCTAACTCCACCGCATTTGAGGTCCTTACCTCTCAATAAAATAACCTAATGAAATTGGAGATGCTTAAAACCACTCCTGTTTACATGTCCCAAAGTCCTCCTGAAGCCAGTGGTACTTGAGGACCAAAGTACAGAGGACTGAACACTTGTTTAAAATGGATGCTCTCATCCTCCAGCGACCACAGCAGCACATCCAGCCCCTGGCACACTCCTGCTCTCTGTCCAAGCTGGGAGCAAACCGGGGGTAGGAGAACAGCCAGGGAGCAGAATTCCCCTCTTACCTGTCAGCTTTCCTGATGCTCCTCGGCTCTAGACTGGAGCAGGCCGCGGGTTCCATCAGGGGGTGGCTGCGGGCACGAGGGGCCTTCTCCGGTACTGCAGGGTTACTCCCTGCAGCGCCTCACTTGCAGAAAGCCCCGGCACGCCGGCTTTTTGGAGAAAAACGCAGGCACTACAGGTAAACTCATTGCAGTCTGATGACAGGTTATTGAAATAATATTAGTTTGTGACAGAGGTAAGCTTTTTGTATTTTTATTGGCCTAGCAGGGTCAGTGCAACTGAGCGGGGAAAAAGCTGGAGTTTGTTTTCATGTCATTCGCATGGCTGTAGATCACCCATTGCGGCAGACCCTTTACCGTTGATGGTATGAGCGGAGAGAACCCAGCTTTATTCCTGTGCCAGGTCAAATGCGCAGTAAGAAGAAACATCTTTAGATTTGTAAAATGAGCAGTTATGCTCTGGAAGTCAATGCAAATGTCACAATGCCGTTTTTGCAATTGTTTCTCAGAGCAGAGCAGTCCCCCTTAATATCCTTTGCTATTTTTCTATTAGTCTGCATTCAAAACACAGGATTTAACTACACTTTCTAAAAGGATATTGCAAGAAACATATTTAATATGTGTCATAACATAAGGTACAAAAACATTAGGATGCAAAGACAGTAAGGTTATCTGATGCATTTTAGCTGGAAAAGACAAGAGAGCCCCTCATAAGGCCAGCATTACTGCACGCATCAGTGAAAAGCAGTTGAATATTTAATGTGCATGGTAAATATAAGCAGAAAAGGGAGCCCAGATGACATATGACAGCATAACACTCTGCAGTATAGGAGGAATCAGCTCAAATAGGGGATTCACATAACACATTTAGTATTCAAACTAACACATTTTGTCTGTACACCATCCCTACGTTGCAATGGCATTGTTTTCCTTTTTCTCACCTTCTGATGTTTTCCCTGTAGACTCACATTCACATCACATGGGCATTTACTTCAGTCATTGCTCACTTTATAACACATTCGTGCACTCCATGCCTACATTGTTCAGATACTAAATTTTATGTGTTTTTTCTCATGTGGTTCATGAGAATTAATGTTCTTTTTTTCTTTTATCTATTTTTTCTGGCTTCCAATAATGAAGCAGGCTTAGCAACAAGGGTATACTGGATGTGGCTTTAAAACAATTAACTAAAATATAAAAACAGATTTTTTTTTTTTTTTAAAGCAGGAACAAATACCCCAAGAGCAGGCAGTAGTCACCTATGGGCTATTTTACACAATAAGATGTTTTATATTTGCTAGGCAAATTAGCCAAACACTGACTGAAATCAAACCATAAATCTGTTTTAATTCCATGAATCCCAAAATAGCACAGTTGATCAAAAGTTTCTAAAGAAGAGAAAAATCCATCCTCACCTTCAAGCTGAAAAACATAGCCTGACTTTTCCCTGAATGCTTATGAAATGAAAAAGAAACTGGGCAGAAGTCAAAGAGTTTATGATGGAATAGAAAACTTATTCATGCTGAGTTCATGATGGCAGAAACCTCTTGGGACTGGATATTCATTCTCTTCACTAAAATTAACAGAATTGCAATGTGTGCAAGGCACTACATGACATTTATTACTGGATTACAAGTTGACTTCAAAGGAAGCATGTTCACCACCGTTACAATTAGAAAGACCAGAAGACACGTGCATCTAAGATATATTTATATATAAAGGATGCCAGCTAAAGAACAAATAGGGACATTTTTCAGGTACAACACATTAAATGCTTTAGAAAATCTATCCCCTTTTGTTCAGGTTCCTAAATAGGAACCATGGCCCTTGGCTCCAAGCACTACTTTATACAGACAGTGGTAGTCCTGTAGTCATCAATACTATCTATATGCTAGCTCAGCATAACAAATACTTTTGGTAGAATGGTTTTAATGCTTCAGAAACTAATCATATGCTTGTAATTACTATCAAAAGGTCTAGAAATTATGATGCTTCCAGATAAAGCAGGGGTGGCATGTTCATCTGCCTAACTCTTGGTGCACTGCCTGTGAAGTATGATCTTGTGCAGAGTACTTTTCAGTTCTTGTTATGAAACTCCATTCCTAATAGTGTCTGAAAAAATATTTGCACACTTTACTAGGCTTCTAGAATATTTGTCCACTAAAAAGCAATAAAACAAATCCTTGTTCTTGAGGACTTGAAAAATATTTGGGTTTCAAATGATCAGAAACACTTATCTGTTTTGATCCAGAGTCACTTACATAAGAGGCAGAGCTTGTTACTTAAATATCTGAGATTCTTTATACTAAGCTGTGCAGCAAAAACAGCAGTCCTCAAATTTATTCAAACACTTTTTGGAAAAATAGATTATTCTCAAGAACACCAATGTGATATTGCTGTAATTCAGTGCAAAGAACAGAAGACTCAGCAGCTGTGTCCTTTACAAACCTTTTTAATTTAGCTCAAGCAGATTTTTCACTGCTGCAGACAGCTTTGGTTTTTGGTAGACCCTGTGAAATGCTACAGTAGGGATTTTGGAGATTCTCAAGCATGTAAGCAGTTTGGAGTCTACTGTATCTACTCGTGAAATGAAAATATAAACTAATCGTTATTTGTATAACCTGCTATGAAGCAATACTCTCTGAAATGGTGAACTTCTCTACATGGAAATAGCATGGAAATATTTCCATTCAGTACCCAGCTACCTCCACTCCTCTGCAGAAACATTCAGGCCTGATGCACTCGCTGGCCGGAGCATGTCTAGCCTGGACCCAACACCCTGAAACAACGTATTTCAGCTTGAGAAAGTTTTGAGTTGAAAATCCCTAGCTCATGATAACATTTTTAATCCTCTCCCCAAATCCCTGATTAAAAAAAAAAAAAAAAATCTTCCAAAAGAAAATGCTAAGGTATGACACTTCTGCCAAAATCGTATATGACTTGCTTGATTTCACAGGTATCTCCATTTCTGATGACTGTTGCATTCTTATGGAGGAAGGAATTAAAGTGGTCTGAGCTCTCCACACAGAAGTGTTTCAACCCATGGCCCACACCAAGAACCACACGGTTCTTGTTTGCCTTGTCCTGTTGGCCATGGCTCTCCACACTCAGCCCTTTTGTGCCTTATTCATCTCCTGTCTAAGGCAAGGCTATATGGCTCTTTATAAGTAAAAAGATCATTTTGAATGAGAAAAAATGTTAACTCAAGTTGGAGCCATTAAGAAAACAACTGTAATTACTAGAAATCCTCTACAGCAGACTGAAGTGCTACCTTTCTTGTTCTGGAATCTGGCCTTAGGTTTACAACATGTACTGAATAGTGAAATAATAGGGGGAAAGTGCTAGTGTTAAGATGACGATCCCATAAGCACTGTATGATAACCAACTGCTGGTTTGACAACTGCTTTTTTCAGGTAAAATATATTTTTAAAATAAGATTACTGTATTATCTTTTTATAGCTGCTCAGCATTATTAACTTAGTTTCAGCATTCTGGCCCTCATAAACTATGAATTGTAGTTAAAAGATAGTAGTTAAACTAATTCTATACCAGTAAACTTCAAATGAGAAAGATTTTGACACCCATTTTATCTGAGTATAGATTAAATTACAACAGACTTTATTCATGCAATATTTTAACATGGAAAGGTAACTTCACTGTTTGAATAAAGCACGTAAAAATCATTCCCTTAAGATGGTTGCTTGAGTAATTAACAGGCTTCTTATTGGCATTCATCACAATGTGTAGGAATGGGCTCCTGAGTATCCTATTTATACAAACTGCTGGTTATTCTAACACTCAAGACAAAACCAATAACCTCTATAAGAAAGCTGTACTGAAGTCTGAGGAAGTCCTTAGTTTAATTCTACAATTGTACCTTGCTAGCTGTCAGATGTCTTCTGTTTATATCTGAGCATGGCTAATTTCCTGCCTTAAAATAAAAATACTGGAGCATTCAGAACAAGCTCAGGTGTATGAGGATGGACAGTGGCACCTGCTCTGTCCCTGCTTCCTGAGGAACTGAAAATAGCCACGTGTTGTCTTAAAAGAAATGTGTCATCATTGTGTTGAAGCAGTTACAGATAACGAGAGATCAAGCCAAAACGTTTCAGTTTCTCTGAGTATTTCAAGTCTCAGCAAGAGCCTTCAGCACTCCACAGTATCCCCCCGGGGTGCGGAGCTGAGCCCGCAGGCAGCAGCACAGGGAGCGAGGGCCTGGCTGGCCCGCCTGGGAAGGAGCAACGACCCAGTGCTTGGACAACAGATAACAGGTCAGCTCACGTGGAAATGGGAGTTTAGACTCAGTTCAGTCTCTAAGCCCATAATATATATTTGATGGAGGTTGGGGATAAGTGCTAAGTGAGACCTCCCTAGATCTCGTTCTTGATGGGAACGTGAGGGCCAGGGCAGGGTGAGACAGCCCTGGTACAACTGCTACGGCAAGGGGCTGCTGCACTGGTCATAGCTTGGGAGAGGTAAAGGTGGTTTTGGACCTGACTCTACAGACGGTACAAAATGCTTACTTTCAGCCTGTATTGAGGAGCCCACAGATCCAAAATAATCAGCTGGCTAGAAACAGAGCTGAGTTGCACTCACACTCAAAATGAGTTGCCTTGGAGGAGCAGAGAGATTCATTCAGCTGAGCCAGCAGATTATTTTTTGGTCTAAGAAGTATGAGCTTCAAGAAAACCTTTTGAAAGTGTAGGAAGTCTTAAAAGACAGACATTGACAAGGCCCCCAATACTTCCTAGAGTGTTAGAGTAAATCTCTCTGATCTAAACTCCAATGTATTTTCTGTTAGTTATCTTTAGGTGGCAGTAAGGTAAAAGCATGGAGTAGAAAGTTAAGAGTAACCTGATGTATTTTTTGAGACCTTTTTCTCATGTACTGTGCTGGCTATAACATGTAAAGAGACTTCATAAACCACTTGTGTCTTCAGCAGATATCAAAAAAAAATAATAATAATAAAATAAAATAAAAACAAACTATTATTAGATTTGGCTTTATCCAAATCCTGTTCAAATGCAAACCTGTTGAACGCTGACACTATCAGTAAAATGGCTGGATATCATACTAGGTGTGCAGTACTTGATCCAAGAATCCCTGAGAGCAGAGTTAAGGTTCTTGGGTAGAGACAGACTCATCAGACTCCCACCAACAAGATGGAAGTACACTAAAAAGAAAAAAAAAGCTACAAGAAGCAGCAAGTTCCCTGACAAATCCAACATCTGAATCAAGATTAAAATAGGGTTCCAAGGAGCAGTTGTTGATGTAGATGTCTATAGATTTTTATAAGAATTTAATTCACACTTTCCCTGTGTGCATCCCTTCCAAAGTCTTTCTTGAATCTAAAATGTAATGATGACAGTTCTCTGTAATCAATGTTCTACTAGAGAAACAAACAAACAAAAAACCACCCTAGTAGGATAAAAAACATACTCCAAATTTTTATCTAGGAATATAATTAGCTAAGTAACGTGACAGTGTCATGTAACATGCTAAGGCAAGTATTATGTAGCCAATAAAGGTCTAACTTATACCATTAATATTTACAGTTGGAAGCAGGAGATGGCTGCAATCTAAGTGCTGCACCCAACAAAGGCTCACTGTTGACTTGATACCTTGTTGTCTGACAGTGTGAAACAGTCAAGTAGCTACTTACTTCATCACCACTTGACAGCATAATATTAATTCTAGGTAGCAACACATGGCTGTTTTGCAGAAGCTCAGCTCCAAATTGTAGAATCATAGAATGGCTCGGGTTGGAAGGGACCTTAAAGATCATTTTTTTCTACCCTCCCTGCCATGGGCTGGGATACCACAAAAAAGACAATGAATTTCAAAGAACGTCTTGGAGATTGTAGGCTTAGCTGCTTAGCTGAGGAGTAGGGATGAAAAGTATCTGGCAATTATGAAATAAAACAGGAATCCTAATTCTGTTTCTGCTTTATTTTACACTACTGCCCCCCCTCCTCCCCCCCACTTACTGCCCCCAGCTTACTGCTGGTCTCAGAGGTCTGATTTCAGAAATAAAAGAACATCTACCACTAACTTTGCTCATTGAAGAAGAGATTTTTTACCTCAGCTGCTGTGAGCTGCAAATCGGAATTCTGAGCAACCAGTTTGGTGCCCTCAGTTCAGATTCTGCTGGAATCTTCAGGTTCCATTAAAGTTAACCAAAGTTGGTAACACAGAACACGACTGAATCATGCATAGCGAAAACAATGTGCACTGATACGTATTGGGGTGGAGAAACGATGCGCAGGTATTTGCTTAAATTGGGTTTCTGCTGCCAGACTGAAAATACCTAAGCAAAATATTTCCTAATGTTACCTAACACAGGAAAAAAAAAATAGAAAAAAAGGAGAACCTAGAATCAAAGAGAAAGAGAGAACAAAACATGCAAATTTCAGAAAATCAGAAGTTTTCATTAGAAATGGGTTAGTTCCACTCTTGGGACAGCTGCTGATAGTATATGTTGTCATTTCCTGCCCTGTTCTCTTATCCAAACACTGTCATTCTCATCAGCCCCATCTTCAATGTTAAACATCATCCTTCACATGCTGGTCTGCTCCACACCTCCACAATCAATGAAGAAAACCACTGTGAAATTCATTCCTCTTTCTTATCATTTCACTTAATCCATTCTGTCTGCTGAATCTCTCTTCACCTCTTTTCTTCAGGGACTGTCCTGCCCTCATCTTCAGCACTGTAGCATCTTCTCCTATTCTTCTCCTCCTGCTTTTGGGTTTAACCTACTGACCTCCTCCACCTACTTCACCCTCCCGTGACAACAGACACAAATGTCCTCAAAAGGCCACTACTGTGCATTCTTCCAGATCCCTTTTCAGGAGTAATTTTTACTGTGGCAACTATGTGGATGCAGTAAACTCAAACCAGCTAGATGCCAGACAATGACAGAAAGTTACTGTTTTCAGCAACAGTCTTTTGATTTTAAATATTATCCATTCCTTCCTGTGAGAAGCTTGCCTGGCAAGGCTTTAATCCATCACCAAGATTTATTCACATAGAATCTGCTGTCTTCAAGCTATAATGCAAATATCCCCTACACAGAAACAACACCTGATGTACTGCTCTGTTGCCATGTACAAAAATAATTATATATGATACCCCAAAGCATTTCCCAAGCTGGAAAGGGATGTTGCACCCCAGAGACTGACACCTTTACTAAAACACTGTCATACTATTTGTCTAGTCTGCAATTTAGCAGCTATGGGACAAACTCTTCGGCATGATTTGCCTGGATTTAAACCAGCTATAGATTTTCTCTCTTACCCTTTCAAATTGCAGCAGATGGTTAAGTTTCTACACCAGAGGCTGTCAATAGAATTTTAAAAGGCATCTCATAACAACACATTGGAGCTGCACATTTAATCTGTGCCGCACCAGCAAGATGATCTTAAAAAGAGCTGGAGCACTCTTACAAAAATTAGCGCTGGCAGTTGCTGCAGAAATGCTATCAAGGAGTCTTCTGAAAGCTCGCAGCTTAACGACAGCTTACCTCCCAAACTGCCAGCCAAATCACTTCTCTGTGTGTAACCAACACTCAGCTGCCTGAGAGAAAAGGCATTTAATACTCTGTTCTGCAAGACACTGATCCACCAAAATATGTAATGGAGATTTTAAGGCACTGCTCAGGCACTTAAGGGCTTTCTTGGGTCCATGGCTGAGCTCACAAAGTATAGTGCTGAAAAAAGAAGTATTATTTCTTCTACCTAAGACAGACCATCCCAGACCTATTAAATACCATCATTATACACCAGGCATCAATACTCCAAGTATTAAAGACATAATAATTACCATATATAGTCTGTTTGTTAGAGATGGGTTCATGAAAGTAGGCTTTTGAGTTTGAAAAGCTACATCTGAAAAGCTAATATTGTAAATAGGAGGCTACCTAAGGTCAAGGCCAATGTGGATAACACCCTTGCTTTAACCAAAGGCTGCTTTGGAATTGGCTGGAACATTTTGGAGAGCCACCTACCACCTTTACTTGCCAATTTTCTGCTCCACTATAAAACAAACTGTAGAACAAACTTCCTCACTACCTTCTGAAGTGTCACAACAGTGAGAATTCACATGACAGGAGGGAGGCTGTCAGAATTTCTTACAACGAACTTAAATCCATGCAAGCTCAGCTAAATCATAAATATCAATTGTTTCTGACTTCTTCATTTTCTCACAGGGCACTAGAGATGTATTTTTTCCTTGATAAAACAGATTGCATTTTTCTAATCTAAAACTGGTCAATCCAGATGATCAATTTATAGCTGCTAAAATGAATTCTCTCTATATTTCTGCTTTGATTTCATGATGAATTGTCAGACAACTAAAAGTTGACATTTTCCAGGAAGGAATTCACTCAAACTGTCATATTGCAATGAAGACAAACTATTCAAACTACATTTTTTAAACAAATGTATACTAGATGGAGTTTTTCTTTTGTTTTAAGAAAACATTCAGACAAAAGAAAAAAAGTTACTTACCTACAAACATTCTTCTTCAAGGTGTGCTGTCTATACTGTGGCTGTTCTCCACATGTCAAAGTGATGTTTGTCTTCAGCAATGTCCATGCAGCTACAAACAAGCCGTGGAGGGGGGGGGTCTCATTCAAGTACTCCAGCAATGGGATTGCCTTTTCCTGCGGATGGCAGGAAGGTATCTCAGAGGCTGGTGGAAGAAACAACAATGGCAGTCAATGCAAATTCAAGACTATTTACAACTCTATATGCAGTACAGATAGATTTTCAGAGGACTAAAGAGATAGGTGTGGGATGACAGGACAGCCTTCTCTCAAGGGACATGGTGTCAGAGGGAGAAGATTCCTCCCTTTTTTATCTAAGAGTAATTTGTCATTTCCAATTGCCAGTGTGGGGTTTGTCTCAACTGGACATGAATCTGCTCTGTTTAAGAGTCCTAAATAGTTGAAAAGTGGTTCAAATCTGCAGCCTAACAACTCGGTCACACGGCTCCTGAAACCTGGTGGCTGGTGTTTAGCACAGGCTGAGCACCTACTTTGTACAGATGGTGCAAGGCAGAGCAGTAGGTGCTTGGTTGTGAAGGTGGAAAAAAAACAAAAAACAAACATAGGCCACTCATTTAAAGTGCTTATATTGGAACAAAGTCGGTCCATCAATTTATGGCCACTTTGCTGCTGTTGAAAATAAACTCTAGTCCCACAAACTGGGGTTATCAGTGCATCTCATTAGAATTGATTTGCGTATTACTTACTGGATTTCTTCTAGAACCACTGGGATTCTTACTTGAAATCAACTTTTAATGGGATAATTTGCTGATAAGATGGTTATAAATCCTCAGTGAAATAAACTCAGCATTATCTATGGGCTTTCTAATCATGCTAACGGCTTCTCTTAGGCTGCTCATTATTATCCCTATATGCCCCCAAACCTTTCAAAGTAATTCTGACGTGGATTAGTACCACTCAAGCCAATCATCCTTCGTTACTTCAGCAACTGGTTTTGATTTGGGAGCAGTAAATCTGGATGGCATGGATCAGACTTTCTTACTGGGAATGAAGTGATAACCTCGTGAGTGGTGTCAGGACTCCAGATCTGGAGACTTCACCAGCGAAAGCTCTAGTGCACACGAGCAGCTGCAGAATTCCCTGAAAGCACTGCACATGACAGAGAAGGGAATTCTCCAGGGCTGGGCAATTCCTGTATTTTAAAGCTTATGTTGATGTCTCTGTCTTGCAAAGCATCCAGAATCCAGCATATTTCTACGTGAGTGCTGAAATGGAGGATGATTAAATCATAATGCCCAGCAAAAGAGGCATGCATCTGCTTTCAGAGAGCATTATGCCACTGCTTTCACACCCTAAAGACTGTGGCCCAAGCCATGCTTCCCATGCAAAGCTTGTGCTCAGGTAGCAGTGCCCTGAGCAGCTCGTGCTACTTCTCTCCCACACATGCAGCAATTGCTGCTCCGGCACCACAGCTCTCTCCTCTCTCCCTGGCTCTGGCTCAGCACTTGGTGTCTGGGGCCGTAATTCTCATCCCCCATACTGACATAAAGCAGGATTAGATCAGCTAAGTCATGCTGATGTAAAACACACAAGAGGAAGAGGCCCTCTGTATTTTGCTGGCTCCCTTGTGCTGTTCCACTTGACTTTGACATTTGGCACACATGGAAACATTCATAGATAGCAAATCTCTAATGTTCTCCTCATAAAATAACTGTTTGGAAGACATTTTGTTTAAAGATAACCATACATATAGGAGACTGCTATGTGCTACCGAGCTTTGACTCGTGACCTGGGCATTCATGACCCAAACTGTTCATCTACAGAGCAAATCAAGGAACCAAGGCTGAACAGTTAGTCTACAACCAAATGAAATAACCAAATGAAAATAAAAACTTCTATTCATAATTTTATCTAAATATTTGAAATAAACTTTTTTTTTTTTTTTAAAAAAGAATCTTTTAAAATCAAAAGTGAAAAGTCAAAAGACCTTGTTTCAAAAAAAAAAAAAAAAATCCTGCATTTACTTCTGTCTTTGCACATAAAACTATTCACTACATGAAAACTTTGTTCAGGAATATTTTCCTTTAGTTATCACTAATTTTTATTTTTTATTTTAATTTTGCCCAAATAACTTTGGGCAATATAACCAAATAACCTTGCTCTGGCTGATATCCAAAGACACGTAAATAGAACATGCTATGTAAAACATCTTAGAGAGAAGCAGTTTGACCTTCTAATTTTAGCCAGCTTCATTTTGTTTTATTACCATGACACATCATTTCGCCATCAGCACCCATTACCAGTAAGGATACAGCTTTTAACAACAGCTACTGTGTTTTAGGGGCAGGGGGAGTCTCACAACTGTTTACCTTCTAGCAAGGCTTGTAGGATCATTCAAGATGGGAAAAGCCCTCAGGTGGTCTTGTTTATGTTTCTGAAAATGCTGTGCAATGTTGTTTGTTTTTTTTTTCTCTTTGGGATCAATCGTTACGATTAGTTCAGTATCATCACCACCAAATCCTGTGAGGAAAAGACACAGAGATGATCAGAGACAGAACTTTTCTGATGCTTTTTCCAGATCAGCCAGTTCATTTTCCAAATTAATTGAACTGTTCAGCCATCAGTTACAAAAGAAGCAGTTGATTTTGATGGGACCAGACTGAAGAGCCTTCTGGCAATTCTGCTATCAATTCACTGCTTCTGCTAAGGGGGCTACATCGTAAGACTTGGGCAGTGATCTGTGGGCTGATGAAGCAAGGGACAGTACAAGGTGCAGTAGATTTTTTGGGTTAATAGGAAATTCACCCAAAGGAATGCATAAAGACCTTTTTTTTCATATTTAGAAATTAGAAGCAATAGAAAAGCAGAATTAAAGTTAGACTATGTGTCATCTGATCATGGGAAAAAAAGGAAAAAAGAGCTCAATAGATTTTAATCAGTGAGGTAACTTGTTTTTTTAAACATACTGGCTCAAAAGGAAGTATTTTGTCCAACCCACATACAGTCAATATATGCAATTTTCAGTATTTTTTGAAGTTCAGGTCAATGGTAGACCAAACCAAATGCAATGATCTTCTCTCACCATAAATGCTATTAAACAGAAATTAGAATTGCAGCAAAATGTCTAGTGGATTGCTGCAATGTGCTATCAATTAGGTTTCTCTAATAAGTAGCTATTGGAAAAAAAATCCTTTTATAAAGTTTTCAACCTGAGAATGAGGTTTAGATATCTGATTGCATTTTAACAATTTACAGTTGTTTTTTTCTCCTCAACTTCTCTGCATTAAACTTACCCTTAAGAAAGTGCAATTTGAAAGATATCGTAAATAAAAAATGTCTCCATAGATATAGACATACTTACAGCAGAAAGTAGAAAACTATGGACAAGAAAATGTAAAAATAATTTCAGAAAGTTCACATATTGAATACAACATAATACCATCCATTAGCTTATGGTAGTATGTTTCTTTCACCATCATCAGGCTCAACCCCAGGATGAGAGTTGGCCTAGACTATCTTGTTCCTCAATTTCCCAGAGCAGAAAATGAAAATAATAAACAGCTTTTGAGAAAAAAAATTGCATTAAAAAATTTGCAGTCTTTCTGAGACATCAGGTCCTTCCATCGACTCTCCTTGAGTCTAAGAGTGCAGAGAAAAACTTAGATTTCAAACATATCTGTAACACATCTCCAGATGAAATGACATTCTCAATCCTACAATTTAAAAGACCAACATGTTTCATATCCCGTTATTACCTTATTTTAGGGTTGGATTCATATGGCCACTGTCACTTACACTGGATTATTTCTATCAAAAAAAAAAAAAAAAAAAAAAGAGCTTTTAAAATCACAGGAATTGTACACAGGCATGAAAGACAGAGGACAATAATACCCCAGCAGGTTATGCATCTCCTAGAGAGAATGCCTGAGACCAACTTGCTTTTATTATTGTAGCAGGACCTTTTACATCAGCATGGAGGTGCAGAGAAAAAAGGCAGGATTGTTTTATCGTTCTTCCCCTGGCACTGTCAACCTGAGCAGTGTGAGTCCACGCATGGCACACAGGGCACTGCCACAGAAACAACACACTGCATCCATTGCTGAGTGCACAGTCATCCTCAGAACCATAACTGCACTTCTGTAGAAATGACGAGTAAGCAGGTCACTAAAATATCCTGTAACATGCAGTATCTAGCTGGGAAACCTAGCTTTGACCTGCTATTTTCCATTTCTAAATATTTTGGGATTTCAAAGTTCACCCTCGAGCACACACTCATCTATGGCAGTTCAGCTGCCACTTGTAATATAAATCAAAAAGTGATGGATGGCAGAATCTGCCCAGAAGTTCAGTTCCTTCCAGGGTCATTCTGTCCGCAGTGACCACATTTCCACAGCATCCACATCACTTCATCAGCTACCCTCACAACATGAAAAATTTGAATACAAAACACACACACGTAGATGTGTATAAAACATTCAACTACTCTAAAATTTCCCTGGTCTAAAGCTTTTTAACTGGCAGATTTGTTTATGCGCACTGTGCCTTCTGACATTATCACGTTTTCTGCTGCTGCACGAAAACAGAAAGAAAGACATAGCATCCGTACATTCATCCCATACTGTACTGGTTGTGTTTCTATAGATCAAGCTGCAAAGCTTATGTGTAGAAGAAGAGATGGATGAATATTTTAAAGCATTTGTGAGACATACTGATACTCATTTCTCACTGAATAGACGTCAGTTGTGTTCATGTGATCAATCTCTGTATGCTTATTTCATGCAAACATGCTGGTAGAAAAAAATACTGGCAGGAATGTCTGTAGAATAGTTACAAATATTTACAGTAAGCAAATTTTCTATATGCAAGTATTCACAGAAACTTGACTTCTCCAGCAAGAGAAACAGAAATGTGACTGACTATATAGCCAGTCAAAATAGCTCGCATTTAACTCATGGTAGCAAAGACTAGCAATAACATGTTCACAACAAAATTAAAGAAAATGAATTATTATTAAAGCAATTAAGCAAATAAAGTGATTAAGCTGAGTTACCACTACAGTCCAAGAAGCATTAGCTGACAGACTATTTTCAAGCAGAAAGGAAGTTGCCAAATTAAAAGGGTCATTACATGAGATTCCTTCAGCTCTGCCTCTGTGTTAATACCCAGCAGTGAGCATGCAATTTTCTAAAGAGTCCAATGAGCAAACCCTGGAGGGGGTAATTTACTTCTCTTCCAAAATAATAGTGCTTCAGCAGTATGTCCTTTCTGCAAAGTCCTGTCCATAGAAGGATTTTTTGTTTTCCTTCCATGGTAGCTCAAGTGTATCTCTGTATTCTCTTGACATAAATTATATTGCAATTATTTCAATCCTTCCAGTTGACAACTGACTTGATCTCGAACATATTCACCTCCATTGGCTCAGTAATGCTGGCCTTGTTATTGATCCTCTTCTTGGCAGTTGTGGTTTCAGTCATTGCTGCCAATAAACGGGCGACACAAGGGACCTACAGCCCCAGCCGGCAGGAGAAGGAGGGCTCCCGCGTAGAGATGTGGAACATGGTGCAGCCACCGCCGATGGAAAGACTGATTTAGAGGAAGGCTCTCCTCCACCCTGGAAGACAGCTGAATGGGGACAGTGTACATATGTTAGATATGTTCATTTGCATTCTGATACTGGGAACACCTGCTACAAAGATTACAATGACTTCGGGCTTCAATATTTTCAATATTTTCCTTTTTATTTCAATAATACTAAACATCTCCTAGCATTTACGTGAACCACTGCTATTTATCACCGTTTTGGACCAGCCTGTCCAAGGACAATTTTTATTTGCACTGGAAACTTCAGCCTTGGTAATCAGCAGTAGGCATTACAGACAGTAATGGTTTCTGGGATACTTCTAAGTGCCTGTCTCAGACACAACACGAGTAACAGAACACATCTCGTTTGTGTTTTCCTTTGCTTGCCTAGCAATCACTGCTGCAGAAAGCAATGCAGACAAATCAAATAACCCTGCGCCATAGACTTCTAATTCTGTTATCAAAGGGTTTAGTACTAGAGCTGTGTCTCAGCATATCTACTTTCATCTGTTAATCAGGGATTAAAAGGAAGCTGTGCAAAAACTCTCCAAAATAAATGTTTCAAATTTAATTGGTTTTCTATCCTTCAGTTCTCACATTTTCTCTGAAGCCTCTCCATTTTCTACTGAAAAGAATTTCACTTTCCACCTCCAACAAATGCATGCATTTCTCTGAATATAAACGACTATGTCCTGAAATATCCAGCAGACACAACCTGACCTTTTAGCAGACATGAAAATAAAACATCCTAAACAAATTGTGCACATCCATACTACCACCATTTTCTCATTATGATTTTACCTTTTTCAAGTAAAAAGGTAATGCCTTTCCCATTGCCAATATATATTGGCTGCTAAAAAGGCAAGCATGCTTAAAAATGTTTCTCAATGCTCATGGAAAATACCAGGTAGGACGGAGCACTGGTTTGGAAATAATGAAAGAGCAGCTCAACAGTCCTGGAGTTCAGACATCCATATAGGCACAGGCAAATTATTTCATGCATCTGCATTTTCCTCTTTTGAAACAGGGATAATATCACTGTATTCCTCAGCAAAATTACTGCAACTATTTGTCAAAAAAAAAAAAAAAAGAAAAAAAAAAAAGAAAAAACCCACAAATGTGTAGAAGGGAATGGAATAACTGGAAAAGTTTGGAAAACTATCGTAATGAAAGAGACCTTTGAAAATCTTCAAGTCCATTTAATGATCTTTCTTGCAGAAGGAAAAGATATTCCAAAAATAGACCCAGGTCAAGAGGTTTTTTTGAACTGTTGGGGCAAATTTTAGTACAAACTCACCCAGCTGATTTTCACACACAGTGAAGAAATTAAAGCACAAACTCATTGCTCCCACACAAATTGAGCCTCCAATAAACAGGCAACAGAATGGAAAGTTGTTGTTGGTGTTTTCTTTTCCTTGCAGCTCAGATGATCTCTTCCTGTGGTTGTGAAATATCACAGACACACACATCCAACTTCCCATGGTTATTCCAGGGGAATAACCATGTATTATAGAGCACACACACTCAGTATCCAAATGTTTAAGTGATCATTTTAACTAATGATCAATACGTAATTTATTTTCAATGATACCCTTAAGGGATTACTGAAGATCGATGTCACTCATGTCACTCACACTTACTTCCTTGTTAGATGATTAGCAGTAATTCTGATAGCAAGCACATTCTCTTTATTTTTGAAGTCCTTACAGATATTTTTCAAAATAGGGCACTACAGTAGATGGGAGTGGATGGTAGGATTCAAACTGAGTTAAAAGAGCAGAATTTTAGATAAGCATAATGCAGTAACAACACAAATGCACAACAGAGTTTATTCTAGCCCAGTTTGCAGCTTTACTACTGAAGCCTATGAATTTAAATGCAGTCATCGCAAAGCTGCAGTTTAAATCCAGAGTTCAAATGGTAATAAGGAAAGAAAGAAAAAAGTTACCAGAAACATGGCAGTAAGAGATAGAGATTCAGGGAAGATCTTTTAGAATCATGGCATTATATAATAATTGAAACTCTTAGTTCAGTCCAGCACTTGCCCTGTGAGACACTGCCAAGTCAATAAAGAATACTATAAAGTTTGTTTGGCGCGATCCCTCCTCGAAACACATGCATATTTGAAGAAGAGAAGAGGTTGGTTTTCGGAGTGTACAGTTTGAGGTAGATAATGCTCAGCAAATGAGACTGTAAAGACCAGCGTGTGAGGGTGAGCCAGGACAGAGGTGTGCTTTGTGCAGATTCTTCCACCTGTGGCTTGTGGCTCACTGAAAAAACTGAGACCCAAAGACAAGGCAGCTCTCTAGGCAGAGATGGCAAAGATGGTAATGTGCGAGAACAAGAGGGCAAGCAAGAGGTAAGTGGACAAGAAGAGCTGGAAGGCTGCAGGCAGGGAAGGACTTGGGGACAGAGAGCTTTGAAAATGAGGGGGAATCTAGAAGCAGGAATTGGAATTGGGAGCAAGGAGCAGCAGTGGCTTTGAACTAGTAAAGCAGATGCAGAGAAGATGCTTCCACACACCTGCTTTATGTTCCTGCATTTCTGCTCAGTGATAATGGTTGTATAAGCTAAAAGGAGAAGGAGAGGGAAAAAAAAAAAAAAAAAAAAGTTAAGATCCCAGTGAATAATGTAGAAGGAGAAAGAAAAATAGAAATAAAGTAAATTCAGAGAAAGCAGCAGAAGGAGGTAATAAAGATCTAACTTTGAAGTCAACCCTTCTTTGAGCAGGAGGCTGGAGTAGATGACCTCAAGAGGCTCCTTCCAGCCTAAATTGTTACATGATTCAAAGAAAAAGGACAAAAGAGAGAAAGCACATGAAGATGGAGGTCAGTTTGCATGGAGAAGTAACCTGAAGGAAAGTGTTATTGTTCACTGTGAAAGACACAGCAAGAATAAGGAAGTGGCTGGAAACTCATTTTCTGTTCTGCTCAGTGGTTCGACTTTCTGGACAAAATTTTGGAGACAGTGGGAAAACAATCTGTAATAAAACATCCAAGAAAGTGTTGTCACGCAGAGAATCTGTAGGGCTGAGAAAGATATCTAGCCATGGGCACAGAAAAAGGAAGAGACAGGAGATGAAAGCCTGTAGAGTTTTCATACAGACCAAACAGAGCTCTGGAGGAATATGCTACTAAAGCATTAAAAAGACACCCATAAAAGCACATGAAAGGGAAAATTCTCATGGTGAAACATGAGTGTGGTTTGTAGAAGGTAAGTCAGGGAGACAGAAGGCAGGGGAAAAGCCTTTAAACTACGATTAGAATAAATCAGAAGTGACTGCTGTCTGTCTCAGCAGAAAGGAAATGATGAAAATAGGAGTGGTGAAAACTCACACAAAAGTAAGGGGAGAAAAGGGAATGAAAGCAGACAACGCTTGAGGAAGGTGGAGGTAAGAGCTGGATTGCAATCTTTCAAATGCAGTGAGGGTAAAGCAGGGTGTTCGTAACAGCGAAGCCACGGAAAAGAGGACAGTGGTGAGCCAGGGCATGGGAATTGCCTACTGAGGCAGATTGGTGGAGGGTAACTTGGAGGGAGGGAGTTTTATTGCAAATAGAGATTAGAATGTGAAATATTTTAAACCCTACTTAGAATCTTATAAGAAACAAACAAGAAAAGGACCAAAGCTGAATTAACAAAATAACGTCCAAAGAAGGCAGGGAGTCAGATTCTGCAGCTGGAAAGGCTCAACAGCAGCCTGGAGAAGCATAAAAAAGCCCAAAGCTGTGGCTATTTAACATGCTGTAGCAACCACGGTTAGGAAGCCTGACCCTTTCAGGCCATATCTCAGCCAAGGAACAACAGTTAAAGGAAAATACATTATACAGAGTAGAATACCATCTTTACTAACATTTAAGCCAAGGATTAGGACTGATAGAGCAAATGCCAAGCCATGTACTGCTTCTCAGCCCAGGGATATAACAGAATATGTAGAGAAGCACAGGCATTCAGAGAAAAGCAATAATGCACCAGTTGTGGAGAGAATATGCGTCTCCACACAGAAGACCTAAAGTATTTTGAAAATGTATTTGCTATCTCCTCACTTGACTTTAAAGCCAAAAGTAAAATAATTTGTTCACAATCACTTGCAGCCTACCCATTCAAGGAACTAACACGTAATATGCTCCCAAGCCTTACACATTTGAACTTTCTCTTCACTTCTAACAGTCTTGTACAAAGGATAAGGTGCTAAGGTAGAGCACACGACCTGCTCTGTGTCTGATTCCTCTGAAGATGCATGGGAAGGATGAAGCACCTTACTCCCCTTTTCCCATGGGAAGAGGTGATATCCAGCCTGCGAAGCAGCAAAAAGAGCCTTCTGACAGTAACAGGAGAATTTACATGAGCCAGAATATAAATATTGTGGCCAGAATTCTGCCAGCTCCAAGTGATCATGGTGTATCATTGCATAATGTGCCTTCTCCACCTTATGTAAAATTAACCGCTCCTTCTCTGTATATACATGGTATGTTTATAGCTTAGTTGGTGTATTCATGTTACTATTTTGCTGTGTAAATATCAAAATGACCAATAAATAAGGATTATATTGAGCCACATGCAACTTACATTTGTTGCTTTATGAGACTGTTCCATTATTTACTTCACAGAGGAAATCATCCTCGTGCCAGAACTATATATGCAGTTTAAAAAGTCAGATTTGCTGTTTAGAATCGAGTGATGGAGGAACATTTTCCATATGTGGAAATGAGATGGAAGTGCTTTGTGCACAGCAACCTGCACAGTAACCTGCTGCATCCTCCAACGTCTGCACCCATCGATGGTACTGTGCTCATCCAAGGGAGAGGTCCTGTGCCACATCCCTCGGTGGCATGAATCAATACAGCTTCAGTGCAGCTAATTTATACAAGCCAAGAATCTCATGCTCTGCTTTTCACATCACTACACACTTTCCAGCACTGTGGACAAGTGTAGACAGAAAAATGGCAGAGCGGCAAGAATTTTCTTGACTTAATGCAAGTCCCATTTTCACAAAATGTGAAAATGAGTGTGTGTTCTGCTCACTCCAACAGTTTCTCTGTTACTTTTTCAATAAAGATCAATAACCTCAGAAACCAATGTTCTTACTGCCCCAATGACAGCAGCTAGCTGCAACTGAAAGGATCCCCTTGGACATATCCAGCGATGGCAATGCTTCTTGTTGCACTGCAAGCTCCCCTCCAGCCAGGCTGGTGATGGCTGCAATCCCTCCATTCTGTTCCAGGGCCACATTAAGCACTACTACTTGTTCCTAACTATAAATGACTGAACAATCTTGTATTTTTCAGAAGTTAAAATGAAGGTGTATTTATTGTTCAAATGCACGGGTTATTGTGGGAGAATTCAAGCCTGCCAAGGGTCTCTAGGAAGTTTAAATCAGTAGCAACCCTTAAAGAACATCTCAAAAAAAAAAAACCAAACAAACAACAAAAAATAAATAAAAACCATGCTTTGCCATTACTTTAGTAACTGGACACTAAAAGACTTTTCTCTGCCAAGCAATTAACACTATCATCATAACCTAGCCGTGAGGGTTTGAAATGGAAAGCATTGCTTTTCTGTCTTCTCCAGTAGATGAAAACAGTGGTGGTGAAGTCTGGCTATTGATTATTGTTCAAGAAGATGCTAACTGATAATGAATGTCCCCCGTGTTACAACTTTAAATTAAGAACATAGCTGATACACTTCTAAAAACAACCTTAATAAATACAGGCCCATAACAGAAAGCTTGTCCACTTATAGGAGACAGCGAATTCTTTTTTTTCAGCCAAAATTGTCTGAGCTGTTTCATACAACTTAAGCCCTGAGTCTCCTGCAAGTCTCATTGCAGGACAAACTTCCCATTTGTAATGTCACACAATGTCAGTAATCACCGACTGGAGAATTTCGGCAAAGCTCCTTTTCCTCTTCAGTTCAGTCACCTCACAGATGAAGAAAACTGACACCTCTGAAAACAATTCAAAACCTGAGCATCAGATTAGACATTGTAAGTCAATAAAGTTGAACGGGGAGTAGCTGACAACACTAAAATTTTGCCTATTGCAAAACGTCACAGTTGAACGAGTGGATGGGCTTTCATGCCCCAATGAAGCACGCACAGGCTTCAAACTACTGGCATGTGTCAAGATGCTGCAAAACCTAACATTTATAAAAGATACATCTGGTGCATATTTATGGGGAGCAGAGTAAGGTCTTGTTTAAATTGCACACATGAATTTGATGTGGAGAACGGGCGATACCCTATGCCCCACGGTAAAAGCATGTTTTAACCTAAACTGCCACCATCTATAATGCATGCCGTGAGGTGCAAAGGCCCCTTGCACATCGAAAAGTCAGAGCATAAATTATGAATCAAGGCACAGGTGGAGTCCTGAAGGCCAAACAGAGTTCTCATTTCAGTGGTGGATTTTCTGGGTATAGGCTCCTTCAGATTATATTTATGGAATAAAAATGTATTGAGATTTCATACTCTAACCAGCTTGAGCAACTTTCGTTAATACTTTCATTCGGTTTCACGAAAGTTGCTTTTCTGTTCTGCTTTCATTAGGCTGAGATTTTTCTTTCCCCAGAGTTGTTTGACAAAGCAATTTGCCAGCAATTCAGCTAATGGTGTAAAACACCAGCAAGACTGCGATGTCCAAATCAGGACTTAAAATCATCTTTTTTGATCAGAGAAAGACTTCACAGGCCTTCATCTGTTTTTATGCTCTTCATGGTACAGTTTAAAGCATGACATTTTTCTTAGCTCAATATTGTGCATGACCTTTCCGATTTCCCCTGTAGTTTCAGCCAAACTGCGATTTTCATTGGCACGTATTCTAATAAATAGTGATGACAAAAATGTGTGTTTCCAATTTAAAGCCACTTAGTTTCATTTGGCACCTGTGCTCAGCTTCACTTTGCAGCAGAGACTCAAAACCAGCGACAGCAAGGTAGGCATCGGAGGAGTGAGAGCAGGCCGGCAGGGCAGCTCTGCACAGCAATCCTAACCCCACACAGCCGCTGGGGCCGAGCGTTTCTCACCTGTGCCAGCTGTTATTTGCACCGCAGCATGTTTGCGATACGCAGGCAGTCACAGCACAGGGCAGCCTCAGGTTAAATAGCTGCTTTCCGCCCCACAAAATACATAATGTCTTCCACGCAACTGGCACAACGCATTAACAGCATTTCACGTGCCACACCTAAGCAATTTCACGATCTTAAATGCACGCTCTTAGAAAGGCCTAAATCTCTGGGGAAGTAGTACGTAGTATTTTTTGCTCCGAGTATAAAACGGCTTGAAGTAATGCAGTTTTAGCCTCTTCTAGTCATCTCCTCAAGAAGCAGGAAACCATGGGGAAATGCAAGTGGGCGTGCACCCAGCGGTGACAGGTCCCCCTGCCTGTGCCACGCAGCCAGGTGCTCCTGCAGACCTCTGCAGGGTTCCGAGCAAAAGGCACGAGCCCCCCTTTTCAGGCTGCCTGCAGCACCGCTGCCCAGTGCTGCTTCTTGGAGCAACGCCCAGAGCGAGTCACCTGCACTCAGAGCCAAGTGACAGCAGACAAAAACTTATCACAAAACAGAAAAGCAAACAGATGCATGTCTTTTCTTCCTCAGTTTCTGGTAGTGCACCCCCGTGTCTTGTTGACCCCAGCGACTCCAGACACTAAAATGCTTCATCAGGCACACATTTAGGACCAGTGAGGACTCTCTAAAGTAAATTGACAGGTTGATGCTTTGGTTCCTAAAAGCACAAGCCCTTGATGTACAGTTTGAACTCATCCATCGGGTGCCCAAGCATTTTCTTTCAGAACGAGCTGCCCAAGGACAACCCACAAAACGTTCAACATGACCCCAGCGAGAGGGAGGCGCTCTCTGTTTTTTTTTTTCCTTCAGAAGTCAGCCCAAGAGAGATGCAGGTCTGCCCTGTGGCTAGATTGCACTCTGTGTTGTGGCTTATTGCTGGCAAAAATGATTAAACCAGCTCACAAAAAGACCTTCCCAGTTCAAAGCTGTCAGCAATGGTGACTGCTGGCCAGGAAAACGCGTGGCTGTGCCCAAGACCTGCGCTGACTACATCAGACCCTGTTTGTCACTCAGTCCTGAGACAGATTTTTCTCGTGTAGCCTGCTTGAGATGTAGAAATTGTTTGTCAAATTTTCTGACACTGGGGAGAAAAGAAATAAGAGGGGGAAAAAAAATAAACACAATTACACAAGTACTGGTCTGTTGACATTTAAAGAGAGACAATGATGAGCACAAAAAAAAATGGTTAAAAAAAATCCTTGGCCAGCAACCCAAAGGACCAAAGACAAATCACAAAATAGGATGCAACTAATTAGGCTGAAATGCCAACAGTGTTCAGGATATCGTTCAAAGTATCCACAGTGTCAGACTGCTACCGTGACCCCCAGTTCGAATACGCCAAGGGGAAATGTAGAAAGGGACTGAATCAGATAAGTTAAATACAAATATTTTAGAATGACATTTTAATTTCTACCTCACCATTTTAACATTTTCAAAATTGTTAAATAAGCATGTCGCCTATTCTCAGATCAGGCCAAATGTCAGATGTTTGTATGTATTATTCAGCTGAACATTTTAAGTACATAATCCTTCTCATTGCTAAACAGGTGGTATTATATTAACAGGTTATTTTCTTAAAAGGAGCAGTGAATAGAAAACTGCTGATACTATAAAATGTTGCATTAATAAATGTGGAGCCAGGGCTAGTACAGAACTGAACAAAGGGTTGCAGGGTGGACAGGGAGAGCAGCAAGCCACAATTTTCTGCTGTATCTATGATTTTTAAGGCACATTCCAAGTAATTTCTACCCAGAGACTCAGCAGTCATCTACCACAATTTAAATTAAGTCACCAAACCTGAAACTCTCTCTAAAAGAGCTGGGCTCTGGAGGTTTAATAAGGGCATGTCCAAGCTAAAACCAGAATGTCAAACATTTAATTTCTTGGCCTTTGAACCATCCAGCTTGACAAAAGCACCCCCTGCCCATTGTGATGCACACAACCAAGCTTCAGCACCGTACCTCTCATGTTCATAACCCAGGAGAGTTTAAATGTGCACTGCCACCACTTTTTAATTTCTCTGACATTGCCCTCATCAGCACAATTCCCTGCCCGCTCAGTGGGGATCACGCTCTGCCCTGCAGAGCAGCCGGCTGGAACACGTACAACACACGTTCCTCCTCCTCCTCCCTTCACAGTGTTTGCCCACACTCACGGCCCTGCAGTGGACTCCCTCACCCAGCACTGCAGATCTCAGCACGTTGCCCTGCTCCCCCTCACCATCTTCTCTCCCTTTCTGCGCCGATGTCTATTCTCGGCACTGCTTGCTCTGGTACTCCCCACTCACTCCTCAGTCCTGTCCACCACGCGTCTTCTCTTCTACTGTTTAAGAGACTGAAGAAGCCAACTGGCCTCTCTGATGGTTACTCAACTTGTCTACACAAGTTTTGTTTTAATAAATGAATGTGTGAATTTAAATCAATACTCTTGTACCCACAGATGCATATGAATGCAGAAAAATGTTCCTCTGTATCATTCAGCAAGTGCATAAAGACAAACTAAATGAAGTGATTTTATAGCACTATAAAAAAACAAACAAAGAAAAAAACAAAAACCCCTCACCTTGGAAAGCGCCTTAGTTGAGCTATTCATGGAAGTGGACACACCTGGAAAACAAACTTCTCTAGACAAATGCATTGGTATTTGGGCTTTACACAGCAGAGCACATTTTCTATTATATCTCATCCACGATACTGAATCCTTTGCAGGGCTTAACAAGTAAAAATAGATAATGAGGCTGAAAGGAACAGGTCTGAGTTTAATGGATTCATTGTAGCTCATGTCTTTCCCTTGGTTTTCAGTACTGCTTGGCAGGTTTTGCTGTTGTGCTGTTGTGCTGCTTGCAGCGCTTCAGTGACAATTACCTGCGGGAAGAAGTAGACCTGAAAAAGAGGATGTGCGGAGCAGTATGCCATCAGGACTCGGCCCTTCAACTTCCAGGAGAAACGTGAAGTAGGAGCAATGGAAGGAAATGATACATGGCCCTTAGCATATTCCAAATGTAGTTCACAAACTTGGCTTTTAGAACTATTACTTGGTTATGTTTCATACAGAATTTGTAGCAGGATTGACAAGCTCTGGGGTTTTAAACCTTAAGAAGCTGCTAGCATTTTTTTTAATTTTATTTTTATTTTTTGACTGATGAAAATCTGCAGACTGACTCTACTTTGTTTTATCTGAATACCAGCAACCCCCCAACATAACTTCAGGCATTGCTTAGGTTTTTGTTGTTGTTATCACTTGTCACATCAAATAAAAATCTAAATCTGTGAATTTGATAGAGTTATTTTTCCTTTTACGAACATGAGTTAACACACAATGAGTTCTGGAAAGAAAATGAAATGCTTTGTCTATCATCCAGGTATGGCTGCAGCTGTATTGTGTAAAAGTATCTTGCAAAAGCAACATTTTTAGCTGCTTTTGCAGCACAAGCAGCTGATGACCACTAATGAAGAGGAACATTTATGATTTCTCCTCCTAAACAAGTCCCAAACATGACAGTACTTGGGAGCTGCCTTTTTCCCCCAAATGGCCACAACTCTTCATAATGTGCCAGTGTTCACACTCAGGGTCTTACGTGACTGTTAGAGCAAAGCCCTCTGAAGTAATTCATTTTTCACAGACAGACATTTGCTATCATTTTATTGACAGGAACAGAGTACTGCTGTACCACCTGTGTAAAATTTGCCAACTTAAGTTAGACTAACTTGTCTTATTACCTGCTCTTTTTCGATCCTTTGCTGTGCTCAAGTTTGGAAGAATTTAATGAACTGAAATGCCTGTAGACGGCAAGCTGCAAGTGCATTCTCAGTGCACTGAGATAGCAAACTAAGGAAAGTGGGCAAACTTAACCTGAAACATAATGATTTATTGTCTTGATACTTGCTCACTCATTCTGCTTACTTATTTTTCTCGAGAAAGATTGAAGGCTGCTCCTTGTTCCTAATGTCCTCCCATTGGCTCATAAGCTGGACCTACAACAAGAAATTCATTGTCACAGCCATCTGTTTTCAGAGCTGAATAAATATGTGGGCACATCTACTGGCAACATAAAGAAATGACTGCAAGATGCTTTATCAAGCAGTGAAGATCCCTGTGCTACCAGCATTCACAGCTGGTATCATTCTGCTAGCTGGAGTAAGCTACTATGAGTCTACTAGCATGTGTTAATATCACACCCCTCATTGTTTTCTATGAATGTAATTTGTAATTCTTTCATCAGTCGTGGATTGAGTATACCAATACTGAAATCACAGCCTCCATAGTCTGCCTGCATAAGATACCAAAATGCTTTTAATTCAGAAGAGCGAATCACAGACCAGATTTTTAAAAGATGCTAATATACTGTTGGAATTACAAAGGACATCAGTATTTAACTTTTGTATTGTATAAACTGCAATTAATAAGCAACCAGTCAGTTTTCTCTGTATGAGAAACTGAAATGAACATTCAATGGATAAAAACTTCCAATTACTACAGTATTTTTATATTATTTTAATCCATATGCCTGATATATATGAAAATTCATGTCAACCCATCAAACAAGAACCTGCATCACCCAAGGAGTTTTGATATTGTTAAGTTTTATTTTATAATACAGTGTTGGGCACTTTATGGTAACGTGGAGTTCACCAAGAACTTCTATGGACACCACAAACTTGGAAATAAAACAAAACAAAACAAAAAACACTGCTCATTTTACTACGCATACACAGTGCACTACCAATAGTAGTCTAAGGTCTGAATTACAGTTCTTGAGATGACTTTGAACAGTAGTCCAGAGGGTGCAAAGGGATGGATTAAATTTGACAATTTGGTTCCAGTTTTATTACAGGTCAGTGATTAACTACATATCTAATTTTCTAAACCTGTTATAGCACAGTGCTGGTTAGGTTACTTTGTTTCCAGAATTAATAAAATGATCAATAAAATCTCAAAGTGTCCTGTATTTTATGCCTTTCCTACAGGTGTTAAAGGACACAAGAATATTAACAGATTGTTTTCAAAGGCCACTAATGAAATGTTCTGAAAAAAAAAATAGAAGTTTTGAGATACATAATGTGTCTGTTCCACGTTGAGGCATTTCTCATCATATCTGACACATATCTAAAGAAAACAAATTGTCAGTTTGCTAACCATGTAAGCATTTTAAATTTTTCTTCCTACTCAAAAATCATGAATTAACAGACGTGATGTGCTTGTGCACAGGCTGCACAAAAACTAGTTGTTCCACAGTGCTTTATTGCCTCATTCAAGTAAATTAATTTAAAGAAGTTCTCAAGGAAAACCAAAGATAAAAACAAAATGTACATCAATATACAAAGAAATTAATTTATGGAAAATTAAAAGTATACTGGCAACATTAGTAGATCTTTTAAGTAATGACTTATGATAATTAGGGATGTCACAGACTAAATTCTTTTTAACAATACGGTCATCACCCTGAACAGTCACCTCGGTGGTGAATGATGAGGTGATGAAAAGTGATGCTTAACTTCTTGCCTATTCTTACCAATGTTAAACAAATGATCAAATGATAACTTAAACATTAGGAATTCTAGTATTTAATCTTCAATTTAAAATCACTTGTACGTGAACATTGGCTCAGGCTTTATTATTTTTGCAGAATGTGACATCCATAATCATGCCTGGTCATTGGAAATATACATTTGCCTCATTAGAATATATTCTTCGTGTTTTTATCATACAAGCATATTTCAATGCTACATGTCATTTTACACATTTTTGAAAAATACCATATCAAAGATTTGCTTGAAAAGCAGACATGCACATTTATAACTACTAAATTACTTTGAAACAAGGAGAAATATTGCACAAAATTCACTGAAGATTTGAAAGTCAACACATTCCCCTCCTAAAACAAGTAGCTCCCTTATTTTTAACAGAAACAGAATGTCAATTCACACAGAACCATAAAAAACTTGAACTCAACTTAGTTTTCAATTGTAATACTGTTACTGGATTCTAAATACTAATGTTGTTAGTATTGACCTAAGGAATAGTACAAATAAATTTGAGTACCCTTTACTACAGTAAACCTTGGAATAACTTCCAACTGTGTTACCTGCTTCATACTCCAGCCCAGGAAAAATGCTGACAGCCCTACACTGGCAGTGGGTGGCCCTCAGACTAAGCCAGCTGTGGCCTCTTCAGACATCTCTACTTAGGAGTTTAGCAGCCTCCAGGAAAGTTGTATGAAGTACTTTCATCTGGCCACTAAATGAAACCATGAAACAGACAACACAAAGGTAATCAAGGCAGGTTTAACTTGTACAAAACCATACCATCCCTTTTTTGTTCCTTTATTCACATCCAGCCTGAAGACCATGGCGTGGCCCACCCCCTGTATGGGGACAAGGACACATTCTAGACCAGATGTGGCCCATGCCTTGGGCTGTGAACGAGGACACATTCTGTTCTGCCCAGATTCTGTTAGCAGGTAAACAATGCTTGGCAAAGACATACACATCTAATAGCAGCAAGGAAGAGGTTACTGAAGACAAGTCACATATCCCTCCACACGGCTTTTGCTGGTGCATTTCTACGTTCACACTGTGGGAACAGATAGCCTTTACCAAACCGAGCTTTGCAATAAAGAAGCTGCTTGCCTTGGACACAATTTTTAGTAGCCACATTTGCTTAGGCTGAAATTCCAGTCTGTTGGGAGCAAACCGGCTGGAGTCTCACAGCACCTGGACTGAGGCCTGGCACCAAGAGACAAGGTACTAACTCCCTTGGAAATGAAGACCACCCTTGACCTCTCCCTGCAGAGCCAGGGAGGTGAGCATGACGAGGCTCCTTTCTGCTGGACAGGGTATTGCAGGCAGTATTTCACAGGGATGCATTTAAAAGGGCCTCATGCTGGCACTTTGTTTATTGCATGAAATGTTTCTTCAAATTACATGCATAGAGAAAAGATTTGAGATGCTCCTAGCAAGTTGGTTAGACAGCTGCACCAAAGAAAGATTGTTCAGTAGGACTGAATATAACTGATTTTAGGTGGAAAAACAGAAGCCGTTCGAAAAACCTGGCTTACCTTTTCTTTTGCCTAAGACTTTACACAGTTTACAAGAACACAAGTTATAACAAGCTCATTCTAAAACTCGAAAAGACATCTACAAAACATTTCTCTAACAGATTGGGTGGGATTTTGAGAAGCACCCAGCACGTGTCTAAAACTCCCACTGAAGTCTGCATTACAGTGCCTGAGAGGGGACTTCAACTAGTGCCGGCTGTTTCTGATGACCCCACCCCTCACCAAACAGCAGCAGTATCACTGAAATGCTAAATGACAATGAAGGTTTCAGTCAAAATGGTACATGAGAACTTCTACAACTACATTTTTCCCTCAGAACAATTCTATTTTTAGGAGTTACATGACCCCCCAAATATGCAGCAAACCATTGCCTTCCCTACAAAGACTGCCCTCTGCATGCATAGAGGGTAGGGATCACCTTTGAGTCCCAGGTCCTTCCTTCTTTTGTTCTTCCCTGAATATCTGTTCCATTTTTCACAAGGGTGCAACTCTGTATGGATGGATGGGAAGGCTTTGACTGGGACAACATATCCATTCCAGGCATCCCATAGGAGATTAATCACACAGACAATATTCCTTTTACCTATATGACTGGGTTGGAATCACTACCACCAAGCTAGAATATCAAACAGTATCCCAAAATCTGGATTTCTTCAAAGTTATCATCCTTCTGGGGACTCTCAGGCTGCTTCACTGGCTCATTGGAACAATCCAGGAATCTTTCTACTGCCCCTAATTTTTCCTCCAAACCAAATGAGAACTACAGCTCATTTCAGGCAGACATATGTGAAATGAACTTGATTGATGACACTAAATTCAAGTCCTAGTTTTTCTATGTTAGAAATCTGTTCCTAAATGTAAGAGATTCCAAAGCTTAATCGAATAACCTGGTATCTCTCCCTTAAACAGGAGGAATGGGAAGATTTTTGAGATCTTGATGCAATAGAAAAAAAGAGATGCCTCTGAAGACCACCACAGGAACTCTGACTGAGCAGAAATCAGTTCTCACCCATAGCTGGTGACAAACGCTGATGCTTTTCAAAGACATTAGAAGAATTTCCACAAATAAGAGAGATACAAGTATAAAACTTGGAAAAAGTACTGGACCTGAACAATTTATCTTAATATAGAACCCAATGTGGTAATAAAAATACTGCATACATAGCCAATAGTCGCTTTTACATTATCAGAGGACAGAGGAGAACAGTGTTGAACCAGAAATACCATTTTGGACTTAACTATTTGGTAACTGGTACTGATGTTGAAGTAAGGCACAAATATTAGCCTTTTGAAAGGAGCACTGATAGTAAGTGGAAAAGATTCTGTAAAATTACACACTTAAAAGGTACCTACATTTAAATTCAACACAGGTGTAAGACCAAGTTATTTTTGAACATATACAAGGCTCAAAACCAAAAAGCCTATTTAATGACTGTAAACACACTATGGGCTTTATAAATAGTAAGGAAAATGCAGCAGAAGCAGACTAGATAGCATTTTAGTGGCAACTGAATTACGAATAACTGTAAGCTGAATTTTATCTCCCATCTTTAACTGAGCTATTTACTTTTTTTTTTTTCAGCCTGCACTTTTACTCAATGAAACAGTGAATTATTACCATGATGCATCAATTTTGAGAGATTTCGGTATCAAACTTTCAATTTCATGTTCCTTATAATAACTATATGAATATTTGCAGCCTCACAAGGCTTCCAGATTTTTTTGCACAGAGGTGAGAATGGGACAATCTATGTGAAAACAGGAATTCAATGTTTAACTCTCAAGTAAAGGCAGTAGGATTTATTCTATCAGATGGATATTTTTCTGGCAGCATTCCTGGACTTATATGTTTGATAGATTTGAAAGGGATGATGGCCATAATTTCTGAAATTGTTCTATTTTCTGGATAAGACATTGATACTGCTTATTATCTTTAATAAATCAAGACACAACATGATCTTGGATAGAACTGTGGCCAGAAACAGTGTCAGATGCAGATGAAAAGAAGAGGCAAACTTTGAATTTCCTGTCAGCTTTTGCAAGGACATGAATGAGAACAAGTGAGCAGTGCTACAAGAACACAGACCTTTGTGTCTTCTATCTTCCCTTATACACACTTCGAAGAATTACATTTGGTAGTAGCTAGTACCAGCAAAAGAGAAGAATGCAGTCCACCGTGACATTAATACCACCTCCCGACAAGCATCTGTGAAGTTGCCCTGCCACTTTCTCACAACAGCACCTGAGATATCCAGTTTGACCCACCTGGAAAGGTTACAGCTAAGATTTTAAATAATTTTTATGTTATTTTTGATTTTTGATAGTGTAAAATGTTTTGCCAAATAACATTTTTACATTAATAAAAAGTCCCCTTCCACCTTACATACCACGTTGATACTCATTACAGGAAAACACGGGATAGAGTACGGACCTCAGGGCATAAAATCTCTGTCTCAGGAACGCTAAGATTCTCCAGCAGTAGATTGCAGATGCCCTCAGGAACGTTCATGCTCTAATCAGACACAAACCGTTCCCTAAGATTTCCACTTTCACAACTTTAACCTTCAATGCACTGATTAAAAAAGTTAATTCTGGAGGCTTACCCTCAGCGAGAAGTACTGTCCCTTCCCTTGTCTGCAGACATATCAGTATTTTGGAATGCAGAGCTGAAACTTTTTGCTTTAAACTTTTTGCAGAGATGTCTTTGCATCTCTTCAGTAAAGCATAAAGCATCGCCTAATGATATCGATCCTTTCCCTTAAGTCAGCTGCCTTGTAAGAAAGCACCAAAAAAAACCCCAACAACCCAAAACCAGAAAACAACAACAGAAAAACCCTTTCCATTTTTGCAAGCTAGGAGGAAAAATCATTCATAAATCTCATCATGGCAACTGATATTAAACTTTGCTACAAACAACCAAAAATAAAGATACTAAAGCACAATCTGATCCAACTCCTGACCTCGTTAATTTGCTCACTCAGGCTGACACTGAGGCTAAGACTCAATGTTCATGCCAAAAGGGGAAAGAAAATGAAAAAATAAAATAAAATCTGGCATCAGTTTAGAAAAGCATTACATTATTCTCAGACACAGTTCATTTTATACCCATTTGTTACTTCTCCTAACTGCATCACAAAAGATCCTTCAAAGCTGACAACTACAATCTACTGAAACTTACTTCACACCTTTACTACCCTGAGCTATTTTAGAGAAAGGAATGTATGTATTACCATACAGGTGGAGATACAGAAAAAGGAAAGGTGTGTGTGGGCGGGGGGGGCAGTTTAAAAAAAAAAAAAAAAAAAAAAAAAAGGCAGGGGAACAGAAAGAGTTGCTCTATATATGCAAATTGTTCAGGAATGCTGCCCAGAAGGAGGACAAATGCTTGTTCTAAATACTGCCTTCGGAAAGAGATTTTTAGAAGTTCAACTTGGCTAAAATGAGAGTTGGATATATCCTGTCTCAAGATCAATCAGTAATTTCAGTTTTCTAGTGTTACAAGTAATTCCCACTCATTAATCTTTAATAATTTAACTAAATATGACTTCTAAGTAACAGTAATTCATACTACCTTCAAAAGGTAGCGTCTAAGAATCAAAGGAAAATAGTTCCGAACAGGCACAAATAATTTTTCAAATACTATTAGACTGTAGAAAATAAAAATAAAAAATAGAAATCTATAAATTCCACTTACACGTTCCTTTATGAAAATTTTTAGATGAAATAGTCTACCTAGAGAAACTGGATAACAAGTCTTTAAAGTGTCTTAGTTGTAAACAGAAGTTCATAAACTTCACATTATAATTCAGCACTTCATGTACTTTACAGAAGAGAGAAAAGCATGCGCTACCTTTTTGAAGTCTGGAAGACAGGGCCACAGTTTTAGTTTGCAGTAAGTTCCAAGTTATATTCACAAGCAATTCCTTAATCTAAAAAGACCTCCTCCCCTCCACCCCCTGCCTTTGCTGAAGCAAATTCTTGCCATGGAAAATCATTATTGCTGTTTTGTACGTTTGCATTCATCTTCTAAGATAAATCTTTTCTCAAAAGATTAAGGCAATTATTACTTGTTCAAAGTATTAACATTTGTACATTTCAAACAAATCTAGATTGTTTGGTTCATTTCCTGCTTAATGGGATTAATACAGTACCTTCAAAACCTGGTTACCTATTAGGTGATACCTTTCCTGCTGCTTAGAGGAAGTAAATGCTATGAAGCACCATCCACCTGCTGTATTTGTAGCACAGAGACTAACTAGTACCTGATTTAAGAGTGCATTTATATATTTAGTTCCATTTTGTGGACCTAACTACAGCCAACAAATGAACTGGGTAAACATAGAAGCAAATGTTCCAGTAGCAGAAAATGCATATTCAGCTGAAGAGAATTATTATTATTATTATATTTTTTTGTGTGTGATTGAAATCTCTTATTCCTTTTTCATATTTTGGTTAAAATGTTACATGGAGTTTTATGGAGTCCTGAGTAGCCTCCCTTCAAACTTCTTCTGGGAGTCAAGTTTATCTTCTAATAGTTTTCTTACGTTTTATTTCCACTGCTATTGCTGGATAAGCTATCCTTTGAAATATTTAAACCATAGTGAAAAGCAGAACTCAGTTTACATAAAGACACCACTTCTTGAAGAAGCCCACCCTCATCTGGAGTTTCATTTCCTTCTTTCCTATCTTTCTCCCAAGGGACCAGAATGGATGGATGTTGAGCAAGACTTGCTGGGAGCTGATCTTCTGAGGTATTGCTTAGTGTTTCATTCTGCTTTGCATACTTATAGGAAGAATAGCCTTCCTTGAAATTTTCTAGAGAAGCAAACTGGGCACTTGATTGTACAGGAGAGGGGGATGTTATGCAACCACCAGAGGTGTCCATCTTGTCAGTAATAAAGGTTTTCTCACTACTTTCTTCTTCCAGTCTTGAGAGAGATTCTCTGTGTCCAACAGAAGAAACTTGTTTCCTTGGCGATGGAGGGAGCTGCTTCCCATGGAGGACACTATCATCCTGACCAAGATTCCAGTCTGCTTGATCATTAGCATTGCCACAGAGCAGGGTAAGGTTGCTCTCACTAGGTGCATTTGACTTGTTCTGAAAGACATAATATGTTTATGTTTAATGTCACAAGAAAAAATGGCAGTTTTGAAACAAGAATACTGTAATGGATTATGTGTGTTCCTAAATCATGGATATACCCTTTGGGTTTCAATGTTACAAATCAAGTGGGTTTTTTTTTGTTTGGTTGGTTTTGTTTTTACTTCCTTGCCAGAATATTTTGTCTCTTATCCTGTGGATCACCTTTTGCACAAAGAAAAGAGTCTGGCTCCCCTGTCCGTTCAGTCTTTGCACAAGCACTTTTGACAGTGAACAAAGACATACTTTGCTGCTTTGTACCATAATATGAGGAGTTGGACTAAAACTGAAACCAGATGGCCTTTCCTCTTTGCTTCAGTAATTAATACCAACTTTCAATATTAAATCTTTTAGCCAAACAAACAAAAATGGGCAGTTTATTAATGTGACCCTTATGTGACATTCATAATATCAAATTTTACAAGCTTTTTAAACATTTGTGTCAGAATTTGTTCCAGTGACAAATCTTTGACTGTAGGATTCCTTTCAGCAACAGTAAATGTTGGACAGCTGATATAAGCCTGAATCCAGGAACATCAACTTATTTTTAGCTAATGTCACAGCAGGTGAGGGTTTTTAAAGTTGTAGGCAAGAGCTCTGACCCATAAAGAAGTTTGCTTACACTCTGGGTCCCAAGCAATTCTATCTGAAGTTGCACAGGATCAAGGTACCCTTTTACAAATCTGTAAAGTACTATTCAGGTGCAGTGGATGCCATAACTTAAGACGGAAACATCATTGTATCACTGTATTGTGTGACTAGGTTAATGATGCAAGGTAAAAATTGAAATACCTTGTAAACTGTATCACAAACACTATAACTAGATCAGGGAATACAAGACTGAACAGCTAAATATAGTATTAAACTACCTGATTTAGTATATTATTACTTTATTCACAACTCTGTCTGTGGTTAATGCTGTAAGGGAAAAATACTGTGCCCCATATGACTTGTGTGACACAAGTGTAATCAATCCCTTGGCTGTGTTGATTCCACAAGTGCAGGATTCCACTATAAAGGGAATGGGACTTTTTTTGAATGAAAGCAGGAGACTAACCGTAGTCTTGTAATCAATGTCATCCATTGACCTAAAGAAATCCAGGCTCTTTGCTCCTGAGAGTTTTCCTTGATCTGAACTGTGTGTGCTCAGCGTGTCCAGAATCTCTCCAAGCAAATCCATTTCTCCTTGATGCTGTGAAATTACTCCAGTTTCACCAGAATCATCACTATCATAAAAATAAGCAGAAGCTTCCTCACTGTCTTCTGAAGATAACCTGAAGACAAAAACTTTTGCATCAGATGGGAACATAAAAGCTATTTTATTACAGATACTTCTGGAAGTAAGTAGCAGCATACATCTGAAGACTTAAAAATGAACCCCACTTTTCTTTTTGCTCAACGATTTTACCTAAAGGTATATGTACAGTACCTATACAGATGTAGTAGCTATTAGCTAATATTCCTGCTTCTTTGCTCTTCCCCATGCAATACAACTACTATTTCAAGTCACCCTTAATACAACTTCCCATATCTTCCCTACAAATTTTAGTCATTCCGAACTTGGCTCCTCTTTTCCCTTGTCTACACTCTCTATGTAGGTCAGTATTTATAGAACTTTCTAGCAGACCTAGCCATATTTTTTTTTCTCATACTGCAACTCTTCCTCTGTCACATGAGCAGATTTACCCGAGTACTGCCTACCTACAAAGAGAATGGGTGCTTTTGTCTCCTATCATTTTTTCTTTCACTCATTGCAATAATCTTACCTCTGCTCGCCCCACAACAGTCTATCTATATCTGATCAGAATACTGCTATATTGTCTGTTTCGATATCTCACTGTTTTGATCGCATCCTTTGAATCCTTCTGTAGCTCCCATTTTCCTTCTGCATCAGGCTGCTTGACTTTGCTTTCAATGGCCTTCGTGCTTTGTAGCCATATATTCATTATCAAATATCAGCTTCTGAATTCAGAAAATGCCTCAACAGAAGTTACGTCTCAATTTCAGATTTTCTTTTAATCCACACATAGTAAGACCTTCACATAAAATTCACAAGGCAATCATTTTTTTTCAGACCCTTAGGAAAACTTTCCATTGTGATGACCACAACAGCAGACTAAATACCAGATCAGCTGAGGTCGCCGCCCACCATGTTGATGAATATTATTTCATTGCTTCTTTGTCTGTGTAGCTTATCATTTTATCTTGAGTCTGTGAAGACTGAGGATTACATCAAACTCTCCTAGCCACTAAAAGAAATTAAAATACATAATAGCTTGCTCTGCTTTTAAAAGATAATTTAATCCTACACTACTTGACATCTTACAGATCCAGAATCAAGCTAGCAGCCTGGACAGGAGAAAGATTTGTCACTTGAACTCAAGTTTGCTATATAATTCTAGTTATTTTCCCTTTCTCCCATACATATACATATATTCTAACAGACTTACTTGCTTGTTCTCTCAATTTCATCATCATCATCTTCATCCAAGGCAAAATCCTGGTTACTGAGACGCTGGTTGAAACGTGTCTGGAGGATAGAAAACTCACATTATTCTTTGGTTTTGTTTTGTTTTAAAAAAGCCAACCAACAAACAAAAAAGTACAACAACAGCAAACTATTTCAACATTAATTATTTGGAATCTAGCTGCTACTATACTCATTAAGGCTTTCTGAGCACCTGATGAGGAAAGCCACATATCGATCAAGTCTTCTAAAGGTTGTTAGAAATGGACATGAAATCCTCAAGCATCACCAATTAGGGCTAGAAAACCATTTTTCCTCATGGCCTATAGAGTGCATTATTATTTATGCAAAGCCTTGATTAGCAGAAGGCTGGCTATATGAGGTAAAACATCACTCAAGTCTTCTGCCTACCCTTCCCTGCAATGACAAAACACTATGTTTTACTATTTTCTGATAGAAATATTTACAAAGTTCTGAGGTTAATGTGGTCTACTGAGCACACTATGGATTTCTGAAGTAGTAAATACAAAGCCTAGAGTCTCTTTACATAGCTGTAATTATATTAGGCTCTTAAACAGAAGGGCAGAGTAAATAGTATGCCAGCTTGAAAACTGTGCACTAAGAATGTCTTTGTGCAGGATAATTTACTGTAAATTATAGTTAACTCAACATTAGCATACATTCAGAGCTTCCCAAGGGAGCTTGCATAGAGACTCTTTTTCAAGTATAGTAAAAGTCTTCAGCCTATTTTTTTTTTTTTTTTTGCTAAATAACAATTTGATCGAACAGGTTAGTGAGTACTCATTGTGACAGCATGTGAATTTGCAGCACACCAACTGCTCTGCCTCAACCAGAACACTTAAGTCAGGAATTTTAGCCATTTGTGCTTCACATATGACAGTCTCAAGGTCTGTGCATCTCTTACACTTTTTTTGTATCAACAACACCCCACCCAAAAACAAACTAAAAATAAAATATTAATTAAAAAACAACAACAAAAAACTATAGATGCGATTAATCCACATAAGTGATTTTGAGCCTTGGAAAACTGGCTGTAATTTAAAGACATGTGGATAGAATTTGTGCAAAGGGAAAACAGCGTCAGCTAACTTTAAAGAAAATCATATGTAATATAAAGTGCAGTTCACCAAATGCTTAAGCCTACAACAAGCCCCTGATGGGGGAGAAATATGACCTTAACTTCAGACTACAAGGAGCTTCAAAATCTTGTATTGTCAGGATTTCAATATGCCACCTGTTACAGATGTTGTCAGTGTTCTACATGTACCAGGATACACACTGACATTTTTCCCCATTACTATCAGGAATGTCCCAATATACATTCTTTATAGGTTGACACGTTATTCTCATTCCACAAGAGAGGTTTTAATTAAAGCACCAAGTTTCGATAACACTTTCTATATCTTTTGTTGACAAAGATGAAGCATAGTTCTTAATGTGTTAAACCAAATACAAACTGCTAAAGATACAAAACAAAACAGAAAGTAAGAGAATTATTACAGTATTAAAAACTAGGGAAAAAAAAGTAAGCTTCACACTGAACCAAAGTTATAGGATGGAGCACAGAAACAAATACACTATTGATACTTCTCATGTATTTTAGGGAGAGATACCTTTTAGAACATACTTCCTGCATTGGCTGATCTTAGTGGTATATGCAAATAGAACCCCAATGGAATTGGAGTAGTTTAGACCGATTTATGATGCACTATTCATTGAATATAAAGCTAGGAAGGTTTAGGAAATATTACAGACAAATGAAGTAAAACAACTTTGAATAAATATGCCATCACAAGATATGACTTACTTGACACATAACAAAATAATATTTTATAATTTGTTAGTACCAAACAAGAATAACTTTCAACCTTTGAACAGAAATGGTTTGACTACGATTACTTTATTGCAAAGAATCAACTTATGTAATAAACATTTAGAAACGTTTAATGGAATCAAGCACCAAAACCTCCGGACTTAAATCCCAGGTGCAAGTATCAGCAAAAATCATAAAACCATAACATTATGAAAAGAACAAACAACCAAAACGACTCAAACACACTGACCCGATTATTAGGAGACTCTTAGTGAATATAATATGGGTATATTAAATACAACATAAACTGGCAAGAAGAAAATAAATTATTAGAAGATGGCTCACTGGCCATTTTGGTGGCTACACCTCTCATACCAGGGGAGTTATCTGGTGATCAGACCACACCAAGATAAATAAATGCATTTTAGCTATTCCTTTCAGTAGCTGTAGTCAAGTTAAATTTCCTTTGCAAATTCAAGCACTTTCCCAGTTTTGTGAGTTCTTTGAATGATTCCCATCATTATTGTAACCAATCACACCACTGCATGTAACTAAAGGGAAGGTTAACCGTATTGCCTTAATTGATACTATTAATCGGTTATCTTAGTGATGACTGCCACCAGGGCAGTATTTAAATTTTAGTATTTGTCTTCACCGGGCAATTAAAATACTTTATTTCTGTAAGACTGGTAATTCACTACCTCCTCTGGAAAATTCTGACAGACGCGACATTCATTTACATTAAAGCTCTAATCCTGACTGACTCTTGGAGGGCAAAACTCCGTCTCACTTTCTTGCAATATGCTTCTGAATCAGATGCTGCCATTACTTTTACTTCTATTAATGTAAAGACAAGATTTTGCAGGACAGGAGGTTCTTTAAAAATATGGAGAAATTTCAGAAACCAAAACCAAAAGAGATGCTTGTTTATCCGCAGATGGGTTAACACTGTCAACGGAATAAATTCTCACAAGGTAAATCCATGATTTTTTAACATAATAAATTATGTTTCAAAGAGCGCAGACAGAAAATTGGGTTTGTGAGAAACAGAAACTGAGTAAAATTAAAGTCAGTTAACACCACAGGCATATCAGTTACCCATATTTGGCCCCTTGGATCTACAGACAGTATTATGCAAGTATGTTAGTGAAAGCAAGAATAACATCATACAAAGGAGTATGACTTAGCATATGTTATAAAAAAAATAATAAAAAAACACCACAAAACTTCTAGTTGCTGATGGTCAGAATCACTTCTCTTTGAGAAACTATTTTTGCTACCAATTTAGATGTTTAGGGATGCAAAATTCCACAAGACAAATTTCAAGAACTTAATATTAGGGATTTTATTAGGGATTTTTACACAAAAAAAGGAGGGGGGGGGAGAAAGAAGGAAAATATCTGGCTGTAAATAACAACATTCTCCAGAGTTTACAGCTTGGCAAGTTAGGCACTGAGACAACAAGCAACACATGTTTTTGAATAGGTGACTTTCCTCTAGGAGCTGTAATAAAAATGACTGCAAGAGAGGGGTATGTCCAGACTACTTTGCAAAGAAAGAAAAACAAAAAAAGTAACTCTTAATAAATTGCAAAAGGAGAACCATAAATCTTTTTCAATGCTCCACCAAGCAAAGTGACATAGTATGTGCACCTGCAAAAGCTGTCAAAGTCATTTAAGAAGTCCTTCCATTACTGACGTATCCTGCTGTTTGCAGTTATTTAAGCTTTTAATTTCTGTTGTTTTTTTTTTCTGCATTTTGAAGTGTGTAACCTTCTTTTATACCATTTTATGAAAAAAGGACAGACTTCTGCTTCCTTCCTGATCAACATTCTAATAACAACCAGACCATTTATTACCACAAGAAACGATATTGTAATACGCCTTTCTTGTTGCACCAGAACTTTATAAAGTCTTAATAGACTGCTGTCATATTTTTTTTTCTACAAACTAAAGCAACAAACTTCTTAAAAACTACTGAACTGTTTTGCTTCTTTCAACTAGTCTGGCTTATGTAATATATCTAATAATTAATATATCTATATCAAAACATTACCAGGGATTCAACTTCAGGCATTTAGTATTTTTCTTATCGTCAGGCACACTGCACCACAAGAACCCATCTCTCATCTTGCTCAGAATATTGAAGAGCTCAACGTATTTAGCACACAATGAACGTATGGCTCAGCGCACACGCCACTGTGGAACCACTGTTTTACGCTGTTGTGTAAAACACAGAAGACGAACAACCACAGTCAGAACAAGGATGTGTTCAGACATCCCAGCTCCCCAGAGTGTGAGGGTTCTTGTTGGTACTGTTTTGCTTTGGAAGTGACACTCGTATGTTCTGGGGGAATTGTATGGCTGCAGCTGATAAGCTCGTGACTTACCGCATTGTTACTGCAATCTTCCATTTTCAACTGGTTGCAGGCAAACTGCCTTGAATCCTGAATGTTATTTCAATAATAAAGGTGATGCGTTTCACTGAGGAGTTATATCTGTCCTCTTTGGTTTCTGCCTGCCTTTAAAATCTTTCTGCAACTGGTCTGTTAAAGTCATGGCAAATTCTGATCACTGAAACCAAGGAAAAAAAAAAAAAAGGCTGCTGACAGTATAAATACGGGAAGAACCAAACAAAGTGAGAGTAAGTCCTGAAACTGCTCTTTTCTGCTTATTGGTAGCCTCACTAAATGTACTTCTTTGGCATAAAAATGCAGACAAAATACATGAATACAAAAGGATTTAAATGTAAGATGGTTACACTCTTGATTTGGCATGAAAGTCAATCTCTGAAATGTCAGCTTTTTGTTTAACACCAGACCTTTCAGAAGCATAACTTCCTGGAATGAGTGCTTATTGATCAGCAGTAAGGCAGGAAGTTTAATAAGGCTGCTGCCATTAATTGTCCTCAATGTGAGAAACAAATAATCTTTTGATAAATGGCAGCACATATATAATTTCACATTTACTGGCTACTCAATATATCAACACATACAGAGTTTCAAGTAAAGAAAAAAGTCTGCTATGGTTTAAATATATGAAGTACTGCTTGCTTTTTCTTAACAATTTAAGGATAATTCATTCAGTGTGAGAAAAAAAATAAACACAAATCCACTATTACTTATGTTTTGGTATTTTATTTCATCTATCCTCTGCAATGCAATCACAGACGTAATTACAATTTCACCTCCAGCAGGGAGGCAAAAGATCTCAGATTGTCAAACTTTGTAGTTAACCACAACCCACTGCTTTTCCTTCCAGTTAAGGACTGGGAACTAAAGCCATGGATAATGAGATCGCAGGAAAAGCACTTCACCTAACACTCCACAAGAGCCAAGACTGATGGGGGATAGAGAGGAAGAACAGAGATAAAACAGAAGTACAGTTATCAAACTTTCTCTTCTTCAATGTCTTTCCTTTTTCAAGGATATGGCACAAACAAAACAACTTCCATCCTTCCTAGTACAGAAGCCTTCCCTGCTTTAACAAATTCAGATGTACATGATGCTTTTGAAAGAGCACGGAGTAGTTGGAAATATGCACGACTATATGCCATGAGACAAAAGCATCATTGATTCTGAGATCCTGATAACTAAAATGAGGCAGAAAAATAAATCCATGAAGTAGGTCCCCAATGAGAGAAAGAAATCCTCTTCTGTGGCAATGAAGAGCCTACAAGAGCATGAAATCCCCCAAATCTGTTTAAAGACACGGTCAACCAGAAATTTATAGGTAAGAGTATTTACATACTCTTACATACGGAAGTTACAAGTAAGCTGTGACATAATAGAGACCTCCACTGCTTCTATAAAGTTAAATGAAACATTAATATCAGTGCTGAGGTAGGATTTGTTACAGGAGTGATAAATCTGTTGAAGTACCTAGTCATGGAAAGCACATTCTAATTCTTCCTGTTCTGAATTAGCATGATGAAAAATTAAGAAACTCTAAACCTTTTACATTTACACTCCTGAACACAGATGATACTGGAGGATCTTGTAATACTGCTTTTGATTTTTATGGATTAGTCATGCTTCTGCTCATTTTTTTTTCTTCAGAAATAGTTACTTTTTCCCCAAAACAGCAAATAAAGTTTCATTTTCTCTGAAGAATCACAGAGCTGTTTTTCTCAGGAAGCCTGCACCATCTCCTACCCCTCTGAAACAGACCAACCCCCACGCTGCCCAAAGCTAGGTCTCACTCCCAAATAGCCAGCTGGGTCTCATTCTTCTCCATGGCACAGCAGCTATTCTTAGCAAAAATGGTCATTTTCAGCTGACACGCTGTGGCATCATGCCACACAGCATCCTTGTTGTGGAGAGTGCAGCATCCAAAGGCTGCCTGGCTTTCCTTTTATTGGTGACAAGCTGAAGAATTAGTCCTTTAAAACATGACACCTGAGATTTCCAGCATAAGAAGATGAAGAGGAGCACAAAAAGAAAGGAAAAACTAATTGATGTCCACATACACAAAGGCATGTGGGAGGCAGGAAAGGGAGCATGCAAGTCCAGAGACCGGGATGCAGCTTGGGAGCACAGTGCGACTTTAGTGATTCAGAAGAGTTGTAAACCCAGCTTACATGGCTGGAATACGCTATCTATTTGATACCATTACTAAGCAGGTTAAAAACAAGATTACTGGTTAAATCAGCATTTCCATTAAAATGTGCATCATATGCTTGCACCAGTGTAAGTATCACATGGCAAGATCCCTGCTGGAACTGCTAATGACAGATCATGTGTGACTTCACTGAAAGGAAGAACTATCAAAACACAAACATGTTAAGTGAACAATAAAAGTGACTGTAGGTAAAATGTAGGAAGCAGACGTGATCATAAACACAAACATATATCTTTGAACTTCAAAATTTAATTGGAAGACCAAATATCACAAAATGTATAGAGGATAAAATCTGAGCAGTGCTGAACTCTGTCCATCAAAGCCACGAACGAGCCTATGGAAGGAAGCTCTGTATGAAGCATGACGACAGACTAATCACATTTGCAAAGAAAAAGTGATTGTGCCTTAGGAACAGAAAGATTGCCTCTAAATAAATTTCTGTCCAAGACTCGCAGCCAGAGGAATCAGGCAGTGAAGAGCAGTCCCTCTACCTGGTTTGACGCCACTAGGGGTATTCTGTTCAACAAAGAGTGCCTTTCTCTACAAGGCACCTGGGAACACGGCTGGGACTCAGATACGCGTACTCTTCACTAATTTCAGATACTTTATTGACAAATGAGAAAATAAGCATCGGGAAAGGGCAGCATTGGTATTCAATCCAGATGCTAGGTGGGCTGAAATGCCCTTTGGTCATGCCTCTGTCTTTCTACTTACTGTGGAAAAATCATTGCTACTAACTTTGCCATTTCAGTGTCTAAAATTAGATGGGTTTAATCTGAGCTTTCATATTCAGGGACACTGAGATCCCTGCAGGAAAGGCTCTTTTGGTTCCTTCTACTTCTTCCTGTTTTTGCCCCCAGGGCAAACCTTTTTTTTTAATTGAACTTCTTTATTATTTTTTTTTCCTTCCTACTCAGTTACAGGATTAGAGAAAGAAAAGATTAGGGAACAGACAGTACTAGAGCTGAAGCTTTAGACATAAGGTTGTGCTCTCCAAACTTTGAGGCCAGAAGGCAAAAGCAATATGGAAGGGACACAGGTGGATTGACCCCTTGTTCCCTCCTTTGCTAGGTGGAGCCAGAATGCTACCCATGATTGCTCTTCAGAAATATAAAAGGAACACAGCAAACTAAGCAGAAGACAGCACTGTTACACTAAGATGTTTATAAATTCTCCTGTTTGGGAAGCAGCCTTTTTCTGTCAGACCCTCTCGCTTGTTGTCCTGGTTTCAGTTAGGACAGAGTTATTTTTCCTCCTGGTAGCTGGTAGGGTGCTATGTTTTGGATTAGGATGAGAAGAGTGCTGATAACATGCTGATGTTTTAATTGCTGCAGAGCAGTGCTTACACTAAGCCAAGGACTTCTCAGCTCCTCACTCTGTCCTGCCAGCAGGCAGGCTGGGGGGGGCAGCAAGAGCTGCGAGGGGACAGCCCCAGGACAGCTGACCCAAACTGGCCAAAGGGGTATTCCATACCTTATGGGGTCATGCTGAACAATTATAGGGGTGGCTAGCCGGGGGGGGGGGCAGCTGCTTGAGGATGGGCTGGGCATCGGTCAGCAGGTGGTGAGCAATTGCATTGTGCATCACTTGTTTTGTATACATTATTGTTATTATTATTATTATTATTTCCTATCTTAATAAACTGTCTTTATCTCAACCCACAGGCTTCACTTTCCTGTTTCTCTCCCCCATCCCAGAGAGGGAGGGGGGAGGATGAGTGAACGGCTGTGTGGTGTTCAGCTGCCGGCCGGGTTAAACCACAACACTTGTAGAAGAAAGGCCCTCAGAAAGGCTTCCCTTCTGTTAGAGAACTAAAATCTAATAACCAGAAAAAGCATCTGCAAACTTTTTGATTCCCTAAATCTCTCTCTTGGATAGATCATAGGTAGATATGCTGGTGATTTTGCCCGGAAAAAAGCAAGTGTTGATTAAATACCACAAAAGGCGACAAAAAAATCCAGACCAATTTCCTGACCATTACCCTATCTTTCCACACTTCTTTAAAAGAAAGGAAAAAAAAAAAAAAAAAAAAAAAAGAAAGAACAAAAAGGAATCGGTAATTTGGTAATTAGTGGAGAGGTATCTCAGGTGAAGCTTATTGCAAAACTTGAAGAAGAACAGGCAAGGCTTACTTCACTTTACAGGTGTAAAATGAATGGCAGGATCCTGCCAGAGACTTGCAATACTCCTTCACTTAAACCCACGAAGAGATTGCAGCAGAGAATAGGAAAAAACTCATACCAACAAAAACAGCAGAATACACTTTACAAAGCTCTATTGCTTCTTTTTTGTTTAAATGTGCTCACTGACTAAATGAAAATCAGTCACTGTCACTGCTCAGAGGCACTATCTACTATCACCTTGCGAGGGGGAAGCTTTGAGCAAGGCGGTAATTATAGCTCTACTTGGCAGCGTGCATTCCTGAAAATAAAATTATGCATGATACATGAAAGCACCTAAATAGTGAGGTTACATTAAATCCTGCTAATCTTCCAGTTAAAAAAAAAAAAAAAAGTAATAATAATGTGAGGAGGTAGTGCTTGATTTCTAAATGGTCTGCTGTCATAAAAAGCAAGGTTTATACATGGCAGAGGATACGTGTATGCATGCACCACCGCGGAAAGGTGTTAGAGCCACGAGAGGGCACTCTCGTAATCTACAATTTGAATTTTTGCTGCCTAGGTTTTTCATTTTTAATTAAAAGGAAATCTGACTGTTTTGCAGAATGAAGAGATCTCACTTGACACACCAAGACAAAAGATTTTTCTCCAACTTAAAGGAAGCTAAATGATATTTACAGTATTTTCAAATTATATAATGTTGGCTGAAGAAACAGAACGTACCGATCAACTGAAGCTTACTTCAAATCTATATTTCACATAAACAAAATGTATTTTACATTAAAATTAGCTGTTCCTATTTATGAAATCTGTCAATTTGTAGAATTGTAGTGAATGAGAGCTAAAGATACCTCCAGCTATGTAACCAGTATTTTCTATGGGCTCTAGGTATAAATATGATCTCAAGCACGTTGTCTGAATCTAAGTGTATAGGTCCTTAACCAGAGCTATTATATTTCTGAAATTATTGTGGGTTTCTGTGTGTTTTTTTTTTTTTCTTACTTGCTTAAAGGGGTTCAGTCTCCTGATTTAAAATATGTATATTCAGCACTGCATTATCACAAGCATTTTCTCTCCTCTTTTATGTTCACAGAAAAAAAAATATCTTCAGGATAGCTCACTCTCGCTATCTTTTTTCAGGTTAGGAGGTAATCAGTTACTCAAGGCCCTCTGTAGCAAATGATTATGACACTTATTTTGCTGGCCATTGCAGGGGTATTGATAATTGTGGCACTCCTGACGGTAAGGTTATTCTGAAAACATCTTCCTACCTGACACTTGCTCTCTTTGTTGAAGAGAAGCCAAGTATACCTACTGCAAGCAGAATTACATACTTTTTGGTTAATGACATACTACAATAAAACAGAGAGCTATATTTGCGTGGGTTTGTTTGTTTGAGAAAGGTAATTCTGTTCAGGAATACTAAGGGAAAAGTTCAGACCAACTTGTATTTTATTACTTTATGCAAAAGTGTTTTTAAAACTTTTTTAGACACTATATTTAAATCCTGCAGAGTCACGGGAAGTAGCTCACTTGGCTTCTTCAATATACAAGCATTTAAAGTAGCAGTGACACACAGAGATTCCTGGTAAATCCACACTTCAAATCCAAATGCCCATGTTTCCACTACGTCTGCAGACTAGTGCATGCCTAAAGGTACAGGTATTACATACCTTTCCTTAGAGACAAGGGAGCATTGCTAACTTAAGTCATTATAAAATGAACTCGTACTTGTTACTTGGAATTCTGCAAATCTGCAATGATATTTTATTAGCCACTAAATACATTAGTGCTATTTACATCCCTAGATGCTCCATTTTTAATAAGCTACCCTATCACCTGATGTAACAGTAAAATTACAAAGATCTTATTCATGAAATCAAACAGATCTTCCTGGCATTCTAACCAGGTTCATAATAGACACACTCTCTTTTCAATTATTTATTTTGAGCAATTTTGTAGAGCTCCTGCTGCATTTAGGTCCTTGTCTACCTAGAAATCATTATCTGGGTGTATGTAACAAAACAGAATTAAAATGGATTATGCAAAAATTGAATGCTCAGTAGTCTAATACATGCACTATCATACCTCTCTCATCAATAGTTAAAGGAACTCAGCAATATTGTTGGCAAGATACTGCAAAAAGAGTTGAAGCAACCTCATGCTTGCATTAATTTTTATTTCAAAAATGTATAGCTGGTAATTTCTGATATATCATCCTCTCTATCTAATTAAAGTAGAAGATAAAATATATCAGACTTGTTATTAGATCTAGACATGAAACAGTTAACGGCAGTGCACATGCCAAGGTTTTAATAAGGCTTAACAATAAAAAGCTTCAATCCTCCACTTTCACTAGATTTTGTTGTTGTGGTTTTCCCTTGCTTAGGGCAATCCATCTGTTAATGTTGACTTGCAATATAGTTAAGCTCACACACATATAAAAAACCTAGAACAGCTAACCTAAGCAAGAGTAAGCTCAAATGAATATTACAGAGATAGAATTCATCTTAGGTAAAGATTAATTGTGTGTATGTGTGTGTGCATGCACACAGGCACATGAGTGTGCTCATGTTATTTTTACTTGTTTTTTTTTTAAGAAAGATTTTCAAAACGCAAATTATAGGAGGGCAAGCTGACCACTACAGTTTGCAATAACACATTGAATTATTTATCCTCCAATTAGATTTTGACAGCTATTTTACATGCTACGATTTGTTTTGATTTACTGTGGTTTTTTTGTTGTTTTGTTTTGTTTTTTAAAGTCTATTGCCAATCTGGCAAAAGAAAATATAATAAAACCACTATGACAGAAGTGATAAAGCTTAGTAAATATTCATTGTTAAAAACCGCTCTGCACTGTGACCAGTGCTGGTATTCTCCCTGGGCCAAACTGGCCTTGTTTTCAATAAAACCAGAGAAGTATCCTTTCCCTTGAGCCCTGTTAGGCTGAGGCTGCAGTTGGAACTGTCATCTTCACACAAAAGCAAAGGGGCTGGGTTTTACAAACGCAAAGCCTAATTGGGAGATCTTCATGGCTGTACCCTTGACATTTATTAAAGCCTCATCAACAAAACAGGAAATAACCGTACTAATTAGCAGACCCACATACAAACTACTATTTATTGGAGTAAAAGCAGATTCGCTTTCTATTGTAAAGCGAACATCCCCAGCCCCCAAAATCTTGTAAAAAACCAACCTTTAAAATGGTCTTTTAGAGTGAAGGAAACTTTTGTATCATACACAATGTTTCAAATAAAATACATTTTACAGTATCTCAGATAACTATTAGCTGATATTTGTTTCCAAGCATTGGAAAATGAATAGCTCAACATATGCATCTAACATGACACAAAATGTAGTAACGAATTCTTTATATTTACAAATTTTAAGGTAATATGGAAGAGAGAGAAAGTGCAGAGGTGCCTCTAGATTGGAACAAGAAGATTATTAAAAAGCACTCTCTTCTGTTTGTTGAGGTTTTGAGGGGATATTCAAATACATTGATGTTGCAATTTAATCAATACTCAGTCCCTATTTTATATATCTATCAAAGTGCATGAACTGCCAGGCTAGCACTACTACTGCTACTGACACTCACGGGTACCTTTTTAGAAATCTGGGGGGAAAGGTTCATCTGCAGCAAGAGACAGTTACAGAAAAAACATTAAATCTTAGAATAGTAGTAAACAATGAGATTCACTTGTTTTATGCTATAGATTCAACACTAAATCAAACATAGTCTCTCTTATGCACTTGTGAATACCTACATATATTTTATTTGGGCATAAAGTTTAAAATCGGCATCTAACTATAAAAGAAATTGCATCTATTTTATCTTATTCAAACACTTAAAGGAAAAAAAATACATAAGAGAAGCGACAGCAGACTTATTTGGGAGAAATCTTTGCCTTGTTTGCTTTTGGGAAGGAAGAAAACAGTGTAAATGAGAGGGAAAGGCAATGGTGTAAGACCAGAGTTCATGGGAGAGACCACCCTGCTCCTTCCCCCAGCCTGGGCTCAGGTGGCATCTGGGGAGAGAGCTTAGAAGACCTGGGACATGCTGGATGCAGCACGGCTAGATTGTGGGCCATTAGTTACACTGCTTTGCCTGTAAACAAGCCTTATATATGTACATACCTGTATGTGCACGTATACATAACAGGCATGTGTAATATGTGTAAATGCATACAGAACTATGGAATGATATGCACTCTTTCTGTCTTGTTTTCAAAATGACAGATACAAACAGCAAGAATAATATTGAGGGATTTAGCACTATACAGACAAGCATAGAGAAGTTTAATTGTTGTGCCAGAACATGTCTTCAAGAGAAATGCTAAATTCATGGAGGTAAATCATATTCATTTTTATCTCTAGACTCCTGTACTTAGCAGCAGGCAGGACTACTACCATACTAGTAAATTACTGCAGATTTCCTTAATAAAAGCAGCCTACAGAAATTCACTTACTGTAAGAGTACATTTGTGTTACATGCTTACACAGATACATACAATTGTAGATCGACCTACATTAATCTGCATATTTTGGTGTGGTGTGCTATATATGAAAATAAGTTATCAATTAGAAGTAATATTTTAAGAACCCATTCCTGTTATTAACACGACAGTTCTAGAGTCATACAAATAGCAAAGGATATCTTCTGTTCTGATACTCAGTGAAGAAAACATGATGTACAGAAGTTCCTGAAAGAACGGAGGCACCACAGTTGCCTATACATGAAAATACACTGCAAGCACATAGCTTAACACTTTATCACTGGCTTTAAAGGGATCATGAAAACACGTACAAACACTGCCTAAATAATTAAAGCAGAAAATCCTTTTGTTATTTACAATTCTACAAAAAATAATGACTTAACCCTAATGTACAATTTCAACATTATTTAGAGATGATCTGTATCAATTCTACACAACATTTCAAAAACTTTAGGGATAAAACTGAAGTAATTCAAAACTAAATTAATTACATGCACAATTCATTGTTATCATTGCACTATCTAAAGTCAAAAAAAATGCTACTACATCAGCTGGACTGCATTTCGATATTTTGTATCTGATGAAAATATATGCAGTAAGAATCCATATATAAAAATTCATTACATGCATTAAAAATATGTAATAACAATATAACAAAATCTATACCCACACATTAAAATACACACATACGCAGGCACTTATTGAGTAAAAAAGTATTATGAAACCTATTTTATAGATATCTTTGAGATAAAACTGTCAAAATGAATGCAGAGATATTAAAACACTTTCCGAAGTTGAAACATTACACCTGTTACTGCAATTCAAGACTAGAACAGATTAGAGAACAAAAGGGTAAGAGATTGGTGCCGTATTAACTAGACGACTTAGTAAACTAGTAAGTTGTAACTATCTGAACAAGGCTAACAGCCACGCAACTGCCAAATCAATTTATTATAAATGCAATATTGATGAGTCCCACTATAGGAAACTTATTTAAAATAAAAGCTTAACACAGGTCTGTGAATAGAGCAGAAGGTATTTTTTTGTGAGAAGCCTGTATCAAAAACAGCATTTAAGTCTAAATTAAATCTCGTATCTATACTCATAAATCCCTTGTATTCCCCCCTCTCTCAACAGGGATGAAGTATGAATAGCATTTTTTTCTACTTCTGAGCAGTATACTATGACAGAAGGATTGCTATAAACATAGCCTTTCAATCACACTATTTAAACACAGACAGTGAAATAATCTTAAACAGATTCACTGATGCATTACTATAGCTGGAAAAAAAATCACTCATAATCATATGAATAAGGACAGAAGTTTCGGGAACCTTACCTGTGCAAGTCTTCGTTTTTCTGAGTTTCCTCTTTTCTCACTATGCGCTGTGTAGACTGGAGCACTCTGTACTGCACCAGTGCTGCAAGTTCCATGCTCTTCCTCACTCTCCTATGCAACAGAACAGATTTAAATTTCTTTATTTATAATCATTATCTGCAAATGTACCCTTTATATTATGCATGCAGAAAGCATTCAAAATTATCTTGCCACAATCCATTACTGTCATGAAAATACCATCTGTAGTAAGAAAATCAAATTTAGCCTTTCAAAAAGCCAAATTATCAACATTGTCATTTACAAGATGAATTGTTCAAATGCCTAGGAAGTATTTTTGAAAGCTTTCTTAAAATAGCATAAAAATATTTTTTAAATGCTTCTTTCTTCCTAATGAAAAATCTTGAGTGAAAACAAAATTTTCAGGAGATGCAGCTACAAAATGTGTAAAACACCTATTCTGGTATTTCTGCAATGTTCCTTTTGCAAAATGAAACTATGTCTTCATTTTTGAACATTGCAATTGTTCACATACCTTACAAAACCAAACCAGACAACTACACCTTCTGAAATGCATTGCACTGTAAGATTTCCATCTCAAATTCTCAGCTTGAAGCAAAGGCTTCAATTGTGATATCAAAGCAATCAACTTTATGAAAACATACATGCTGTTAATGTATCTTTGAAGACCTCTGTTGTTTTATGATAAAATATGCAAACAATAAAGAGATTATTCAGTGGATGCATAGAATGACAGATAGTTGCCAGAGGGCTCGTTATGAAAAATGTATTGTTGAACAAAGGGCTAAGCACATTTCAAAAGTCATTAAAAACACAAATCTCATGTGATTTGTAAAGTATAAGCTTCAAACATACATGAAGCAAGGTAAGAAAGTAAAAAATGTACTACATACCTTGTGTTTCAACTTACTCCTCACTTCTTTTATTCCTTGCCTTGCGTGATTTTTTGCCTAGAAAATTAAAAAAGACTTAAGTAGCTCTGTAAGATATTGGCTGTAGTCATGGAACATTCTTTATGATACCATACTTATTTTACTTATTTTTCTTTTTTTTTCACACCAGGTGTGAAAGAAGGACAATAATCTACCACAAATTTCATACGTGCTTTGTCAGTATGTTTTATATCTTCATGCTTTATATCTAAGGTGTTTTTTCAGTACATGCATGCCAATGTTGTGAAAACATATATGCTCAAAAAATCTCTGATATTACTGCAGATGAGATAAAAATGGTCTTTAACATCACTTCTTTATAAAAAGTGGTCCTTTAAATTTGAAAGGCTATTTTAGCAGCAAGGCATGCTGGAAAAACGTTAAGATTTTCAAGATGACTGCTACAGTGTTCCAGTCTGGCAACTTGCAGGGCAACATCAATCTTAAGAGAAATGAAGTGATTTCATATGCAGATGGAGATTTTGCCCAGTGTTGCTGAACAGAATAGTGCTGCTATTTAGGGGAGAATTCTGTATGTATTAAAATAGTCAGCTAAGGATCACTGTTTCATAGAAAACAGAGCCAAGAATGCTCTTCAATAGAGAAATGAATTATCAATACGGGATACCATGTACTTATGTGAAAAAAGAAAGAATGAGGGAATGAGAGAGGGAGATGTAGAGGAAAAAACAAAAAGTATATATTGTGGTGAAGGGAACAAAAAGAAACAAAAACCCCTAAGCCTAACAGAAGGGTTATTTTTCCTATATGAATACGGTTAATATAGCAAAGAGCTAGAAAAGTTTTCAAGGTTGCCTTGAAAATAGGACCTTTTAAAATACGGTTGGGGGCATAAATCTGTGGAAAACACCTATTTTTCTATGTTTTTCTGTACCTGGAAATTCAGAAAAAGAAAATCATTTTCTTGATTCAAGAGGTCAGAGAGTCTTTTTGATCCTTAAATCATACATCTATAAGCTCAGTAACAGCACAATGGGGTGCCATGTAGCAGATGCTAAACTGAAAGCCACTTTTAACTTTGCAGTTCACACTCGCTGCATTTGGATGCACTTAGGAGTGCTTTGTTCTAACACTGAGGGATGTTATCAATCACATTATTTACTCAAAGCTACCAAATAGTTATGTAGCAACTATGAGATGCGTATTTCATTTCTCTAGTAGTAGGCTAGAGAAGGGAATAGTATGAGAAATTAAATGAGAATACTGTAAACAGACAGATCCTTTAAAAATTTACCAGTGTTCCTTAGCATAAACAGCGGTTCACTTAGAAGAATCTTGATTATCAAAGACAATTACCAAAACTGAGTGCTGGGAGATCATGTAACCACTGCCTAAGCTAATATAAACCAAAGAATAATAATTTCCAAATAACCCGTTAATGAATATTTTCTTGAATTATAAATGAGTACATGAATATGAAGTATATTTAATTCATTTACCTGTTTTTCTCTTCAAGATTGCTGTGTTTTTCAAGGGATGTAAAATTAAAAATTCTCTTTGAAAAATTTACTTGAAGTGTACTAGCTTAGACTGATGTTCTGATTTATTCAGAACTACTTATTATGCATCCAACTATTGAAACAGTTGGAAAAGCAAAAAGGAAGCTGAAAGTCTTTGCTCATATATCTAAAAATCTAACCTTAAAATACTTCCCATTTCATTTTAATCTCTTGCCTTTTTTTTTCTTTCCATACCACACAGTACCTTTTAATTTCACATGCTTTGTTGGTTAGGCAGTGTTTTAAAACAAGATATTTAAAGTTCAGAGGTATAAGCATTAAATCTAGATAAACATGAGTATTCTGATAAAATTTTTAAAACAGAAAATGACAAAAAAGACTGCTGCATGCATTTTTGATGCTCTACCACCTCTTTACAGTAGAGCAGCACTTAGTGCCAAAGAGAAATTCCATCTATGTAAGCCAGGACTCCATTTGTCCTGCACGATCTTCTGAATAGAGAAGATTCTCAGCATTATGTTAATACCGTACATGTTATAACTACATACTGTAACACTATATTTATAATTAAATGTAAATTTAAAAAATGTTTTAGATTCTTGTTAACTTTGCAATGCATGAGTTGCTGCCGGACCTTAGTGTAAATGAGAATTTCTATTTTCAGAGTCCATATTTTGATCATGTTGTCAGCATGTTAGGATTAATTTACAACCGTGTATCAATCACCTAAATGATATTCAAATAAGCTTCCACTGTGTATTATGATTGAAACAATAACACTGCATTGACACTTTGAAAATATCTATTGTTATGTACAAGCTATCTGGAAGACACTGAACCAATTCTAAACCCTAGTGCTCTATGAGAAAATGAATGAAACTAAAAGCATTCTGCAGGCAGAAGTGTTTTTCTGCAAAATTTTTGTAAAATACTTAGGTTTTTCAGTATTCAGGAAGAATCAGAGGTGGTAGGTAGTTATGACATTGTTACGTAATACTTATTTGATACAGATATCTTACAAATTTATATGCTGTTTTCACAGCTGGAGTGGCTTTGGTCATTGCTGTGTTGATCAGTGCACCACCTTTCTGCAATGTACAAAACATTGTATATTAGTAAGATTTATAACCTAAGTCAAAAGTTAAGACAACAGCAAAGGAAATCAACATACACCATAAAGAAATAACAATCTTAAATTGATAAGAATAACCACAGCTGTGTTTCCTCCACAACCTACTGTCTGCAGATACACAAGGGTTACAGTATGTCATTATCATAGCTGACACATTTATCAATGCATTCTAACAGAATGATGTATCTTCATTCTTCATTCACTGTTACCGTTTCAAAATCAATTCAGAAGTTCTGGCTATTTTTCATGTACTCCTATCTTATGTTATGTAACTCCAAAATACTTTGACCTGAAAGAAGTAACTAATCACACAAGAATTCTGTTAATCTAAAATAATATATTTTACTAATCCTGCAGAATAACAAGGTTACACCAAGGGTCTTCTGCTAGTCAAACTATAAAAATCCATATTAACTATATTGCTGTTTACTAGAAGTGATAAACTTCATACCAAGTTGTGCTGTCACAATTAATTCACAGTTACAGAACCCTATATGATAGGGAATGCATTGAAACTCTTAACTTCTGTATGTTTACAGAAGTACCTTGTGTGTTTTGGCATTTGTTTAGAGGATGGGACTTTACTTCCACGAAGAAAAAAACAACCTACACATAATTCTTGCATTACCAAAGGTATGTTGTTTACTATAGAATTTTCTTATACTTTCTTTACAACTGAACAAACACTTACTATTACATACATACATATAATGAAGAGGACAAAGACTTAAAGAAAAGGCAGTCCAGGTTATAGGTTGTTATTTTCTGATTGTTTTCTTTTTCCTCAAAAATCAATTACTTAACCAAGAAAGTATTTATACCTTCACTGTATGCATCCACTGCTGATAAGATCTTGAATTTCCTGAAATTAAAATGGAACATAAAACAAAATCAAACATACATTCAATATCTTAAAGTTTCAACTCTCTTTACAATCTGCATAAAAAGTTCTGTTTTAGGATTATTCAGTAATTTGATTCTTCACAGACAGACATGGTATTTAAAGATAAGAACATATGTACACTAAGAAAAAAATGGTGCTCTCTTACTTAATGTTTTCTGTTTTATTCGTAAAAGTTTCTCTCTTCACCACACACATTTTTTTTTTTTTTAACTCCAATTGAGGTACAAAGCAAAATTAAAAGTACAGTAACACAATGCTAAAAATTATATATATATATATATGGTATATATATATATATATATATGTATATATATATATATACATATATATATATATATATATATAGCAGCATGAAGGAAAGAATATATAAATGAACTTCGTTCAAGCATAATGACCCCCTGGGTAAACTTTCAAGTAAGACAATGGCATAGACTGCAGATGGTACCATCCCAAGGAAAAAGAACTAGAGAAAAGCCCAGGGATTATTATGGCATCACCATGTCCTCGTGTAGGAGAAATTATTGTAAAACGTTAACTGTATCTACTTTCCTTTTTGTTATTCAATATTCACATATCATCTGGCCCATGCTGTCAATCTGTCCATATCTGAGCTGTATCTTTCGTGGCCCCTGACTTAAACAATTACTTGAGACAGTACAAGAGACCACAGAAAATCACCAAGTTTTAACTGTCTAGAACTTGTGTGGAGACTTAAGAGAAGTCAACAAAAACAAAACAACAACAAAAAATTAGTATATATTCATTTACAGAAAGGCAATGCTAACACTGCATACCCTGAGCCAGAGTTGAAACTCCTCACAAGAAAATGCAGACTCCTTGAAATAAACAATTATGAGAACAGAGGTTCAAAGGCTTCCGCTTTTTCACTGTTGTACTACTAGCAATGACACTAGTACCATTTAGGGAAATAAATCTCGACCAGCTAACTGAAACAAAAATGATTTACAAAATGGAATCAACATTTTATTTTCCAGTTTCCAGTTTGATTTTCTCAACTGGTTTAGTTATGATTGCATATGTGGGAAAATGTTAATTTAAAAAGATATTACTTAAAAATCCTTTTCCATTTGTTTTTGTACCTTTTAAATTATACTCTCTATACCATAGAATACATTCATTTCACAGCTTATAGCTCACTAACTTTCTGTGGTGTTTCCAAATGCTAGGTTCCACCTATGCTATTTTGTTTTTTAATCTTTGGACGACCTGATCAAGTGGATGGGATTTCACGCTGCAAAGAGATCACAGTTCTACTTCTTTAGTGTCACAAAACACCACCTTCCATTGCATGCATATTGTTAGCCCTCACTTCATAACGATAATGAGAAGGCAGTTATGTAAATACTGAATATGTGCTCTAAGCAATTTGTCCACAGTCTGGCAATATACAGCTTGTCTGACTTGAAAAGCAAGCACACAGTGCAATCTAAGCAAGAATGGCTCCTGAAGCCAAGCACCCCCTTGCAAGCATGGCCAGGTGAGATGTGGTTCACACACATCAGTGCATGGCCCAAAAGCAAACTTTATCTCAGTTCTAATGCGGTTTTATTGCAGCCTCTTGACCTCCTAACTGCAGTGAGCAAACGGACTCCAAATACTGACATCACCTATCTGAGTAATGGATGCTCAATGCCTAAAATCTGTTTACAGAGGAGCATAAGTTACACCATAATGGCAGTAAAGAAGCAAATCTCTGTTTAACTTAACTGCACTTTAATCAAGAAAAAAAAAAAAAAACAACAAATTACGTGCCATTATGTGCCAGATCATAGCACAAGACACAGAGGGCAGGAGAAAGCACTGAAAATCTTTAACAGAAGGACTAAGGTACTCTGAGTATAACAAAGGTATTCTGCAGAAGGTAAAGATGACTCTGCACCACTCCACAATTCCTCTGTGTGGGCCAAGTTTTCTCCCCTGTGAATATGCTCACATAAGGGCAGCCTTGTGAAGGATGTCCATCCAAACTTGCCATGTGCAACTTGGTGGATTTGTTCAAATCACAGAACCTCCATTTATTAAGGACACTTACTCTACTTTCAAGATTGACCATAAAATAGTACTTGTGCTTTGTCATCCATGTTGTGATCTAACACTTTGATAGCAAATATGATACCTTAAAAAGCAATATAACAGATAGAGCATATAAATGTTTAACAGGAAACTATTCAATAATGTTGTAATAATCAGAAAAGGATTCAGTACACACTCTTCTATATGGGTTAACTTTTAAGCTAACTAGTGTAAGAAGTGTTAGAGCAACTGCCAGTGAATACTGTGCACTTAGTCACATGGTCTGAACTTTTGGGTAGACCTGTGCGGTGTCAAGAGTTGGACTTGATGATCCTTAAGGGTCCCTTCCAACTCAGGATATTCTATGATTCTATGAATACAACTGAGGGAAACAGCACAAGGAATACTACTTTATTTTTCTTTTTAATGCAGAGGGTATAATTTTCAATGTTCCTCCTCAGATGATAGACAAATGTTCAATTTATTTATTTATGAGTAACACACTTGCTAGAGTTAGTATTCATCTAAACAGTCAGGAAATCACTATTTTCTGCACTGCAGAAATAATTAGATGTAAAAAAAAAAAAAAGTTAGGAGTGTTTTTGAAAATGTTAACTATCTAGAAAAAAAACAGCAGCACAGATTTCAACATTAGTTTAAATAGTTTGCATAGAATTTATCAAGCATTATAAACGTGCAGATAACATACAATTAACATAGTGACATTTCATCACTTCTTGAAATCAAAGTATTATTTTACTGGATTAAAACAACGTATCTTCATTTAATATACTGACGTAACTATATATTCATACTTATACGTGTCCCAGCAGTGATTTGTTAAAGGCTAAAACCTTTCCAAAAACGAGTGGAAACACTGTAACAGTAAAAAGATGACTTCTAAAATTTATAGGATATCATAAGGACATCACCATGTTGAACAGCTCTTGGAGAAAAAGAATCAATGAGTACACAAAAATTAGAACTGTACCTCCACAAAAGCCTCCTGCTGTGATTTCTTCTTCAAAAACATCAGAGAATCCCCTTCCTGCATTTAATTTTGATAGTCGACCATCAATAAACTGCAAAAAAAAGTCACAGTTTGTTGGCCTTTCTATTTCTTTAGAGTGTTATAAGTTTAAGTGTATATGTTACAATGGAATTTGTAAAATGTATGGCTTCAGGATAATATATTGCTTTTAGATGGATTTTGCAGCTACAAGCATCAGAAATATCTGAATATCAGACAAAAATATCACTGGCACTTCCTTTCAGAGTTTCTGCACTTTTTATTCATATTGAGTAAATTATATGTATTGTGCAAAATTTACTAATGAATTTGTAAAATTTTATTTTTAAAACTTTCACATCAGTTTGTTCAGAAGTAGTTTTGATGGCTTTCAAGTTTTTCTTGCTTTTCTCAATGCATAAAAATATTTTATTTCCTTACAAATGCTAGCTCTGCATAATCATAATCAATAAAAGGCAGCTGAGACATCCTTAATGTTCTGCTCCAAAGTCCTAAGGTTACTCCTTATCGTAAACAGAAAGCTATAAACAGACCTCCTTTTCTGTTTACACATCAATGGGTCCAAAATAAAACTTGTTGAAGTGCACAGAACAGTTTCAGAACAGCTAGAAACATTTCACCCCGTGCGGTTCAAAGACACAATAGGCTACGATGCCTAATCAATTCCCATTAAAAGTTCAATATATATGTTTTACATTAGAAGTGACCCTTTAAGGACAGTTAAGTGAGGGGAAATTGGAGCAAAACAGTCTATACTGAAACACCAGAGGACTGCTGTGGCTTGGTTTCAGAAATGGTGGTAGCAGTGCCTTGATTTTGATTGCCAGCACGTAAGCTAACTTGAAGGATCTTTCACTCCTGTGTATGGGAGTATGACACACGAAATATCAAAACAAAGTAAGGCATGATGCCAAAGCAGACACCTAAGATTCTCTCCACCCAACTGAGCACAGTTCAGGGTTTCCTCCATTGTATTTTTTAAGTTCTAACACATCTGTTTGCCTTCTTTTAACCAGTAACAGTAATTTAGTTGCATCTACAGGTGCATATTCCAATAGTCATGCTTATGCACAGCTTGCAGATGCATGAGTATGTGGATTTACATCCACATCACGTGCGTATATAAAGACTGAAATTATTCAGATATGCCAGAACGAGTCAAAATAAGATAACTAACGATTAAACCTCTCAGAAAAAATGCAAACATTCTTTTCAAGAATTAACAGGGTTCAAAGAATTACAAGCATATTTTTAAAGGTTTTAAATCCTTTCAAGAAGCAATCTCTGCTTTTTTATTTTGAAAAGGCTAACTCAAGTCTGAGAGATAAGTGAGAAAGCACTTTTCCAATTATACACAGTTCATCTTGTAGTAAGAAATATGAGTTATTCACTGGTACTAAACAGTACATAGGAACTGACCAAAATTAATTATTTGGTTATGTCATATATTACTATAGATTATCCAAACAATGTCAGTGACAATCTGATGCTTGTCAATGAGCAGACTAGTGACTTGAAACAAATTGCATTCTAAGAATACAAAAATTCCAGCAGCAATAATAAGGCAAGCACAAAGATAACCAGTCCTTTCTCTTTCTTGTCTAAATTCCTTTTTTTTTCCTCTTCATTTTCCTCTAAATTGGCTTTTTTCCAAATATGCTGGGTTCATGGTCATACACTACAGGATCACTGGATTATTTCACAGTAAGAAGAGAGATAACAGCATCTTTAGCTACTGCTGAGGGAAGGATAGAAAAGAAGAGAAAAGAAGGAGAGAAAGCCCTGGAACAGAAAGGTGTTACCTCTTTGGAGAATGTTATGAATTCCTTCCATACTGTAAACCAACATAAGATTTATGGATGCTCACCATTTGGTAAAATTCTATCAACAGCAGGCTGAGATACTGACTGAATTTTGTTTTTTAGAGAATTAATCCAGTTGAATATTTAATGTAAATACTGGCAAACAGATCCGCTACCAAAAATATACTTGAATTATTTAAAGAAAGCGATAGTGCTACTAGCTGTATCAGTAGTTATTACTTTTCAGTAAATTACAGTTATGAGTTTCATTTTAATCACTACTTGAAACAAACAACAGCACTTGGAGTCATACATACACTGTATGGCTTTCTCTTCATATTTTTCAAAGCCATACACCCCTGGAAAATCAGGGCCTGTTAGTTCAAGTAATTCATTCTCTTATTTTTAGATCCAGAGACCCCCTGCTTAACTACCACTTTTTTGAAAAAATAGTAACTCCAATGGTGCTCTTGGTTTCTAGCTGACTACAGACAGAACTACCTTATTTAAATAATTTTGAATTCTGAAAATAAAATATAGACCATATCCAATTAAGAACATCTTGTTGCATAGCTGCTAAAGTGGGGGTGATGGAGGAGAGATGATGTTTTGTGAGCTAAACCCAATCTTTTATTTAGGCAGCAGTAAAAGTTGCAAGTAAATTCACCAGTTATTAAGGACAAGAATTTGGTAGAAGCAATGAAAACATCTTACTTTCCACATAATAGCAGCTCAACACATTTGGAAAAAGAGCTCTCTCATGAAGCTTGCAAATGAAAATTGAAATTACTAGTGTTAATAATTTGTAAAGGCTTATGATTCTTCACATCCTAATCATGTAATTATTATTTATTTTTTCTAGATAGTATTCCCTGGCATCTTAGAAACAAGCGCCAAAAACTGTTTTGGATTATTTTATTAATACAATTATATTGTTTAATGAAATAGTTTAACATCAGTTTTCATTGTATTTCTAAGAATTAACTAATATTATCCCTGGACATTGAAAAGAAGTATTTGACACGTGGGATGCGAATATTAATTGCTTATATTTGAAGCTTGATATAAAGATCATCTACCATCAATGTTTCCCTAATTAAAGTGAAGCCTTCCTAAAGCTCAGAATCAGATACTAAATGTATAGCATACATAATAGTGTAAGTACCAAAGACGGGGGGTGGAGGGAAAAGATGTAAAGTAAGTATACAGAATGTTAAATCAGGAACTAAGAATATTTATTCTACAAAAAATAGTTATTTACTTCATATGAAAAAATAGAATTTTATTATTATTATTATTATTATTATTAATGAAATTAAATGAATTATTGAAATTACTATTATTTTTAATGAAATCTTTCTAGGGCAGAAGACAGCTTAAAAAACGACCAATACAAGAAAAAAGAAATTCAGATGTCCCTATAGTTTTGATTCATATCAAGGTATTTATTATAAATGAATTCTATGGATTCCTGGCATATGTATGTTTTGTATAAACACTTTGGTGTGTTCAGTTTCAGAGCAATGAAACAGTCCTTTTCAGCTTCCAACAATGCAAACACATCGACATCATTTAAAAGACATCTCTGTAAATTATAAGTCAGAGAATGGTTTGAGAAAAAGATCTCATTTAAGCTTCTTAAAAGAGGCTAGGCGTGCCCCCCTGCCAAAATACTCTGCTTCAATTCAGTAAAAACTATGATGCTGGAAAAGGAAACAAATATAAAAGGGCTAATGAGAATGAGACATAGAACTGGACATTTTACAACTTAGAAATTAAACTCAAGTTAAAAAATAACACACCTCTGTCATATGATAATAAAGATACCAACCAAGACAAAAAATATTAATAAATCTATTAAGGTAAAGGAAGCACAGTAGAAGCAACAGTACCATTACTTAAAAAACAGATTGTGATAAGTGCTGGTTTGTCAGTTTGCTCTTAACAGCTTGATTAGGCTTTCAAACAGATTTGGAAGTGGAAAAATGGCAAATGGGAAAATGGAATGATATACCACATCGGTTATCAAAACACAGGTTCTCACAGATTCTTTGACAATTAATTTTCTAGATAAAGGAAATTCACGTTATCTGTATGAAAGAAAAACTTTGTGCCTCTACCTTAAAATATTAGTTAAGATCAATAAAATGCTAAATACTTGAACAGTACCTGAACTTTAAGTAGATGAAGACTTTCTCAAAAAGAAAGTAACAGCTTATAATAAAAGGGAAAGCATCAGACTGGAAGCATCAGTATTTAAGGGCAAGTGTTGGACTGATCCTATTTAGATGTTAGTTAATGATTTTCATACAAAAGACTGGTATGTGCTAATGCATGGACATCCTTGATAGAAAGCACATCAAAATAATAGTAGAAGGTAAAAATGGATGATGTTGAAGGTGAAAATAACCCGAATGGGAAGAACACACAAAGTAATTTGACAGTTTATTCCCACAGTGATTTCCTAGTATTTTGGTGAAGAGATACTCCCAACATCCAAAATGAAAAAGAGCAGTTAAATAAGAGGAACCAACAAGTTTTAAGGGGGGGTGGAAATTGGGGAGGGGAGATGAAAAACCTATAAAGTAAAAAAGAGGACAGAGCAAAACATTTTATAAAATGGCATAAAAGTGTATTTAAAATAGCCATTTTCTGCTTCTAAGAACTATTTCCTACTTAAACAATTACTAATTTTCAAGAACAGAATAAAATACAGTTTATCCTGTTGAACAAAACCTTGAAAACAGCTCGTTTGTCACTGGGAAGAGCTGGAAAAGATGCAGCTGGGCTGAGCATTAGCTGAAGAAGTAGGAGTAACATTTCACAACAAACTAGAGAAATGAAAAATGTTTACTACCAAACCACCACATCATCAAAATTGTTAGTATCTCCTAATCCTCTGTAATATATTATTTCCTTTAGTGGGAATAAAATTAAAAACAAGCTATAAACAAACTATAAACTGATTCTTTTTAATTGAATGCACTAAATTGTAATGGGTAAGTTCAGCGCCATACTGACAAGCCCATTTATTTCAATGGAGTTAAACCTTTTTGTTTCTGCTGAAGATAGTGCTACAGTAGTTTGACAATGATTTGCAAACTTCCCTTGTAAGCAGCTTTCTGTTAAGAAAGTTTCATGCTAGCTACAGTCCTAAGGTATGCAAAGTGTAAACACAGTTTACTCTACTACTTCTTCCCATTTCAGTCATATGTACTATATATTAGAAAAAGTTTCAGATTTTTCATGGTAAAAGTAAAGGAGCCCACTTCTATGATCTGTATTTTCTTAACTTTTTAAGTAGAAAAAACATTTTCACAGGACTTTCACAGAGCATCATCCTAACATAAATCTTTACTTCAGACATTAGCCTCTGATTAACACCAAATGTTTTTTGAAAATTAGAAGATTCTATATACTATGAATTTCCCTTATCTATTATGGCAGTATATCTTCTTCAAAGAAGTCCACTAGATTACTTAAACATGAACTCCCATGCCTCAATCATTCCAGATACTTGCAAGTAAATAACTACTTTGAGTCTTTCAGATTTCCCTTGATATTTCACAAATCTAATAATAGGTTTCTTGATACCTTTTTGATGCAATGAGGTCATGTAACGAAAAGGATGAAAAAGATTTACAGAATAAAATTAAAGAAAAAATGATTTCAAAGACTGTGATAAAACTATTACTGAGCTGTGCAAGGCATTCAACAGCTTGTTCTCTGTTAGTTCAAAATTTGTATTAACAGATTAGCTAGAATATTCTTCAGGCTGCCCCTGTGACTCAGGTTTGTAACATTCTCTGCGTGCATACTTAAAGTCCTAGCAATGAAAACTACTATTACAGTATGAATCCACTTTTTAAATAAAATGCCACTGAAGTCCAATTTAAGCAAGCACTGTGTTGTTTAGGTTTTTTGGTCATGATCCAAGAGAGATGAAAATGAAGTTCCCCCATCAAGCTGGGAGATCCATGATTTTTCTTGTTTAGATGAGTTGCTGACTGGCACTGCAGAGATGTTGCACTGGCTCTGCACCCTGGAGTTATTTTTTCTTTCTTTTTTTTTCCCCAACTCTTTTTCATTATCACTCAAGTTTTAAAAATAAAATAACAGACAGATGACTGGCTGTACACAAATACTTGTATTTTATCTCAGAGTTTCATAAACTGACAGAAAGAAAAACATATTTAAATATGGATATGTTTCAAAATAAACTAATTAAATACAGGTCATTCACCCTCATACCTGTTTAAACAGTTGAAGATTAACAGCAGTTTCCAGGAACTGTTTAGTAGTACTGGAACGATGCTTCACAAAACTATTCTCACAGAAAGTTATAGGCTCTCCCTAAAACAATTTAAATGGAAAAAGTTAGTAACTACAGTATATAAAAGTGTTAATTTATTTAACATTCCCCATTATAAATTTCTCAATAGCTACTACATACAAAAAATTCCCTTTCGAGCAATCTTGATAAACATGTTTATGCATCAAATATAAACACAGACAATAACAACAAAATTTTCATATATTTTAAATAGTTCTCAAAATACATGTTGCTGTTGAACCTCTGGTTTACGAAGCTTTAACATCAGTCTACAAAAATCACTTTGCAAGGAAAAAGTAAGTGGTTTACAGATGGTTCATGTTACCTTTATAGCACTGTTCATTAAACATTTCAAGGAAGTGGTTCAAAGTTTAAGCGATAGCTGGTCCTCTACTTCAAATAATTCAACATGCATTACTCTGATTCAGTGGCACACAAAATAATCAATACTAAACAAAAAAATCTAATTCAATCAAAAATAGGAATCTGTCAAATTATTGTTAAATTCTACCACAACCTGAGAAGATTGACAAATATGTTACCGATTTAACAAGAAATTATTGAAATAAACATATATTTTGACATATTTTTTCCACAATACCATAAACTACAAACTTTTTGGAACATTGTTATGGAGAAAGTCTGAATAGATCAGATTAACATTTATTACAATAATATATTTGCCCAGCATGGCAAAAGCACACAGCTTATAGTTTATCAAAAACCCACATCAAAACATTTGGATGATGCAAAAAGGAAACAAGATGAACAAAAAAATGAACAAGATGAAACAATTGAAAACTAAGTCTTCGTTGAAAATCTTACTACTGAAAACAACACTCATTTAAAAAAAATAAAGCCACTCAAAAGAAAGATCAAAGACACCTCCTATATTGATCTTCATGCTAATAAAACAGGAGTCCTGTCAGACTCCAACTGGTAGCCACTTTGAAGACAAATTTATTCACGCCCATTGACCACCATTGCTTTCCACTTTATACCCTGGTTAGCTTTAACTGCACATGCTACATCATGCGTTTTCCTGTCTTTCTGGTTTACTGTGCCCTTCTATGCTTCTAGAAATTCACTAAGTATTTTCTGCATGTGACCTATATGAGTTTGGTGGGATAGCTCTAAATCACTTTCCACTGCTTTTTACACCTTGAGTTGTGTTTTTAATTGGTTTAAGTAAGATCCAATGAAATGTCAAAGCAAAACCACTGTCATATCATCTTAAAATCTTATTCTGATATTATCAAAAGCTTTACTCTTTCTAATTTTTCATGGGCATCTCCATGTATCAAAAATCTGATTTCAGCTATCTTACCACAATGCTAAATTCAAAGTACCTAAAAAGAAAATAGAAGTCTAATCCTACTCAGCAAAGCACTTAAGTTCCTGCTTAACTTGTTTTTAAGTTTTATGGTCTGACTTCTTTATGGAATCCCTGGTTTTAGAAAATAATTCTCCAAGGAAGAGTTAAAAGCTATACATTTACGTAATGCAATCCTTCCCCTTTCGCAGGGTTGCTGGAATACTGTGATATACAAAACCATCTCAGTACAGTATATGGATCAAGTCTCCAGGACAAGCACACAAGTTTTTCCACTTACTGCTTATCCAGAGATAACTGGTGAACACTGTACACATGCAGGACATGCCGCATCTGCCAAAGAGCCTGAAATGTTTGTGATACTTTAAATAGCACTGCCTTCCTGACCCACTTTGCATTAGCTCCTAAGGACTCTTGTCTTAAGAAGATGACCTCAAGCTACTTAGCAAATTCAAAGTGCATCAAAACAAATGAAACAGTCTCCAGTGAAATATGGTGGTACAAGACATGGTGTTCCTGAGGGCAGACTCTCTTCTCAGTTCAGTTGTTCTTCCAAAAAAATTCAAGACAGCAAATGAGAAAAAAAAATCCATATTTACATATTTCTTTACACAACAAACAATTTCTGAAAATACAGAGGCTATGTGGGAGTGCAAAACTGACTAGATGATGGCTGACAACACACTATGAAATCTTAAATATAGGACCAAAGAGCGAAAATAGTATCATTATCAAGATACACTCGTTAGAATAATAAAAACCAAGCAAAGTCTCCACTGCCACTTTCCCAAATGTCTCGGGAAAGATGAAAGACAAAAAGAAGAGGTTATCTCCCAGTAGAAGAGCAGAGACTCTTGCTCTCCCCTTCATAACAGCCTAGGAAGAGAGCACAATCAGTTCTACCTGATGGCACCTCTCCTGCCTGAGCCATGTAGCACAATGCCAGGAAATGGTAGTTCAACACACGTTTTTAGTGCATGGCTATATTATTTTCCCAAATACTTTTCTTTATTACTGGGTGCTTCAGATAGTTAACAAGTACACACGCATCGGTACCTCTGTTGCCTTATCAGTAAAGTTCAGAAACAGAATAACCAAAGCTATTCCATAACTGAAAATATATTTAGATCTAGAAAGGGTTCACGTCTCAAAGCCATCCATGTTATTTTAACCTTCTGATAGAAGGTTTGCTTTAAAAATTTGAGTGAGCTTAAAGCTTCCCCCCATTCAGCACATGAAAGTAAGAAAAAACATCGAAACCTATAGAAATTCCAGACTGTTTTCTGAGAATCTGCTGTAACTACTGAAATTCTATTAAATAACATGGTTAACTTCTCTCTCTTTAATTTGCTCCATACTCTGAGCAACAAAATTGCTTTCCAAATAAAACTTTAACAAATATTCAAGATTATTACCGTAAACGTTAGGGATTTTGGAATGTTATTTTAAAATGAAAATATTTATTCAAATAAACAAAAATAGGTTTAGGACATAACGCTTGCAACATTCTTGTTTCTGCAAATACAGCTGGATACCTTTAGAAACGCTGAGTTTTGGAGGAATCCTCCACTGATACTTAACTACTACACCATCAAATGGCCCTTTCTGTATTGATCTACAATGTACTTTCAAAACAAGTTCGATCAAAACCCAGTAGGGACTCTATACTGAAAAGTAGACAGCTAATACTCAGACCAAACAATCCATGCCCAAACAAGATATCTGTCCTTTTAACAACAGTTGCTATAGAATTTTCCTCCCCTTTCATAGCTTGCCACACGCAGCAGGCATTTTTCACTCTAAGCTACATTCACAGTTTAAGCAAGCTGTTTATGCGGATCTCAATGGAACAGGAACACAGAAAGCTAAAACTGTGTGGTATTTTTAAAAGAAAAAGTAATCTTGATCAGAAGGTATGCTTAACTTTAAAAAGGAGAGTAAACATTTTAATTATTTCAGAAAACATTCCTATCTTTCTAGCTTGAAATGACTTGCATTAACTATTTGTACTATTGCTATAATTAGTACTTTCATATGGTAGTTCTTGCTTATTACAAAAAGAGCATAAGGTAGGTATAACTTCCTTTGTATTGTGTCATTTATCAAAAAAAAAAAAAAAAAGCTTTAATCCCCATGACTTATTCACATTAATATTCTTATTTTTACATGGAAATTCCATGTTTAAAAACAAGGAAGTAAATAGATGAAATTTCAGCTGTTGGCCTGAAATACAAAGATAAACATCCAGGGAATAACTTATGACTTAAATACTCATTCTACTTAGAAAGGTCCCATTTAACTTGCAAACAAATTACTCCAAAATTTGCACATTTCTTGTTATCATCAATTCAGATGAGCTGATACTTTCTGCAGTCACAATTAAACCCTACTAACACTGCTAATGACTTCTATATTCAATAACAGACCAATACAGTCCTTAACACAGATTTGGCTTTTAACACATAAAGTTCTTATCGAAGTGACAATAAAGAGGCATAACAGATATTACACAGAATGGTATTTAAACTCAAACTATGTTCTGGCATTTTAATACTCTTTCTTCTGTTTCTGCACCCTACTGTACTTTTTATGCCTAACTCTTGCAGAATAGACAAACTAATCATGTCCATTTCAAGATACTTGTCCTCAAAAGGTTTCATTCTGAAAATTACAAGCAATCATTGCGTATGCATTTCCAGACATTCACGTACATTCTGAATCTTAAAATATCTTTTTTTTTCTATAATATAACACTTAATTTCATTATTTTACTTTCTTGCATATTGAATACAATACTGGATCTATTGGAGCACTGATGTCATTAGTTTATAAAGTGTCCATAATGGCCCAAAGCACTCCAGTTAGCATTCAATTAAAGTGAGGTCTGACAGGTTGTGCTATCTCCAAGGTGGAAGCTTACCCGTCCCCCTGGTGTGCTGATCAGGCTATGAACTCCTGCTGCCAAGAATTCCAAACCATGCCATTAGCCTTTGCTCTTCATTTCTTAATTTCCGATGATTGATGTTATAATTATCATAACTTAAACCAAAGTTGTCCCAGTTTATTTCTTCTGGTTCAACATCAGTAACATCAAGAGCTTTCATGAATTTTTCCCAAAAAGAGAGGGTGATTGTTTTTTCCCAAGACTATTTTTTGCTAGCTAATTCTTGAAGAAAAGCCAGTTCCTCAGAAGTAGAGAATAACTTATTGTTTCTTATATTCTACAGTCTTTCAATAGATATGTCTTAAAGAAATAAGATTTATTTGAAATACATTCAAAACATATTTGTCTTGTCATGATGCATTTTATTTTATAATCAGACCTACATTTCTTCCTGGTGTTTGCTTTGTTCATTTTCCCAATGTTGTTAAAATTAATCTCTATTATGATGAACACTTTTACACTCATTATTATTTTTCTTCTCCTTCCCCAATCTCTCACCTACCCTTCCATCTCTAGACATAGATTGTCAGTGGAATATTGTCTGTTAAAGAATTTCTACACCGCACGATGCTTTATTATCTGACCATACTGTATATATTTAATAGAAAAAAAAAATAGTCTTTTCTGTCACTTGGAAGGTTTCCATGAGTTTATTTGTAAGGCCAACCTTCATTAGCCATCATAATGTTGCTAAAATGTCTGACTGTCATGGCATTCATCTGATACAAACAAAGGTGCCTGAAAACCACCTATGAAGAATGTGTAAAGTAAAAAAAAAAAAAAAAAAAAGGAAAAAACCACAACACAATATTGCCCATACATTGGATTGAAAAAATGACACAAGCTGCACAATTATAAACTTTGTGTTTAACTCCCACCTCTGCCTGCAGTTATGAAACAAGCAATATGATAATAAATCATGATAAATTCCCAAATGCTGGACTACTTAAAGGAAACAGGAGCAACAAAAAGTTCAAGGCTAAGCTGTGACTACCCAAGCTAAATACAATTTTGATTCGTATATGCATCTATACAGCATAAGGAGCACTTATGACACAATACTCTGATCATTGCAATGTCTCAGCAGGGACAGACTCGAGATCAGAACTCTTCGTGATCACTGACACTGCAAATCACACTATGGCTCCTACTGCAGCTGCTAGCTAGGCTAATACAACAACATACTCATATTCCACTGAGGAAATTTTCTTCTGAATACACAGATTATTTTTCAGCCATTCATCAAATGGTAGTGATGTCAAAGACGAAAATCTATTTAATTTTCGTTTTCTTTTCCCTATCAAAATCTTGTAATGGTGATGAGATAGTAAAACAGGCTACAAAAACATTTTTTCCAGTCATCCTCATCTATCATGTATGAATGTTGTGGTTTAACCCGGCCGGCAGCTAAGATTCCTTCTGTATTAAAGTAAACCAGAAAATGAGCTTCAGCTAGTGTAGGTATTCAGCAGTTAACACTAAAATAACACTAAAATAAGACCCACAATAAAGCTAGGAGTGCACACTGTGTGGATGCCAGGTCTTTAGCACCAACTGTACTGATTTACTCTACAGATCCACTATTATTATGCAATAGTTTCTAATGTAAAATGCAACTTCTTATAAAAATATTTTTGGCAGTTATATCAAATTTGATTTCTCTTTTTTAATTCAGTATCATTGTTGTGCAAAACAACTATTTCTGCTTTTCTTGGAAACTTTTACTGCATTCATTACCAATTATTACATAAAAAAATATTATCACCTGTATGCATTGTGTGTCATAATTCCCGCCTGTATTAGTCAAATTTTCCATATGGTCTTTTGGAGTCCCATGAACTCCTTTCAAGACCCCTGAAGCTTCCCATTTTCCCTTTCACCAATCACATTATTTTCAATAATTGCTAGACGTTTGTTCAAGACATATTGCTATACCAAGCAGAATCTGTCCTATGCTGAAAACAAACAGTTGCACAGAATGAGTGTTCAGTGTGATGAACAGTGTTTGGAGTGAAGAGAAGTGTTGGATGAGTACAGACACTATCAAAGCTGTTCTTTACTCAAAGTGAATATTAATGACAGTTGTTTCATGTTTCAAGTTAAAATCGTACAGAACACTCTGTTGCAAGGAAAATAGTTCACATAAACATATTTTTCAACTTACAAGCAAGCAAAAACTATCCAAACATAGTTTTATTTTTCATTAGGATGTTTGTGATCCTAAAAATGGTACCCCAAAACCTCTCAGGTCTTGATTTTGAAATTATGACAAGTTTATTTATAGCAAAGTATTTCAAAACTCTATAAAAAATATTCTCATTCGGGTATACCCCTTACATAGTTTCTACGTGAATGCTACTTCACACAGTTTCTATGTGAATGCTCCAGAAAGAATGTAAACAAAGTCCATTAATTTGGTTTAGATTTTCCATATTAGATCTAGCATCGTGGATTTCAAGACAAAAGATAATATTTTCCTTCCAATACCAATTCACATGTCCTAAGATTCCTGACAAAGTCCCAATACAGTCAAACATGATCAGATTTTTTGAACCTCCCCCTTCACAAGGCATTGAACTTAGTTCAAAAGGCTCATGGAAAATGAGTCGAACAACCAAGAGACAATTCCTCTTAGTGTCTATTAATCTGGAGGTTTTCCTATCACAATAAATATTCTGTAAAATACTATTAGTTAACACTATGTGAATACAGCTCAAAATAACTTAGACTTTTTTTTTTAATAAATATACACACTCTTTGTCTTTGGACAAGTTGATGCCAATCCAAGATATGATGGTATTTGCCAGCTGACAGTATTCTGAAATAACATTTAAAAAAAAAACACACACACAAAACACCATAACCAAAAAACCAAACAAACAAATAAAAACACCATTAGGCCACAACAGTTTCATAAATACCTTCTATTATACGTAATTAGCGGAGCCAAAAAAAATGCAAAAGAGAATAATGCAGAAAGAAAGACTGAAGACCACTTTGACAAATGTTTGCCAGCTGAAATGATATATGGTGCACTACTTCCAACACAATGCAAATGTGTCAAATATGGCAGCAGAAACTAAAATGAAACGGAAAGCAGAGCTGAATTCAAGACATGCTAACCAGTAAACTAAAGAACTTCCATTCAGTTCAACAAACTTACCGTAGTATAACGCACTGGCTCCAGCCTACTTCTGATCAGAACAGAGGTTAAGGCCATCAGCCAGACTGACATAATTCTGTTTGCATACATTGAACGTAGACTAAGATACCTTTTGATGTAACTGCTTGTAATGCGAACTGCCATGAGTTGACACTGACCAGTGCCTTCACCTTTAGACTAAGGGACCAATTATATAACCCCTTCCAAAGCAGTGTCAGGTAACGCCAGTATAGAAGAAACTACAACGGTTTTGTTGAAATGGTTGATTTTAATGAAACTCATAACTGTGTTGTACTCATGATTTTGAAAACAGGTACAGTTGTTTCAATATACTATGCAAACCGATTTTCCATATCAAAAGAAAACTATAATAATTGTCAAACACACATACTTGGACTAAACCCTTAAATACTACTTCATTTCTACATGGGTCACCTTTTTATCTCAGTAGTTTTCTAATGCTTGTTAGTGGCATAGACAGCTAGGGTGTAAAATGTTCATGTCAAAAAAAGACCACCTCTAAGAGAACCACTTGCATAGAAAGAAGACCCTGCCATGCTGTACTTCATTCAGAAATATATCTCATCTGGAATTAATGACCATTCTCTCCATTTCCATCAAGGAACACTGCACAGTTCCCTGCCCAAGGGATTCAGCCAACAGCATTTCAATGCATTTTTATCAAATAAAATTGTTATCAGTAGTTTGCAAATATCATACAAAAGTAATTTGAAATTCACCTCCAAGTTGTTTCTGATGAATTACTTTATCATCTAGTAGGCTCAGTATGTGCCACCCTCAAAAACCAGAAAGGATGAGAGCCCTAACACATTAACCTACTGAGTACCAGCAAAACCTCAGGCATACAAGCTCTGATGGGATGGATTGGGTTTTCATTTCTCCTATCTTCTCAGTGGAATCAAGATAAGTGTATCAAAGTAGAGATGCGTGTTTGACTCGTCATATCTGGCTTCTGCTAGTAAATAATAATAATAACACACACACAAAAAAAAAAAAACTTCTGGCCTCAAACACAGCAAATTCTCTGTATGAAGTACAGAGAAAATTGAGTCTCTGTAAGGCACAACCTCTTCAGTTCTTCAGCATATTAAACAAGGTAAACTGTAAGTCTTTTCATTAATACTATCCAATTTTATACTAAATAAATTCTAGAAGTGATACAAATAAAAAATGGTTGACTTTGGACAATTATTCATTTTTCAGTACAACTCACCATCGGGAGGTTGTTGTGTCTTCTAAATTGCCAACACATCTTTTGCTCAGCGTTAAGATTTAAAACATTTTCAGACTGGGATAATGCATCATATTTTTCCTGCAAAAGAATGAGCCTGCGCTCTTGTAAATTAAGGAAAACAGTAGTCGTCTTACTGGTTTGTATCTTAGTGCATCTCTGTAGGATCCAAACAGTGCTGCCTGTGCCCGAAGAAAGGCCTTGGCTACTCCGTCACCCGTAGCTGTAGACTGCTTTTTCAGTTTATTTTTCAAGGCCGAGACCTGCATGACAGAATGGAACAGTTAAATTAACACCTCAGAAATTGGTACAGCGAGGTATGAACCCAATCAGCAGGCAAACCATGGTGTCTACAGGTCAGCCAAAAATTCATCCTCCTCCTTGATAGCTTATCTTTTTAACTGCAAAGAGCACCTGCTGGTCTGTTAATTGAAATGAAGGCAGGGGATGATGGTAGAGTGCTAATGCAAATTGGTTTATGCTCTCTTTTTTTCCCAAGGCCTCTTGACATAAATAAGCTTAATTATTTTACAGTAAACTGCATGTGAGCCACTTTTCTGCAGATCTTTCTCTGATCATAAAATTTACCTTCTCATTTTGAATAAAGACAGTTGGATATTTTTTATTTACATTAAGAAGTCTTATTTTTAAGTATTCCTAATGCTAACTTAAAATTCAGTTTTAGGGATTTTTTAAAAAAATATCAAATTACTATCTTACATGATTTCTCAAGCACCATGGGAGTAGCTGCTACTGCTATCAAACAGTTGAGAAAAGTTTGTGTAAATTCAATGGTACATTATTGTTAGAATTGTCCTTGAAGATAATACACATGAAAGGGGGAGGAAAAAAAAATAATAATACTAAAAAAAAAGAGCATCGTTCTGATTAATCACATATAGCTAAAACAAAAAATTTAAAAAGCTATTCTTATTTTTGTGCTTGACATGTTTTTGGAAGGAGGTCTCTATTTTCCTTTTTCTTGGCATAGATGGCTATTACTCGAAGATTCTGGAGAAAGATCTTATAATTCTGGAATTATTAGAGTACTTTATTTAAAGATATGTGGAATTACACTCAGTTATAGTTTTGTTCAACTAATTACCATGATTAGGGATATCTGGAGAAATAAGCCAACTGCAATTATGTTGAATACAAGTTTCTACCTCCCTTTGTATTGCAACATAACCATGAAAGCAATATTTTTGTCATTAAATACTATACGAAGTACCATTTAGAGTTACTCTTTAAACAGAGCATTATAAGTACAAGCTATGAGCAAAACAGCTTTCACTCTTTTAGAAATGTATGCAAGAATGAATATCTTTTTGTTTCTTTATGCAAGCAGTCATGACTGTTCTTGTAGATGATGATTGTAATTGAAGTGTCAACCTAATTAACAACTAAACTTTGAATAATGCTAATGAGAACTGAACATGGCATCAGAGAAAAGACCAGCTCTACAGGTGATAAACCTTCACAGTAGTGACATTTTCCAGTGTAAAGTCACAGTTACTGTGATCTGATCAAAGAGAGAGACCCCCATTGGGTCCAATTATAACTATAGTTTTGAAAAAAAACTTATTGAGTTATGATGTTCATAATCTATGCAGAAAGGCCTTTACAGTATAGGTCTTTTCCCCATAGCTGTGATCTTTTCAATTTATATCCAAGCTCCATAGATCTAGATAAAAGTTTAGAGCCTGATTCGTTTAGCCCATAGATAGCATACACCAAGGCTCATTTACGTTTTTCCCTTATACCTCAAAAGAAAAAAGAAAAAAAAAAAAGTACAATTCTGAGTACAAAAAGAAGTTAAGGAGTTCAAGGTTGAAAAAACAAATGCATGTTATTTTCTTTGTTCTATACTTTATGATTATTTTAAGGTTGTTAAAAAATAGGTTTATTTAGTTTTGAGGACAATAAATGAGGGAATGCACTTTGTATAAGGGAAATCTGCCCATCAGTGTTAGCTCAGTTTCACTAAAAGAAAAACAGAAACATGAGGTCAAAAAATGAATTCTCAACCTTAGAAAGTTGTCTCTGTCATGACGAACAAAGCAGCTTAAACATGAAAGAATTTCCTTTTCCCTCTACATTCTCACGAATCTACACTCTTCTACATTATATCTGGTATTTAATGATGTGAAAAAAAGACAATTTGTATACTCATAATCTTACACTAGAAGTTTGTTTCATAAAAACAAACAAAAGATCTCATGCATACTCTATGACAAAATATAATTCGTATATTTACATTAAATAATTTTTGTGAAGCGATTGTTAGAATTCAGTAGCTTTTTTAAAAAAAGGGATCATTTGTTTTATTTTTCTTTAAAGCAGAAAAATTGTTCAATGCTATCTGTTCAAAAATATAATAACAACTAGAACTCTGAAATTTAACTTGAAAAATATATTTGAAAATCCTTTCAGCTACCAGGTCATATATTTCCCCAAAGACATGTGTCAAATGGTATGACATGATCAAATGATAAAGAGTTTGAGAAATACTTCTAAAAGAATGTGGATACCTATCTTGAATTTAAGCTACTTCATACTCGCAGTGGTAGTGTTCTAGATCTAAGGTAATCATGGGCTTATATGTTGTGTTGGTCAGAAACTATCAATATTTTTTAGGGCTGTTTTCAAATTAAGTGAAAAATAATTGCTTCCTCATACAGTCCCACGATGAATTGGAAACACATGACCTTTCTTATCATTCAGCTACAGGGACACTCAAAAAAGGGGAACAAATGTCCTCTTCACCTGAAATAATTTTGCAGCAACACGTTACAACTGAGTTTCAGTTTCTGTTTCAACAGTGATAAAATCAAATCTCCCTGTAAAGTGACATTTAGACAATTCTTCTAACCCCAACATAGGCTCTACCTACATATACAAACATAAACAGGGAATAGGCTTTATACATTCATACAGTTGCCGACACAGTGTTGGTGAAGAAGCTTCTGATGGATTGGTATTAATGGAAATAGCAAAAATAAAACAGACAGAAAGGAGGATCACAACTTGGCTGCAATCACTTGTTTCTAGGATAATCAATATTTAGTGTCTTTCCTTACGGATGGATAAAGAGTTGATTGAATACTCCTCCCTGTGTCATTCTTGGAGGTAGGGGCAAAATGCACGTGACTAGTAAAGACCAAAGAGCAGGAGTGGATATATTTTAATTGAAAGAAAAAAGATGTTATGCTGGGCACTGAAAGTTTGGGGAAATTATGGCAAACAAGCGAAGATAAGAGAGAACAGTGAAAAAGAAGATGTAGAGCAGGGGAATTACAAGACAAAGCAAGGGAAAAGGATTTTCTGATTTTCAATTCTCTTGGGCCTTATATACCCTAACATAAATCAATATCAGGATGCTTTAGACAAATATATATTAAAAAGAACAACAGAAAAAAAAAATCTACCAGTTTACTGCAGTACTGGTACATTAGTATTTCAACAACATTAAGAACATCCCAATGGACTGTCAGCTTGAAGGCAGGAGGTTCCAGCACAAACATGCAGGAACGCTACCCGGTCAGGAGCTGCAATACCAGGCTGCTATCCTGGAGTGAGTTCAGGAAGATTGTGGTGGAGTTCAGAAAGTTTCTCCAGCCTTGATTTCCCAGTCAGCAGAGCTCAAGCCCTTGCTGAAGCACCCTTGAAGCACCCTTGCTGCCTGCCTGCCTGCCCAGGTTCCTTCAACCTGAAGTCAGCAAACACAGACGTGCTTAGCAAACCACCGGGTGACAGCAAAGCCAAGCTGCCCATCTGGGTAGGCTGCCTGCAAATCCTCCACAGTTTAACCAAAGACAGAATGATAAGCAGTTACTGCAGCCAACATAGTAGGGACAGGTATGAGAATGGGGTGCCTGAACTACTCACGAGGACTTGGTGCACAGCAGGATTATGATCACTTAGAACCTACAGCCAAGGGAGCGTCAGCCCCCCTTAGGTGATGCCATGGTGGCAGAATAAATCGTTCTTAAAATTTCAAAGAAAACACACAGTACTGACATGAAGCCAAAAAAACACCCAAGTGGCATCCTTACGGCAGTAGTTTCCTTATATATGTTTTAATCCATCTACCGATTTATGATTAGGAATGCCTGACTCTTTTTCTCCCTTTTTTTTTTTTCTGTGACTTAAGCAGAAATAGCCTTTTGAAAAGTTTAAAAATACAGAACTAGAAACAAATAAACAACAGGGGTTAGAATTCTTTCTTTTTTTTTTTTCTTTTCCTGTGAGGCACTAATGATCTGTTTCAGAAATTGTATTATTAATTTACACTAGAAGCAAAGTGTTTTTGCCTTCTCCTAGCAACTGCTTGTCATAGGAAGGTGACTTCATTGTACTGTTAAACACTACCAATGAAGAGCAATCAGAGCTTTGGGAAGGATTAAATCAATAGAATAGTCATTCAGAGATTTAGGAAGTCATGTGGTTTGCATGTGGCTTTGCTTTCATACATACAAAGTATATGAAAAATGTCAAAACATATTGTATTGGGCATTGAAAAAAAGAAGCATAATTTTTTAAAATAGTCACCCTATATCCTTTTCAAGTTTCCAAAATACAATTACCCGATCAGAAACAAGACATGACTAATACCTCTTCAATATTCATGTGAGTAGAATAATAGAAGGACCCACAAAAGTTAAAAAACCAAATTCATAAAATGATATAACTATTAATCAAAGCCCTTCTTCCTGCAAAAGCTTAAGCACACGTATAAATTTAAGCCTGTACAGAAACATTCAAAAGATTTGTGCCCTAAGGAATGCAGAACCATGCACTGTGATTCCCAACAACTATCGTAGCTCTGAAAAACATATACCCAGGTATTTCTCTCGTACCAGTGACAGTTCTTATGCTTTACATTATTTTCCCGTGTTCCCCATCAGATCAGGTCACTGTAAAAGCACACTCTCAATAGCAAAAAGTAGTAAGTGGCTGAGAAGAGAAATAAAACAAGAATGTACAATAAAATGGAATCTGAGTTGATTTAAATCGATGTTGTTAATGAAAGAGCTTCTACATACTTGATATTATCTATACACACAGGATTTAGGCATCTCAGCTAGCCCTCCAGCATCTAATCAAAAATACTCATTATCTACCTAAATGCAAATGTTTTCGAAACTAGTTGCATTTTTCAGTCTGATGGTCTAGTTTCTAAAATTATATCTAGGTTCAACAGAATCTCAAACAACTCGTTTGAGATTCAGCATAAACAGCTGTTTCATAACATTGCAAACACTGCTGCCTGCTTTGAGTTTTCAAAATATATTAGTAATATTTTGTGTATCTTCTAATGGGAAAACTAACTATGGTATTTAAATTTTGCCAAACATTTTTTTAGTTGCAATGTTAAATGCTGCTAGTTATTTCTGAAAATACGATGATTAATGGCATTGTAAAAAAATATATATACAAAAAAATTCTCAATAATTATTTTGTAAAGTAGCTGGTTAATTTTCAACATGAATTACAGCTCATTTCTCAAATGCTACCTTCAAAACAGTGATGTTCTTTGCCCAATTTGTGTTGTTAAAATACTGTGACTTCTGGAATCTCAAAAGAAAAACTCAAAAAAAATCTTTGAATTCTGTCCTGTATCAGTGTATATGTACAACATGCTATGAAGGCTATGCATCTTTCAACAGCTCTGTAGATTTCCCAGTTAACATTTAACAAACAGAAGATGCTAGCATGCTGTAAAGCCCATTGTTTTCTGAAAATCGTATTTATAGAAGTTCTGCTTAAAGTCTATTGTGCATTGAGTAAGATTAGCTTGCTAAATGTGATAACTGTGATAACCTCAATTCTCCAAGATTTTTCTGAAAGTGTTCAAATTGAGAAAAGGACTGATCTTTTTGTCAGAGGTAATTGCAAGCAGGTATTGCAGCATCAGGCCCAAGGTTTATAAATGGGTAAGCCTCTATAGTCTACACTAATTTATACACATCACAAATGTTCTTTTTCTACTGTCTTACTCTATTAACGTGGTGATCTATGTGCTATTGCGTTAGGAAATTTACTCCCACAGAAGCAGCTACTTATTTTCATTTTTTAATTAAAAAATAATAGACAAATTCACAGTGAAATGATTAAATTTAAAAACAAGTGTTCTTGTCAGAAGAGAGGGGAAAAGAGGGTTTTTCCCCCCTCTAAGAAAACAAAGGATTCCTGAAAGTCTTGCATTGATTTATTTTTCCAATTTTAAATACCTTAGGAGTAGCGGAACTGCTACTGGCATGGTAGTATTTCTAACAGTCAATAAATCTAAAATATTATGTGTGAATATTGGAATGAAGCCATTAAGAAGATTACAGCATGCAACGCAGCAGAGGGTCCGCATGAAAAAAGGACTGGTAATTCAGGACAACTGTGACCACTGACCTTTGCACAGTCACGACCACTGGTCAGTCTGACAGAATAATAGAGTTCACATGCATAGAAAGTCATCTAGCCTGTAACTATAATTTAAATACTTAAGTGAATGATTTAAAAATGCCTTTAAATCTCAGTTAATTTATTACGCAGTTTATTAGATAATGTTATATAGTAATGTTTTTCAATCTTGAATTTATCTTGAAAAAATTCACAATGGGAACATTTTCATAGACACATTACTTATATATGGGTAAACTATTAAGTACCTCTGCAGTGAGGACGTCATCAAGCATACTGATCAAGGAAAGAATTTACTCAGTTTCCTTCAGACAGAAGAAACAGTTTTAGAGAAGTCTTTGAAAAATATTGCATTTCTTTTGTTAGGCTGTTAATCTATCTGGAATCAATTTTTCAAAGGGATGAGAGCTTCTTTTATATTTTCAGTTCTTCATCCTATTTTAACACCCTTCATTGGTACTCTTGCTTATTACATTTTTTCACCAGAAGTTTTACCACCTTTGTACGTATGCTTACAAGTCTTATTTATATAAGCTAAAATATTTCATGTATGTAAGCATCTGACATCTGCTCTAATGCTTTAAGTTTAACTTACCATTTTGATTCTACAGTCTTACATCGTATACATTTTAACCCAGATGTTAGCAGTTGCATTGTCCCTGCTGAATGCAGAAGTCAAGCATGCTGTCATTTTATGAGCCAAAACCCAGACGCTGTCTTTGTTTCTAGGTTTTCCAACTATAATATTATGTTTTCCGTTATTTTTTTTTATTTACTGATTGAAGTAGAGAAAGAGATGGGATTATTTAAATTAAAAGCTTCACTGTAAAATCCTAAAACAAGTTCTACAAGGATATTTTGCGTAAAGCAGAGTTATGTTTTGTTCAATATTAGATATGGAGTGAAATATTTTAAGTCTACTGCATAATCTGCGCTCTTAGATAACCTTCATTAACATTAATAATAGTAACATCTACACATCATGGGGAAAAACATACTCCTACAATTATGAAGAATTGTCACCCCTATTTTTTCATGCTAGCCTATTCATTCAGAGATCATTTTGACATGCAGCTGTAAAATACATGAGGTCCCCTTCACTGAACAAACATCTTTTTTTTTTTTTACTGTTCGAAGGACCTCCAGCTACAAATCTAGTATGTTACTGAAGATGATGCCTAATTCTCAGTTCTACATCTAGCTATTATTTGACAAGAGGTACGTACCTCCATGACATTATAACCTCAACCTTTTACACTGAATGCAAAGTCAGTTAAAACTAACAACACACCAGAAAATAACTATTTTTTACTTCAGTTATTATTTACTTCAGCTGTACAAGAGTACACTCAGAATTATTGTATATGTGTATATACTTTTTCATAGATCAGTGTAAAATCACATAACAGCAGAATATTTTTTACATAATCAAAGACAATTTCTTTCACATTTCTGAGCTACAGTTGATAATGAATCAAGAGGAAGACTGACCAGACAATCTATAAAAAAATCTAGGTTTTAATACTATTATAATCAAAGAGGACTGATATTAATATAATCATCAAGAGTTTGATTTCTGTTGTTCCATATAGATACAAATTATCAATACAAAAGACATAGTATTTCAGTCCAATGCCTCACTTTGATTAAGACAGATTGTTTTAATGATTCACAATTTCAGAAAAAGTAGCTCTGACTTCACATTTTGATATAAAATTATTTGTTCTGACAATTTGTGATAGCTTGAGCATCTATAGCTAAATAATCAAAATAGTGATTTCACACTGATATCCTTTCAGAGCTCTATTGGGAAAACCAAGGTAAGTGAATTTTATGACTATTTAAAATGATATACAGAACATGTTCCCCTATAGGCAATAGGAAAAAAAAAAAAAAAAAAAAAAAAAAAAAAAAAAAAGGAGGGGGGGACCCTCTGCAAGATCAAAGTCCAGAAAGAACTGGCACTTAATTTATCATCCTTTACAGACAAAAGACAGTTTTCGTCATTTCAAAAGGATCAGATGTCTTTTATGACAAACTGGGTTTGCAGTTTAATTTACAAATAGAATTCTAAGTAAGCAGTCTTTGCTCTGCCAAAGCAAATGACAAACAGTATAGGTTTTCATTCACGCAGCCCTCAGCAGGATAGAAGAGATTAAAATAAAACTGAAATAATTTAGAGAAAACAAATAAATGTTTCAGAAAGTTGAAGAAGATCAAAGCCTGAATTTTCTGACCCCAACTGTACAAGCATTTCTTATTATATTGACCAGTGCCATCAGATCATTAATTAAAAGGAAAGCGCTGGCAGGTGGCAGGGAAGCAGAAGCCGATAATTGGCCCCCTTCTTCTTTTTGCCTTCAAAAACTCTCTCGTTCTTTTGCAAGACATGCCACTAGGCAGACAGAAATGCCTACTTTGTAATATAATGATTAAGATGAGATGAAGAGACTCTTGCGTTTAAAGCAGCTATGCCTAATGAATGCAGCTAGCTTTATAATTATGATCCTATTTTTACAATAAGGAATATGATGTTCCATTCAACATCTCCTCAACTGTCAGAAATGTAAAATCTCAAATATAGGGGTCTATAGTTGCTGCTTTTTACCCCCTTATTCTTTTTACGGCAGTTAGCAAAAACAGGCAAAAATAGCTACTAGTAATCCAAGCATCCATTTAAGAAGGAAAAAAAAAAAAAAAAAAGGAAAGAAAAAGAAATATCTGTAAGACTCACCACTTCACCAGGTAGGTTGTTCAGGTCATTAAAAGGATTTTCTAGAGTGTTTGTGTCAACATTTAGCAAAACCACATCCTCCAGCGATCTGTTTTTTACTCTCTGTAGAAGGAAAAAAATAGTGGAAAAGCATTTTACTATAGCATTCTCCTGAATCCTCCTTTTTATTATAATGGCTAGATTAAAAATCTTGATTTTACAAAGGATAATAATAGCAAAGGCAAGAGTTTGAGCTTTACTTGTAGGATCTGAATTAGACAGAAGAGTCAAAATAGATTTTAAAAACACTTGCTTTTCATCAAACACTAAGGTTATATTAATAACCTCTGAAACACAAGTTGAAGAAATTAATTCTTGAAAACCAAGAATTATGTAAAACAGTTAAGTATACTGTGTATATATATATATATTTATAAGAACATTTTATTCTTTTGTATTTGTGAAAATCAGATAGGATATTAATCATATAATCAGATTAAAAGCAGAGCAAACTAAGTAATTATCTGCAGATTTATCCAAGTTACAGGTATGTGATGGCTACTTGTATTAAAGAAGAATGGATGAAACAATCTTTCACCAGTGGACTAGCAGGTAAGAACTACACCATTTATTCCTTCCAGGGGAAAAAAAAATAAAAAATAAAAAAATAAAACTCTTTATAAAACTATTTTCTATATCATCCTACAGTAAAATGCAGTATTATGGTCCAGAAAATAATTTCAGAAAGAATAGTCTGAAAATAAAATCATTGAATTCTTCTCAGGTTTGTTATTTTCTGATAGAATACAGAAAACAATCCTAGTCAAGAGATTACAATCAATGTATATAGATCATAAGAACTACATGTAAAGAGAACAGAAGGTTATGCCTAGTTAAGAGGTGTACATGACAGAAGGCTCTTTTTTAGAAACGCAAAAGTGCTAGGTGCTCAGTTTGGGGGAGAACCTACGTCATTGGTTTAGCAAATGGGAATTCATCCTCAGAAGTTGCTTTAGCAGAAGTATGAAACACAGCTCCTGAATGAATTATCTCTTCTGCATTATAACCAGACTACACATGTAGGCCTAACCGTGTCATTAAACGGTTATGGAAAGAGATAAAGCAATTTATTTATTTATATATTTTATGACCCTACTACTTCTTAGCACTCAGGTGGGATTTATTATTTTGTTGTATGTTTAGATCTGGAAAGGCTGCCTCTTGTTTTTGACAAAAATTACTGTTTTCTAAATGAACAGTTGTGAATGTTACGGGATTTATTTTAGACTCAAATTTTCAGAGGAAGAGGAATGCAAGTTAGCTAGGAAATCAGAATGATGATGGCCCCAGAAGAAGTTCTTATTACTGTTATAGGAAAAATCTGATATGTTGTTGTACCACTAAGAAAGGCACAAAAAAAAAAAAAAAAAAAAAAAAAAAAAAAAGATCATTGAGCTATTGAGCTATTAAATAGACATAGAAATAAATCACGAGGTAGAGCTTGTATGTCTCTATAAAGCACTTCAAAAGTATCATTTCAAAGAGAGACGATTTTATTTTTTAAAGCATCTGAAACTTAACTTCTGCAATTTTGATTGTAAAAAACAGGGATTTTTTTCTGTAGCATTTCCATTAAAATTATCAATTATAGCACAAACACCTCATGCTTATCAGTACTCAGAAGTATATGGTAAACTTACCTCTATTAAGCTTAAGTGGACGCCAATTAGATAAGGCATTGGTGCACTGAAGAAAAAAGACAAAACGATCAAATTATCTTTTAACTACAACTATTCGTAAACCAAAACATTTAAAATCTTGGCTTGTACTGTGTCTAGTTAACATCCACTGTGTAAGCTTGTATTACATGTATACAGGTGCTCCTGAAATTATTACTAGCTGAAAGAAAATATCTTTTTTACTGTGCAATAAATTTCTCATTTCCAATTTGAGTAAGACAAGGCATCACATTCTCAAAATACAACAATTATCCACACAGACTCTGGAATGAGACCTCCTGCAGTATGCAAGCAGGAAAGTGAACTAGTCAGGCTAATTTATCATGGTTTTCTATAATCTTCTCTTTCTTCCACTAAACTGATAAAGAATATATTCACTATCCAGTGTTGGAAGGATAAAAGCATCCAAGAATCATCATCACGTTGTTTGGTGCTGTGAGATTACTAAAAATATTCCCTCCGGAGAAGTGAGCAATGGACATACTGGTTCGAGCAACTCAGCGGGAAATGAAATACTAAGGGAGCAGAGAGAAAAACGAAATAGAAGTAAGGCCTAAAATCTAAATGGAAGGCAAGATTGCTTATATGAACAGTTACACATATCAGCTCACATTGCATCTATTTGACCACATCTCTGAGCCTTAACGAGGCACTGACTACTTCAAGATTGACTTCCTGAGGCACAGGGAGAGGCTTTGCTGGACCAGTTCCTTGGGCCTCACCAGTGCAGTCCCAGCTCTTTGAAGGCAAGTAGCAATTCTCACCTGCCTATGACTGCAAGCATTTTTAGAAAAAACCTGCACTCACTATGGATTATCCATTTGCTTACATTAGCAGTGTCCCACAGGAGAGTACTAACTAAAGCAAAACAAAAAACAACTGACAGATCAAAACAGGTTTTCATTATGTTTACATTATCAAAAATCAAAGGTTTGTTGAGACTACAAACTCTCATGGCTTAAGGCTTCAAGGCATGGGTTGTAGATGTTCAAAAAGGGAAAATGGAGACCCCTACATCTTCTCATGTCTCGTTCTTAGACCAGTGTTGAAAAATTTCAGTACCTCATGACCACTTCAGCTAGGCTATGGCCTAATACCTTTGTGGTCTAAAAACAAAGGGGTGTCCCTCCATTATATGCAGTGAGCAATTAGCCTGAAAACCCTCTATAATTTCAAGAATCTCTGACTCTAGGCAGTATGTATAAGCAAACAGATCTGAACAAATGAGGCTGACATGTAAGAGAGGATTCTTCTGCTGAATATTGAGCAAAACAGATCCTCCTCCTGTTCATCACATCAGAGTATCTTGCTGTTACAAGTAACATGAACTGGAGAAACTATGGTGAAAAGAAGTGCTATATCACCTACGTATTTTATGCACACTGATCTAGCAGCTTCACCAGGCCTGTACTGACTTGTAATAGCTGATGATTTGTTCCATTAATAAATCTGTCATTAAAAAGGGTAGTGTGTAGCTCTTTTCTGTAGAACAAAGCAACAGCTATATCATTCCAATTTTAAAATATTTACAGAATGAATGTACAAAGCTAATTAGATAAACACATCTTGAAAATGCATGAAATAAAAACTGCAGGTATGGAAAGTCAATTTGATCATTTTCAGCAACCAAAGAATTTTATTACTGCTGAACTCTGAAGCCCTAACAACAGAGGTTTGTAAAATGTACATAAAATTGCTTTCTGTGATACTACTGGGAGCTGCTGTATAGTTTTTCTGTTGCTTATGCATGTTATTACCAAAAATGTTATTAATCCACAGCATCATTTCCTAAAATAATTACTATGCCATGCAAAACATGCAAGTTAATTGGAAAATAATTGTCCTATTCTCATGAAAACAGGTTTGCATGTATCCCAATTCAGGAGAGACCAAATCTCATAAAAAGGCATGTTACAATCGTAACTTGAATTTTCTAATTGCGTTATATTCTTAACAGAGCAGCAGCACAACAGATGCTTTACCATCTACAGACAAAACTGTCATGTACTCATACCAGTGACTTAGTTTGCCAAGAAATTACACTGAAATTTGATGAAATTAGCTTTTTCCTTTACAGGAATTGATTTTATTTAAATATAATTACTATATGAATGCTCAAACTTAATTTCTGTAACTTTCCTTGAAAGCAAGCCACCTAATGGGATGAATGCAGCAGTCTCTTTGCTTGCTGAAATGTACACAAGAAATCATTTCTTAAAAAAATATTCAGAAAAATATATTTTTGAGAAACTGCTGTTCAAGAATAAATTGTAGGAAACTTATTTCTGTGTGTTCTCTTCTACTAGAGCTAAAATAAGCAGTTCTTTCACTGTCTAATATTTTGCTGTCCTTTAGAAATAGAAATTGTTATCTTCTTTTTTACATGGTTGTTCCAATTTTCACATAGGAATTCTCATCAGCAGAATTTAAGGCCAAGGTACGTTATGTGAAGGAAAAAATCCTCTGAAGACAATATACACTATGTTCACACACAGGACCTTGCACATATTCACAACCTAACAAATCCTGATGGCACTATGGCCCGCACTGGTGCTCAGTGCTGCTGGGTTCACATTTTTTAATACAGATATAGCTGTTTTGCTCAATGGTGTATTTTGCTTACCTTCAAGCCCAGAAAATGTACCCCCATTTATCAGTTTCTAAACCCTATTGAATTGTATCATTTACCTTTACCGAATGTTAAAGATTTATAGTTAAACTCATTTTAAAAAACAGATTTCTCACAAAACACGTTTGATTATTAAAAAGCAGAATAATTTGCAGGATCAGGTTCTATACTTAAGCAGTAAATTTAAATGCATTTTATCTTTATTTTAAAATATCCATACTCCCTTAGAATGACTAGCATTAAAGAATTATCAGTTTGATATTTATTTAACTATTTAACTAATTCAGAATGTATGATTTCAACTGGAGTAAACGGGAGATATCCCAACAACGTTTAAGTTAAACAAAGATAACGTAGTTTCTAAGCATGAAAATAGATTACATTAAAAAGAAAAAAAGAAAAGGCACTTAAAAAAGTAACTTTACTCTGTCAAAATAATACATGAAAAAATAAAATATAGAAAAACATTTAGAAAACTATTTCATTCATTTTGAATTTAGAAGACCCTCTTGGACTGCAGACGAAGTCTGGTCTGACATACACTTCGATCCTGTAAATTCATCAAGCTTTTCTAATTTGATATATTATATACCTAACTGGAAAACATTTACTCAATGTATCAAAACATGAAGAAAGGTAAGCATTGTATGTTTTTATTACATTATTCCAATCTATCTCACAAAAGAACCATTCAAACCAACACGATCAGACAGAGAAACATAAACACAGACAACTTCAGTAAAAAAAGTCTGAATTACAGTTACTGTGGTAAATTCATTAATTGGGTATTTCCTTTTGTGAACTTTTATGTCTCCATTTGAACATCTCTAAATAAAGGAAACTTTCTTCCCCCTTCTATTGTAATACTGTAAAAGAGAAAAGGGGATATAAATGAGTTTCACAAGTTTACGAAACTCCATGCTTCTTTTTAATGAGTAAAGAATATTCTCAGGTCATGCCATAATGACCTAGAATCTCAAGTATTATCATCATCAGAAGGAGCTGTGTACAGCATCTAACATTATTATTTCTGAAAACATTATGTGTGCTTAGGAGGGGAAATAAAAAATCTTCTAGTATTCAGGATGCACTCTGCAGGGTACAGCTTGAATAAAGGTGTTGATCTACCTTCTGAGAACTGCATTTATGGGTGATACTGAAGAAAATAAAAAGCTTCTGGCAGTAACTTCAAGTAGTACGAAAACTAAACAAATACATCCAAGCTATATCCCCATCTTGGTGCATTTTATCAAAGCTAGGAGGAAAAACAAGTAGGACAGAGTTTCTCCAGAAGAAAACTATCATTAAAGATGAAAGGCTTTGCTACTGTTGAAAGCAAAGGGAGAAGGGGTATTTTTGAAGACAATAAATAATATACAGATGAAGCATAGGAACTATCCTAGATGAAGATATACCATATCTATTACATATATACCATACATAATAAATCTTGATCTGTAAAAATGTTTTAAATGGTTCATTTTTCCATCACAGATCCATAGGGTCTATTTAGAGAGAAAGCCTCCAGGGACAGATACTCCTGTATTAGTTCCTTAATGGAATTTAATTTGGTATCTCTGGCACTACTACGAGCAGAAGAAAGTAAAACTTTTCTTAGTTTGAAATCCTAAAACCCAGGCATTTGGAACAGAAAATTTCCTCAAACTAGCCTGGTAGAATACGTAATGACCACCACAAAGGGAACAGCATCCCTCAAAGGACCAGAAGTGACTCGAAAAGTGACCATTTCTTTTCCAATTTAAAAATTTACCAAAAACACAAAGTCTGTCATGTGAACAGAAACACATTAGGAGAAGTATTTGTGAGAAGAGTTCTTACAATAAAAAAATTTGGAATTATCAAAAGCAGATTTTAAGCAATTTGTGCAAGGTGTTGGATATGATCCTGAACCTGTCTGGGCCTAAAGTACAAGCATTAAACGTTTCTTGGACCTAAGAGAAACAGAGATGTTTACTAATGCTTGACTCCAGAAACATCCATTGGTGTTTTCTAAATGCTTGTACCAGAATCATCTACCTCAATTTAAAGTAAACATCAAATAAATGAAAACTGTAAGACACTTGCATTTAAATTACCAAACGTAGCAATAAAACATGACCAGTTACTATAAACAGGATTCTAAATGCTCTGTTGATAGTAATCAGCACCGTAATTCAATGTACCAATTCAAAAACAATGGAAAGGCATGCTGAAATATCTCTGTTCACGTAATCATTTAAGCATTGACTTAAGTGCTTTCATAAACTGGATCCTGCACATTCAGTTATATCGGTAGCTTCTGTTTTCGTGAGTTACTTAGAGCTGTAAGACAGGTACAAATCTCAGAAGTGAGTATAACAGGTTAGTTATCTTACCAGCAGTAGTCCAGAAGATGTGGAGGAAGCACAGGGATGTAAATGTGTTGCCAATACATTGGATACAACAATGCAGCTGACGCATGAACACAAGCAGTTAACTAAAAACAAAAATGCACACACAGAATTGGCAACAAAAGTAATATGAAAAATAAAAATGCAAAATCTTAAATTAACTTTTAGACATGTAAGAACATTAACATCCCCAAACTGCCTATTATAGCATTTTAATTACTTTTAATTACTTAAATGCATCTATAAAAAAAAATAATATATGCATACAAGTACAACATCTGCAAAAAGTCAGACGGACAAGTCAATTAAAAGTCAGCCCTGCTCAGCACTTCTGAAGAAGAAAATAAGCATGCACTTGTTGATGTTTATCATGGCCAGCAAGCCCAGGTATTGTCACAAACACGCAGAACTTGAGTGTGCCCCTGCAGCACCAGCTCTGCTGAGCAGGAAGGGCATGGGAAGGGACCCGCATTTCCACTGCTCGGAACGAATGGAATTGATTTGGTCTTGCATGAAGCCGCACAAGTGCACTCAACTCAGGAGTAGGATTAGATTCTATTTCTGTCACTATCTTTATTTCCAAACCACCTTTAAAAAAAATCTGAAGTGAATATTCCCTGTGACAGCAAAACAACTTTACTACAAGTTTCCAAAATCGCCCATCCCCTTCTCAGTTCCCCAAAACAGAAACTGGCACCTCTGGCACTAACATCACCAGAAAATGAAGACTCCAGACCAAGAAAAAAAGTGTTATAATCTGCTCGCCACTTAAAATAGACATGTGGACATGGCTGGTTTGTTTTCAAATAAATAATAACACAAAATGAAAAAGCACTACTACAGAACTAATTAGTAACTAGGTCTTGTTCACTTCTTGAGCAAACAATATAATTTGCAATACACAGAGAATTCAGATTTGATCTCTCAAATACTATGTTACTGGTAGGAGTTGCTCAGTTTTGTTTCTGTTACTAAGCAGCGACACAGTCCATGGAATGAGAAAATATCAAGACCCATGTTCAAAATGAGATAGCCTATATCCAGCAAATAAAACACTAGAAACCTCACAAAAATAAATAACAAATAAAAAACAAGCAAATAAAACACACCACCACAAAAAAAATTAAAAAAAAAAAAATAATAATTTAAAAAAACCTTCAACCTGGGAAGAGAAGTGTGCTCAAAACAGCATTTAAGAAACCCAGCCATAAGGCTTAACGCAATCTCCTCAGGGCACAACAGGTCATACCCGGGGAACAATTTGTGCTATTGATACTATATTGTCCTTCTGCGTTACTTACCGCCGCCACCTAATGAAGTCTGAGAATAGCAATACACACAAAGGGAATGCCCCATGCAGAAGACTCCAAGCTTATGGAAGAAGACAAGTCTGTCCTAATGCTTTATATCACAACAAAATTACTATTTGAGGTTAACTTGATTATTACCGCTCTTTATTGGACATGTACTTTTATTGCAGCAAAATGAAGAGCTAAAAATAAAATGTAAATCCTATCCATACAGCAAGTGCTAAAATATTATGGATTTTACAGAAAAAAAAATCCCTGTTGGTAGAACAGATCAGCAGTTAAAGCTTTCACACCCGGGCTGTCTTGTAAATAAAAATTATGCTGTGATTTTGTACATATATATTTTTACACTAAAAAGGAGAAAAATAATTATAAGAGCACCGCAACAGAAATTGCAGACAATTACAATTTGTGCGGCATAGTTTGCTCAGCACTCAGATTAATATAACACGATTAAATATGGAAAAGAAGAGGGTCTGAAAGCTCCTGAGGGATATCATTAGGGCAAATTGCCAAAGAATGAAACATGAGCCAGTCAGGAGAGCCTGGAAGCTGCAGTAGTACCAGGGGACCTGAATGTTCGACAGTTGGAGCTTCAGCAACGTGTGAACTGCAGGTTAAGGCACCAGGAGAGGCTGCTCACTGACACGCAGAATGTCACTATTGACCAGCGCGCTGCCCGAGCCTGACAGCTCTGCTACAGAAAGCCAAGGATATCATAATTCCGTACTTAAACTGCTCATTTCAGATTAACATTTTGTTTCCTAGCTTTACGTCAAACAGCTGCAATTACTCTCGGTTTAGACTTAACAAAAAAAGGCTATTTTAATAGTTAGTGTTTTGTTACTAGGAATTAATTGATTTGGGGGATGAAATAAATGAACACGTACCCCTCTTCTACACAGTGGGATTTATGAGTTTTATTTCCATACCCTCTCTCTCTGTAGTTTAGCTCTTACAACTGATAGCACAAATCAAGCTCAATATTATGGTTTGTGGTCTTTTAGTAATTCCGTATCCATTCTGAGAAATTAGTGCGTCCACATACTGCTCTTTATAGTATATTAAATTTCAAACCACACCAATACAAAAATTAGCATGTATTTCAATCGCAGACTGCCATAAAGCTGAGCACAGAGTTATATGGGAGATCCCCCAATGTAAATATTCTCCTCCTCCTCCTCCTAATAGGCATTCATAAATTATGAATTAACATGACAATACTTTTTGCATAAAGAGATATTTTTCTCTTTTATGCATATGTCCACGTTATATTTTAGCTCTCGTTTTAACAGAGGAAGCAGATAATTCCATTAAAAATGTTTGAAGTTTTCTTAAGTGTTGTTTTAGCATCTGTATTTTGGTATGGCATTCAGACTGGCATTTATTTAACATTTAAGATTTAAAAAGGGATTAAATCTTAGCATTTCTAGCAGGAAAATAAAAGATTTGATTACTTGATCATCAAATATTTCCATCTACACTTTTGTGGTAGGTTTCCAAATGTTTTAATTTGACATTAATACGTTTTTGTAGTTTCCTGGTGTACACAGCCACAGCACAGTACACAAGCAGCTAAGGAATACTGCTACTCTTCAAACCGTGTGACATTTTTAATACCGTGCCAACTCTGCCTTTAAGCAAATACTGATACTGATAATTGTAGATTTCATATAAAAATATTTCACACTTTCTGGTAATTTTTCCTTTTGTGCTTTTTAGTGTTTCAACACTGACTAGCATTAGCTATTTAAATAACGTACTTTTTAATTGTTATACTTTCAGTTACAAATAGAAGAAAACGGGGAATACTAAAAATCTCTGAATGCTGCTGCAAGTCCTAAGTAGCCAGTTTAAGTGAACTGAAAAGCATGCAGGAGCAGGTAGAGCCTGACTGCTTGCATGGGCCTTCAGCGGTCGAGAAAGGCGACCACCAGATTTGGGGAGGGGATGTCTGACAGCAGCTGCCCTTGGGAGCAGAGCCAGCGAGAGCATGAGCAGGCACCCGGCGGGAAGCTGGAGGAGGAGAGGGAAAGGCAGACAGCGCAGCACAAGCTCCAAGGTGCAGAAATGAGCATCTGTTGCTTGACCAAGTAGTGAGAAGTCTGACTGGTGAGATCTTTATGCTACTTAGAGAAAAAGGCATTGTCTGGAGCCTGTGTGTTGACAATCCTCCTTTAAGCACATTTTTAAGAGAAAGGGCATAGATTAGAAAAATCTCTTTTTGAAGACAAATAGTTGTTATCCTAAATAGTAAGGTCACCTTCAAGGCTGTGTACAACCTTACCTATTTCGCCAGCTACTATTGGAGATCAGATAAGACCGTATATACAAAGTGAAAGCATCTCTCCAATACAATTAGCTAAATTTTTCTGTATATGCAGAAACATAGCATTGCTGAACTCTGTGGTTTGTTAAAAAATTAATTTTTTAAGAATGCAGAAGAACATTTCTGCATGGGCTAGTTACTGCATATTCGATAGCTCACTACACAGCTTGAGTATGCAGCGACTGATGTTCTACAGTCCACTGCACTGGCAAGAAAACACCTAGCAATGTTGTGTTTTAAACCATAATAAAATGGGCTGGCAATTTTTAAATAAAGCTTTTGTCTCCTGAAACCCATTTGTCCACATTGAACAGATTTGTTAATATTTCCAATATTTTTCACTTTTTTTGGACTGTTTTTCTTCATTTCAAACAATTTCTTCTATAGTAAAACTTTTATTTAATATAACTAAGGCTTTAAACGTTGGTTGAAATAGGGGGGGTTAAAAATTGGCTGAAACAAAAGGATTTAAAATTATATAAGTCAGTAGATCTCAGCTAGCTTAGAAACAACTTTTAACAAAACTTCTCAGTGTTCAACACATCTTCTAATAAAAAATACAAATTTAATTTTAAAACCCTGCATTTTGATAGGACACACACACAAATCTTTCCCATTCTACTTGTTAATGAATTTACTAACATTGAGTACAACAAAGTTTTAGCTTGTTTCTGATCTATTCTGCTAAGACACACTAGTCAGCATAACCATATAAGCTTTCACCACCCTGCAAGAAAAGCATGTGGTGTTTTATCTGGAGCTCTGCAGCGATTCCAGCACAATAATTTTATCTTTCTCTCCTGAAAATAACATGAGAGAACTATGTGCTGGCAGATAATACTGTCTCTCCAAACAGTGGAAGAACACATTACAAAGTCTGTTTGCAAAATTGATTACAGAGTGAAAGTGAATTCATTACTATGAACTCACTGTGAGACTGAAACGATGCACAAGGAGCTCCTTTCCACCTTCTGGCAGTAAGCAGCCACTCAGGAACAACTGTTGTTCCAAATCTACACTCTGCTGAACAGGAACAGTCTGAACAGTTAGTTCAAGCCTTAAACTAGAGCAGGTTTATCTGCTCCTGGAAACAGGGAGACTGCAGCTTCTCCTCTCTCATGTAGCTGTAATAATTCTGATGCGTGTATCTGCCGCACACAATATTCAATATTCAATTTATCAACGAACCTTTCTGCTGTAGATTTTAAAATGAGTAGTCTTTTTTTTCTAAAAACCGTACAACATGTCCAGAACAGAAAGATTTTATGCAGACTCGCTTATTATGTTTACTTGATAACTATTATTTACAAAATTTCAAAAAGTAACATGAAAACAATTATTCCGTATCTTGCATAAGATATTTTCTCTTCCGATGCTTACTTTCTATCTATGAAGATCATTTTATTTGAAACAGTTTCTGTAACCAAACGTAGAAAGACAAGCAGAGCACAGGTGACAAGATTTGCACACGCCACAATGCAAAAGCTAGAGACGCAGAATCTGATTAGCAGAATCTTGTCTGAAAGCCAAAAATGGCAACAGAAGTTAGACAAAACGCTAAAGTAAAATTAACCTGTGATACCATGCAGCCCTTCAAAATCTACTGTAAGTAACTGAAGAATTACTGTGAAAAAACCATTTCCTGAAAACCCCTCAAACACTGTCAATCTCTGTCAACACCATGTCCAGAAATGGGTACTGGTATGCTCCTTCCCTCCTCCCTCACAGAGCCATTGGGCTAAAGAACTGCTTGCCTCCCACTGTCTTGACCACACATATGTTGAAAGATGCCAAAGATACTGTTTAATTAACTAATCTACTTAGCAGTACCTATAGCAATAAATCGTAGAGGGTCACCATCCCTATTCCAGTAGCTACCATCAGCCTGGCCCAGCTCTCACTGCTGCTACCCAAGTACTCCCAGCGCATGAGAATTACTGTGAAACCACTGAGAGAGGAATGGTCATAGAAGTGAAAGGAAGCCTCTCCTCTACTTTATTACAACTCCTAAGATTATCAGCTTTGTCACAGGGGACTTCCATATCTAAATCTTGTTTAGTCAAGAATAAAATCAGGCCCCAAACCTGTAACAGATACTTAACATCTGCTAAAACTCATTTTCTCATCCATTCTTGAATGGGTAGGTGAAGACTGCTGGACATTAACAGTGGGAAGGGAGCCATTGCTTTGGCCATTTTATAACAGAGCATAAATCCCTTTCCAGCTTTAAAGAATAAATAGTTGGACTAAATCATCAGCTTCATCTATTTCACTGTCCTTGGAAAGAGGATGGAAGTCACTGAATGAAGAAAAAAAAATAGCAACAAAAGAGACCAGAATATACTATCCAAGCCATGAGAACCAAAGGCATTTCTCATGCATTTTTTTTAATTTAGCTCCTGGCTAACAGTTTCCCATCTGCCATCCCCATAACCTCTAAGAAGAAAAAAGGGAAGACCTTAAATGAGCCATAATGCATTTTCTTCCTGTTGGCAAGATGAAGCCCCCAGTGCTCCTTAATCACATAAGGGAGAGAGGTAAAGGGAAATGTATTTCCAGTCCACAGATGAAAATTTTAACTTTATCCAATGTGAAAACAAAATATGGAAAAGAAACATTCATTTAAAAAACTGCATGTATCCTGGTTTTTGGTTTTGTTTTAATATTAATTCACTTCTTTTTTATCCTTATTCTGGAGGAAGGAAAGGGAAGAGAAAGAAGAGCATTGTTCACAAATTTGACAGCATTTCATACGCAATCAATTTCATTCTTTTCTTGCAATTCTTCATTCACAAAGCAGCATTATAGCATCATTCTTGTGCATTAGTTTGGAAGGGAAAAGAAAAGACCGCAGACACGGTTTGTTCCTTGCCTATGGCTCCAGGAATGACGTGTTTCTCAATAATGGAAGCTGAACAGAAAATAAAATTGAAGTGGTAATAGACAGGTGAGGACTTAGTGATGAACACCACTGGCATCCTGTGCCTACACTAAGGACCTACATGCGCTTTTATGGATTATCTGAGGTATGCATATACCCAAGCAGGTGTGTTTGGCATAGGAAAAGCCACTTAACTTGATTCAGTTACTCAATTTCATCATCTCACAAAGGTTTTTAGTAATTTTTTTTAGGTTAAAAATGAAACATCTGAAACTTGGTCAAGTCTGTGTGCAGTTCTGGGCACCACAGTACAAAAAGGACATTAAACTGCTGGAGAGTGTCCAGAGGAGGGCAACGGAGCCATCTTCGTTGGGCCTGGAGAGGAAAGGGGCCTGGAGAGGAAACATATGAGGAGCGGCTGAGGTCACTGGGCCTGTTCAGCCTGGGGAAGAGGAGGCTGAGGGGAGACCTCATCGTGGTCTATAACTTCTTTGTGAGGGGGAGTGGAGAGGCAGGCGACCTATTCTCCATAAACACCAGTGATAGGACCCGCGGGAACGGGGTGAAGCTGAGGCAGGGGAAGTTTAGGCCGGACATCAAGAAGAGGTTCTTCACCAAGAGGGTGGTCGTGCACTGGAACAGGCTCCCCAGTGAAGTATTCACTACACCAAGCCTGTCTGAATTTAAGAAGAGATTGGACTGTGCACTTAGTCGCATGGTGTAAGCTTTTGGGTAGACCTGTGCGGTGCCAGGAGATGGACTTGATGATCCTTAGGGGTCCCTTCCAACTCGCGATATTCTATGATTCTAAGTCAGCTTTTGTTCCTAACACATTGCAGATTAGGTTAACGTATCTCCTATTGATATTCATTTATCCTATAACTAATTGTGCTTCTTCACATCATGTTGAATAATTTCAGTTTCCTCATTCTTTCATTTCATCTTGTATATTCTTGGTAATTTGTTTATTCTTATTTTGTCATTCATTTATTTCCTAGCTGCTTTACCTCCTCGTCTCTCACAAAAACACACAGACAGAAGAACACGAACCCATACATCTTTATGTCTCTTTTCTTCTGACCATCTTGTAACTCCCCCCCTTTCCTCCTCTATTATGAGTCTGTCTCCGTGGAGGAAGAGCTACCCTCCTGTAAAATAAGGGAGTTCTGCAAAAGTTTCTTGGTTCTGAAAGGAAAGTTTCCAGGAAAATAATTTTTATTAATGTTTCCTCCCCCGGAGTAACTCCGTGGTATGTTCTTCTGCCATACACTAATTAAGAAGCAGCAGCGAACAGCTTCCTTGTGAATAGCTGACAGACAACTTATTTACTGCAAGCAAGACTAGAGATAACCACTGACTGTTATAATTCATCTCACCATTGGTGAATTTGCAGGGGAGGAGGAGGAATAAAGCAGCAGTTATTGAAAAAGGAGAAACCTTGCCATAATGGCACACCAGATCAGAGTGCTGGTATTACACTCAAATACTCTTTAGGAACGCATCTTCACATCTTTCACTTCACACAAGCACAGTGACTTCTGTAGTTTTTTAATTGTTTTTTAAGGGATTGAGACTTGTTCTTGCCATCCACAACAGCGTGCAGACCCTTCCACTTCCCATTCCCATGCAGCCCAACCACAAAAGGCTTCTCTTGGAGGGTCAATGCGCACAGCAGGGCCTGCTCCAGCTCTACACAGCCTTTTGGTTTGGCAGTTTTTACTGAATTGCCAAAGATCACATGAATCAAAAGAAGCAACTCTTGTCCCATATTCTCATCTTGGATTTGTTCTGTTTTGTGAAAGTGCTAACGAGTAAAAAACTTTATTTTGAAATGAATGCGTAAATCAGTCTGTATGCTTTCCTTTTACAGGATTTGTTTTCATTTAAATGAAACCCAGTGATACCATTCTGCACACAGGTGGCAACAGCAATCTGCAGACTTTCTGAACTTCTTGTCTGTGAGAGCTTTCCAGTTCCTGAGCTTGGCTCAATTTTGATGCCTCCCTTCCCTGCTCCCTTAACTTCCCTGCTCGAAGCAGGCTGCAGGCCCAGGTCCTAGCAGGGCCTCCGCTGCACCCACAGCACGCACTCTGTCTGGCTTACCTTACCTTACCTCTGGTCAAGGTATCTTAGACTACTGAACTTATAAAAATTAAATGACACCACTCTTCATCTACTCAAATGATCTATTTGACCTATTATTCCAAAATGAATTCTAACAGTGCTTCTGGGAGCTCTCTGAGTATCAATGGAGTAACTGTGCTGCTTTGCAAGTTAATGACACATTCCTACCTGCTTTTTGTTTTCCAAGAACTACATTTAGCCCTTGCATAATTCGGCCCAATACGTGCTACCTCAAAGGAATTTGAGATAATAATTTCATTTCAAATTTATAATTTTTGCATTACTGGGACAGTACTATTTTAAAAGAATCAAACACATCATAAATGCATTTTTAGATGAAATTGCAACCACACTGCAGTGTACAACGAAAAAAAATGGATGCTGTAGTTTGGTTCAATCAGAACTGGGAATATAATCCCAGCACAAGGCAACGTGATGCTGTCACTAAGATATATGACAGCACCTAATACCATTGTTTTCCCCAACCTGAAAGCCTACATGGAGCCAATTTTTCCACTGTTTTGGCTTTTTAGCTTACGCCAGAGAAACAGCTCCACAAATAGCCAGCTTTGAACTCAAATAAAAAATACAAAAGAGCTTTCTGTCTTTCCAGGCTTCACACTAACACACACTGCACTCCAAAACCATGCAGCGATCTGGCCTGGTCACAAAGCACTGCTTGGCTGATTTTCTAAGTATATCCAGCAATCTGCAACATATACACCACTGAGAGATTTAAACAGAGTGCAAGAAATAGACAAACCCAAGAGTTGTTTTCTGTTTCAGTTGACGATATTACTGCCTTGGGACATACGGATTTTGGAATAAACTTAAGAATCTTGGATTTCAGATCAGATGCAGAAAGAGCAAAGCAATGCACAAAGATAATGTGTCAGAATAAGGAGGGTTTTGCCCTCTCTTGCAGCTGTTCAGCTGTATTACATTCTCCAAGGAGCCTCCTCAACCTCCCAGTCCCCAAGTGACCACAGATAGCATGGCAGTACCTCAACAAGACTACAGAGGCAAGGAATATGCAGCTACTGTTCAGACCAACTAACTATTGCAACCAAGTGGAACTGCGGAAAGCTCTCTTTCAATATAAGCGGGAGTAAAAATAATTCCACAAATATATGTTATGGGCAAATTATTTTCAGTGCTCTTTCACCACACACACAAAAAAAGTCTGTATCTTTTATTGACATATATGTTCCTTTTTACAAGGAGCTCCAGTGAAGCCTACAGCCAGCACAAAGCAGAACTTCGCAGCCACAGTGCTCTCAAACACATCAGACTCGTATTACCTAAAACAAATATTGGTCAAAAAGGAGATAACGTTTAGACATTTGCTTTAAAGTGTAGCATCCTTTCCACCTGCCACTGCAGGCCGCAGAAGATACATTCTAGTTAACATACTACTGACAGGATGATGAGAAAGCTCCTGTCAGACACTGGCCAGCCGGGTGTTTGAGACAAAACGCACAGCCCCAGCTGACTAGTTAGAGAAAGGCTGCTGAGGTACAATTACAGAGGCATATGACAAGCTTTCATGCTTGAGTGACTTGAGAACCGATGACATGGCTTTAAACAGCAATCCTTCCTACCTCCGGTCACAAAACAGCAATAAGTCAACTGATGCACTGTTGTAAAATCATGATTTATTCCTTTGCTTTGAATACATGAGAGTATGGTATGATGTTCTGGTAGACTACCACAGCAGGTGCACTTGGGGCCTCAACATCTAGGGTCTGCCTCCAGCATGCATAAAATCAATGCCGTAGTTCAGCCTTCCTGCAAAAGCCTTTCCCGGCACTTTAATAATTGATAGTAGATTGAATAAAAAAAAATTATTTGTACTGAAACTCTTACAGCTCCATGCAACTAACAAGAATACATGCAGATGTTGTGATGGGTGCTGTGTAAGAATATACAGTATGACATTTACAAAAGGTCTTCCTTTTACAGTTAAAGTGAAACAACAAACAGCCACCTCTGTGAATAATTCAATTCCTTTGTTTCATTCATTCTTTCATTTATTCCAAAGTCATATAATTTGTTTCTCTTTTATAGTTTACTGTTCAAAAGCAGAAATGGTAATTTTTGCTACAAACAGATCTTACAGAACATAATCCTCAGGCTAGCTGAATCTATCTCACTCTAACACTAAGCCTCAAGCAAGCTGTGAGGTTGGTGATAATCACATTATTAAAGTGGTTGGAAAGTCAAGCTAATAAAAGAATCAACAGTTAGGGCAAATAATGACCCAGAAGCTATGACAGAAAGGAGCAGTGGGACGTTTCCACTTGTATCTTTGTAGTAATTGGTATGGCAAGTAGACAAAGATGTCCACCAAAGGAGTTTTTAAGGGGGTTATAAACACAGAAAATCAGTTTAAAGAAAGATGTAAAGAATACATAGTGATTGGAAATATGAGAAGATGCATGCTTGGCTGAAATAAAATAAGCTGAAAATTGAATCAGAACACCTCTAGATAAATTGATAATTATCTTTTGCTTTAATTAAAAACACTGTACAACAGCTGAAAATGGTAAATTATTTCTGTTTCTCCTTTTTCCACTGAAGAAAACCTTTTTAAATATAGCATCCATTTTCTCCCTGCACTGATAAACTTCAATAGAACGAAAGTGTGAAATTCATAGGACAGAGATGTCAGACTTAAATATGGTTTTCTACTCTTCCACTCCCTGCCCACACCCCTCCCTCAAGAACAGGGAGGAGAAACTAAGCAAGGCCTTGAATTATGCCTTTTTTCTTTCTTTCTTTTTTTTTTGTTATCAGTCACTGCCCTGAGATAGTGAACCGAAACAGAGCTGATAACTGGAAGGTGACATCACAGCCCAGTCCTCATGAACTAACATAAACACTTGGTATTCAGTTAGCCCCAAAGATAAGGCACAACTCCCTTAACAGAAACTTGTACTTGAGAGCACCGTTTTTTGAAATAACTATCTTTCTAGGTATCAAGCTGTAACTTAGGAATATTAAATTGTATCTCTTGCAACACAAAGTACCAGCCTGCTGTGTTTTGTACGCACAACAGCAAACCAGCATAAAGTTAGCAAGTCAATGTTCACATCTACTCCATTTGCTTATTTGTATTATATTAAGCATTCCAGCATTTTGAAGAAATATGCCAAACACATATTTAATAATTCTTGGCTACTCAATTGAATTCTTCACTAAGAAGTGTTTAATTTGCTTTTTAAATTATGTTGTTCTGTAAAGAGGCAAGCCTAGCATAGTTCTTGTTCTGTTTATGAAAGAGTTTAGTACGTTCTCTGACAAGCCAGCTCTACTCTTGTTTTACCATACCTCATTGGTGTACAGGAAAATTTACCAAGTGCTATGTGGAAAAATGCTACATGACACAGCAGTAATTTCAGTTAACTATATCTTACGTAATGCACAGTAAAAAATAGCAAGGAAGTGAAATTGATGTGCTTTCTCTATTCAGACTTGGTCTGCACTCTACTACTCACACTTACAGTTTAGTGACATCTCTCAGGACATCCAAATGATACAATGGAAGTCTATTATCACAACCTATCCTCGTCTAGGACATTAATATAAATTATTTTCAGTGATGGCTATTACTTCATGAAAAGATTTGGAATAAACAGCTGAATTTTAAACGAAGTGAAAGTTTCTCACAAAGACTGTATTGCATCTGTTAATCCATAATTGTTTCTAAACAGTTTGGAATCTGACCGTGGAAATAAGGTAGTCTACATCAGCACAGTGTCATTCTAATACTGTCTCTCTTGTCATATCATAGCAACAGAGACCAGCTAAGATGTTGAGCCTAACAAAACCAAGTCTTAAGAGGATCCAAATGTAGGCTGAGAGTATGTATGATTGCAAATCCTGTGAGGCAGACTGACACATGCCCACTTGCAGAAGCCATCTTCCACAGGCACAGACCGTGGAATGCCATCGCGATTCTTATTTCCTCACTACAGGAGCAGTAAAAGAGGTTTGACTGGGGCACTGTTACAGCTGAAGGTTTTTTACGGTGTATTTTGTCTTTCATTTTTTAATACCAAGCTATGTCCCAAACTGGCAAACTGGAAAAAAAAATCCATGCTTTTGCCACATTGCCAGAACTTCTACTAAGGCTTTCCCTTGAAATCGTCTTCTCCCACTGGAGTAGTCCTATTGCATTGGAAAGCCCAAGTTTTCCACTAGACAATTCCACAGAAAAAAGAAAAAAATATATAGGAATTTCATAAGATAGAGTAAAATCTTTGGTGCCTAATAAAATATATCATAGCCTAGTAACTTGAAGACTGATTATATTCATTCATGCACTGCTTTTTAGATTTTATAGTTGACCATTTGGCCTCTGCTTATATGACCCCAGGTTTCCATCATTCCCTAATCATCACAGACTTACGTTGTTCCATATTCTGCAAATCACCGGATTTGAGGTACTGGCCTTGTGCATCCCCTCACTACAACTATAGTTGTAGTGAGGGATTCAGGGACCTAACATTGTGGTATTTTGGAAAAATAATAATAATTAATAATAATAATAATTAAAATAAAATAAAATAAAATAAAAGCAGTTATACAACTCAAAAGAATTTAAAGTGGTTTTATCCACTATCTGTAGTCCAAAAATTCTCAATCCTTATATACACACACAGCACACATAAATATTGGAAATTAGCACCTGCAAGTTTTTGAAAATGTTAGTTTTTAGTACTATATCCAACCCTGTGTGTTGAAAATAACTTCATTTATTTGGTGGAAGAATGAGACATGTTCAGGAACAGAACACTGACTTTCCACCACAGAAACAGTATTAAACAATATGTTTTATGAGGTACTTTTGAAAAATATAAATTAAGGTATTTTTAACGACTGAGCATAACATGTTAAGGATTGTGTACAGTATACTCTATGACAAAAGCTGGCTATAAAGTGACAGTCTCATAGTAATGCAAAGTGAATCTTGGGAAGATGTTCAAAATACAGGGTATTGTAAAGCCACATAAGATTCTGCAAACAGTAAAACAGAATAATGCCGGAATATTTAGATATACTTTCAAAATGAAATGCAACACTCTTATTAAGCAGTCTAAAGCAGGCATTAAAAAAATAACGTGGACAGAACCCTCAAACCTTTAATAATAATAATAAAAAAAAAACAGCAGCAGCAGCAGCTATTTTGAGTTGGACGCTATTATAAGTCTGAAGAGCTGCTCCAAATCAGAGCTATTACAGTATGCACTCCCAAACCACTCTAAAAAAGATGAATCTACCTATTACCAGGTTAGGATAGCAGCTATTATTATGCCCCCTTGATTTCTTTCAAGTAGCTCCAATGGAATAAGCCACAAGTGAATAATAAAGATCTTATAATAGCCCTTAAGAATTCTTTTTAGGTTAGAAGGCACAGAAATGAACTCAGGAGAGTTAGAGAACTCTCATCTCCTGATAAGAAAAATAATTAACCTGACTTAATGTATCTGAGTAGGTCTTATATAAATCAGACTTTTGTACTTCAAGAGCCAGACTAAAACCATATATCAGAAAAGTATGTAGATATTGTCTTATAAGTACACATGGAACATATCTAAAACCACAAAGGTCTGTAGGTCATTTTGTGAAATGTTCAATACATTCTACTTAAAAGGAGATGTGTGAAGTACTTACAGTGCTTAGTTTGCTAGAGGTAATGATGATTCTTCTCTCATGCAACATACTGGCATAAAGTTGCAGCATGTTGTTCACATCCACAGCAACAAAATATTCAGTAAGGTTTCTCTGTTTAAATAAAGAAGGTGTTAACAATATAACAGTATTGGCTAAGTGGAACATTCATATATTACTTACAAAAAAATTGACCAATTAGTAGAATTAGGAAGTTTAAATATATATATATATTAAAAATATGACTTTGCATTAAAATTTATATGCTCTAAAAATAATTGACTGAGTTTTAAAACCACTGGAAAACTAACTTTGGTGTAAGTTATTGTTATTTTGCTTATTTGATTATGCTTCTAATGAAAAGCAAAGCCACCAGCACCTCTTATTCACAGTTCAGACAACACAGAGGAGGGGGAAAGAGCGGGAAGTGAGGGTAAGAGGGTGGAAATCTCTGTGTTCAAGCTGAACTTCACAGGATTTCTGCATGGCATATGGCCAAACATAAATTCTGAAATTCTGAAAATGCCAGAACTGTCACCAGCAAAAAAAAATGCCAAAAAACCAGCAAATTTTTGTACACGTTGGAGAACGTGTATGTAAATATACCAACAGACCTCACAACATATGAAGCATACATGCAGTTTATCCACCTAATTTCATGTATTCTTTACCATGCACCTGCAATCAGAACTGTTCCCCACCTCCTCTCAGGACCAACACACCACTGAACGTGAACGTAGGAGATCCCAAGGAACAGTCACACTGCTGGCCTGCGCCAGATGTGGGGTCGACACAGGGCAGCAAGGGATTACAGCCCCAAAAACCAGTGTGGGCACGACAAGCGGGGTAAAGGCCCGAGGGGAACACGAGTGCTCCTGTGCCACGGGGCAGGGAGGCGGCAGCGGCCTGCGGCACCCCCAGCTCGCTGCCCTCCATGGTCAGGGAGCGCGGCGTGGATCTGCGCTGCCGCCGAGCAGCTGCCGTGCTGGCTCCTTACAGAGCGGGACTGGGGGAAAACCTAGCCTTAGTTAAAGGCTGGGTGATGATCAGAGCTTTGACCTCCTTTCTGGATGCATTTCAATACTGAGTGAAAAATTTATTGAAAAGAAATGACAGAAGATCCAATGACTGAACCGGTTTCACATAAATTCACAAATGGATTATTAATTCAAAGACATGGTGTACGGAGTTATTCTTGGTCCATGCTGCATAAACTTTTGGAAGAGATGAAAGCGAGAGCTTTAATGCTACAAACACAGCATTTAGAAAGAAACTGTGGTCCTTCAAGTGCTACCTTTAACTGATCGTCAGCAGCTGATGCACCACGATAATTTGAGTCCAACTTATCTAGGACACCTTTTAACATTTTAGTTGACAATGATATGCTGATTCTGTGTTGCAAAAGCTGTGGTAAAAAAAAGTCTGCAATCTTGTACAGACCAATGTGTCTTTGGGAGACAGTTATTTCTGCACTATAGATGTAAAGTTACTGCTCCTGAAGTTTGTGAAACTTACAACAAAGAACAAGGAAAAGCCATTTTACTACTGATTTACTATAATTACATCTCTTAACTGCCTACTTGTCCTACCCTCTGCTAGTATCAATCCCTTTTGATCATTCTGGAAGGATGAGACTTCCATTAGCAGAGTAAAAAGTAAGTATAGGAAGGCACCTTGATATTTACTTTTCATTTCTCCTACAGAATCAGCAGAATAAATCCACAGCAACCATTGCAAGATCCTCTATCAGCCAGAGACTCCAAGTGAAACCTTCCCCCTTTTTCTTCAAGATGAACATATAAAACATCTCTTGATACCCAAAGCTATGCTTCAGTAAAAGCCCAAATAATGAGTTTGAGTAAGAGATTTTTTACAAATAGAAGAATTCACTCTATGGGGTGAAAACAATGAAAATAAACAGCTGAAAATTAATCCCTGTCCTGCCCCAAGAGCCTCTGCACTATGGGTCCTCTCTTCTCAATCCAGCACCTTCCTGTAGCTTGGTTGCAACAAAGGCCACGCATCTCCACTCAGCCCAGGCCTGAGCTGCACCGTCCTCGCTGCTAGATGCAGCCTCATGCTCCTCTCGGGTTTGGGTTTTCCCAGCCTGTCCTCATGCGGCTCCTCTGCTGCCCTTTTCTGCCTGTCCCACATGCACCCCAGGGACAGTGTGGTGCTGTACCACAGCGACCCCACTGCAGCTACTGAACCATTTATTTAACTTTCAGGAGGAAGTCATCGCGTCGAAGTGTAAAAATGCAAATCTGGATAACCATATGCAATTCCAGACAATGCAAAACTGGAAAAGCAGAAAGTTGGATAACACCTTATTAAGTAGCTTTTATCTAAACACACCATAGAGGACAGGGTTTGACATTTTGCATTTGCAGTCTACTGGCAGCACCATCAAGGATTTATCAGCCACAGAATGCAAGTCTTCATTTTAAAAGTAACAATAATACCCATGACTGGTGCATAGTTACCACCCAAATGTGAGCAGGTACAGCATGTTTTCAGAAAGCCTGAAACAATGCCTTCTTACACAAAAAAATAAACTGCATGTCTTGATAGATGAATCTGTAGCTTAGTAATGCACTGTTTAAAGAGAAGGTATTCAAACAACACTAGCTGCACAACTAGAATATGTTTTGCATATATAATCCTCATAAATGCAAACAGAGTAGCTATGAACAAAAGGCAGATATAGTGGTGCTCTAAAATGCCCTGTATAATGCCTTAATATTGGTTAACAATGAATGCAACAGTACCCTTACTAGCTAAAGGTTATAACAATATACATTAATCATATTCTGAAAACAGTCCTAGAAAAAAAAAATATCTATTGATAAAAGCAGAGTTCAGCCCTACCCAGAGAATGAGATTTATACTTCTCCTAAATATTTAAAAAAGGAACTGCATACTTACGCTTTCAGGGATTGTTGGCAATCCAGTTATATCAGGAGTAATGAAATACGAGTGCTAATCAATGGGGAAAAATAATTAATAATTTATGTACACAGCAAACAAAAAATATTTCTTTAAAAATCCAGCATTCCAGCATTTAGGATTTCCAACCCCATCATTGTTTAAGCAAATAGCCATTTTTCCAACCATATTCTTACCACTACTAGACAAAGAATTAAGCAGATCAGAACATGAAATGATGATCTCTGGGTTAGCATAGCAGACAAACCAAGGGAACAAATCACTGTGCTGCAGTTTTGAAATAACACTAAAATTAAAACAGCTTTAAATGTTGACTCAAGCCTGAGAACAGCATTGATTAGCTTAAACATTGATTTTAAAGTTGCAAATACAAAAAAAAATGTTAATGGACAAAACGTAAATTTAGAATGGGTAAGGAAAAATCATTTACATGAAAATTAAATAGAATAGAAATATTATTACTAAATATATGTTCTTATCTCTTTCCAAACATCTTTGAATCAAAAATGTGCTAACAGAAATCCAAGGTCTGACAGCTTGACATTCCACAATCATTTATGAAAAACATTAGTAATTTTAGAATCTTAGTTTGAGGCCATTTAGAATGTAAATATAAAATAGATTAAACTGAAAACAGATGTAATTTAAATTATTCTCATTAATCCAGTGCTCTTAGTAGCTATCAAACATGGATTTAGTTCAGTAATTTTAAGACGTTTTTGCATAATTAGTCTAAATCTTGAAGGACAAAAAACCTTAAGTGCATATTAAGCAAACGTGATAATTATTCAATTTTTATCTTCTGTTACTTTTCAATTTTTTTTTCATTTTTCTTAAACTATTTTCCTTAAGCTATGCACTGCTATATGCTGATTTATAACACAAACAATTCATTTTCAAGTCAAACTTGAAAAACATACACTAAAACACTAAGAAAGTCTGTAAGATATTGTGTCTTTTGTTCAAGCAAAAAAAATATATTAATACTATCAACTCTGCGTAGGAGGCTCTTATTAAACCAGGTTTATGCATTTAATAGAAAACTTTCTCCACAGATTAGGATTTCTGGCAAGAGTTAAAAAAAATATTAAAAATAGTAAAAAAAAATAAATAAAAAACACTGGTTTAAAAAAGGCATCCCATAAACATCATAGCATTTACACAGTTAATTCTAATATATTGATTTGCTTCAACAGAGAAAAAACATGTAAGACTTTTTTCTCTAGTCAGGAATAGGAAAATATTCAGATTAATGCAATGCTTTTATTCTTCATAAGTATGGTGAGAACAGAAAATTATTTCCTATACATAAGGTCACAGAAAATTTAACAAAAGATTTTCTGAGTAATGAATTTAATAACTTTGAAAAGCAATTACTTATAATTAACAAAGTAGTAATATTTCACTCATTAAACAGAAAAGGAAGTTAGAACTATGAGAAGCAAAGAGGCATTCCTGCAGTCATTAAGAGTCATAAAGCAGCAAAAATAACATGGTATGGAGTCCTTGCACATCTTTGTGAACTCCCCTAGGAAGTATGACTTTGGAAGAGATACTAAATTAGCAGTTGTTCTCCTGTAAAAAAGTTTTCTGTAAAAAGGGACACTGGAAAATTCAAGTTTTGTTCATCAGTTTAAGGGTTTGATTTTGGTTGTGGTTTTTTTTTTTTTTTTGGATAAAAGGATTACGACACACACGTACTTAGACCTGAAATTAGACTGATTTAAACAGAATAGGAGCATTAATATTAGACTGCTTTTTTAGGCTATAGACAACAGCAATATTTCCCAAAGGACAGGTATAAATAAGCCTGAAATCAAAAGAGATGCCCTATAGCGAGTAATTATTTCTTTAATTGCAATAGGTTTTAGATAGTGCCTTTTAAACTCACCGATACAAGACAAGGCTGTTTTTTCAAAACTTGCTGACTTGCAAAAATCATCTCTTGGTTCTTAGGCAACATGAGAGAAAGATTGAACAATTGACTTTTTAGCTTTTCAACAAATAGACCAAAGCTGACTCTAATGCTTTCCAAGTTTAAAATATTGGCTGAAAATATGTTTTATTTTTTATGTTTCTCTCCTGTTTGAATTCAGACTTGAGTTAGCTAGCTTTTCCATCAAAAGAAAAAGCCCTGGCCCTCCATGGGTAAAATACAAGTGAACCAAATGATATTTAAGCTCTGGTTTCATTACAGATCTCAGCTGCAGAGTATTTGTTACTAGGAATGCACAGTGAGAAGAGAACATGGTCCTCAACTGCACCAAGTCATTTTGGTGTCCTCCTTACCAAGAATTACTGGGAAATACCAGGTATCCAGATACCAGTACAATCATGCATAATTTATGCATGATTATATACATGTAATCATAACTACTATTGTGATCTGCTATTTAAACCCCACTTCCACGTCCATGAGCCTTACCCTGCATATCTGAGTAAATGGGAGGGAAGAATCTTCTTAATGCTGCATCATGAAATTTGAACTAGACTCATCCCTGCACAATGAAAGGCAACCCCACGGCGTCATTGCTACAATTATTTTTCAGACGGGAGCTGCTTTTTGAGTCTATTACCACTGACTGTTCCAGTCTAGCCTATTGATACAACATACAAGGAGCCAGATAGGGACGTCAATATAAAAAGTAGACACAAAGAGTTACAAGTGGCCAAAAAGATTTCCCTGCTCCCTGCAGCACTGAGCATTATGAAAACACAGATGCCTGTAGATCCAAAAAAAACCATTCTGTTTCATGGTAACCTACTCCTTCCTGCTCTTCCCTGTCTGAACCCACAGCATTTGCTCAACTGTACCTGCAGCCAAGTATTTGGCAAGGGGCCTGCATTAAGATGATCATTGTTCAGCTACAAAGATTACAAAACTCTTTAACAGAACAAACTACAAACTACTGGGAACAAGAGACAGTTGAGAAAAAAAAAAAAAAAAAATGAAACATTAGATAATATTGAAATACAACCAGCAAGCACGAACTGTATTGCAAGCAATTTGTCATCCCAGTGTTGCCAGTTGTATCCACCACAACCTCCAAGGCTCACCACAACATTCACTCTGAGGTAGGCAAGCTCTATGCAAGATGAAATGCACACTGACAGCAGTTGGCAGCAATGCTTTGCAAGAAATGAAAGAAAAATAATCTTTAAAATTTCTCTATGTGCAACCAAAACACAAGAGAATTTTTAAAGCATGTTATAAAGTATTTTAGGGTTGCCAAATTAGAATTGGCTATAAAACTGCAATTAATGATGGCAAAATAGTATTTGGTACACTGAATGGCACTATAGACTGGTATAAAGGTATTTTGTAGTTCTGAAAGAAATAATAATTTCTGTTACTTTCTGAAAATAAATTTAAAAGCATTATGACAGCAAAAACAAAACAAAACAACAACAAAAAATCATCTGTAACTTGAAAACCAAGTATATTGTTCTGATGAAAGACAACACACAAGACTGGAAGCACTTCTAAATACAAATATTGGATTAGTACTGGTCAAGGAAGAAAAATGTTAGGGCTCTGTAGACTAGGAAAAAAGGAACGAGGAAACTGTAATCCGAAAGATTAAAATAAAAGCAGCACTATTTTAAGCAACTACTGGCAGTGGAAGCCTCTCCATTTCTATATGCCCTCCTAAGAGGGCCAAATGGTTTTCAAAAGTCTGCTCTTACTTTACATAAAGCATAGGGCTCAATTCTAAATTAAATGAATTACAAGTAACAGGGAATGTCAAGATAAATAATCTAATGATCTTTCAGTATTTAAGGGAAGACTTTATAAAAATCACTTCTGTGTCTTGCAACTTGATAGCTCAAACGAGTCGTGGTTATTTGTGCACATTTACTGGTGTGTGCAATCATTCTGGAAGATAGGAAAGAAGCCAGCTTACATAGATTTGTGTCCAGTCTTATAAGTCTACCCACTCAGACATGGGAAGCAACAACACAAATTCTGTTTTTCAGATTCACAGCAAGAGAAACCAAAATTATCTACATGAAACAGCTGGAAGAGAAAAAAAGTAGTTCCAGCACTGCCAGTCCCCACTGCTGCTTACTTTCTCATCCATAGAACAAAACTCAATTTTTTGCTTCTTTATGACTGACTTTAAGTGAACAACTTCAGAGAGAGACAAATTCTATTCTGCACAGGAAAAATGAAAGTTTAAAATGCTGTCCAAGCCAGTTAATTGTAGGAAGCAATATAATTTTAATATAATACTATTTACAAAGGTGTTTTTTCTTTTGTTTCAACCATAGTTATTATTTTGTAGCAGACAACAGAAGTAGGAATAATACAGAGAATACTTACCACACTTAAACTGACTAAAGCATTTGCCTTTGGCACAGGATGGCTATACAATGATTTTAACAAATCATTTGAGTCATTTTCCTAGAGGGAATATTTTTTAAAGGTGATCAATTGTCATATAATACAGAATAATTACCATTTACAGTACATTAAGCTATATATAGATGAGAATATATATATCCATTTAATGAATTTAGACACTACAACAAAATATTTCCGTGCACCACTGAAGCTTTCTGACCCATCAAAACAATTCCCTCAGCGTATAGCACAACAAACTTAACCTGGCATCTTAAATTGGTTGTAGTAATAACTGCAGTGCCAGAACTACTGATCAGGAAGCAGAGGATAAAATGATTCCTACCCCAAAGTTCTGCCAAATAAAACCTTAATAACCATTTTACTGTTAGGGCCAAAGATAAAAGTTCTATTTAAAGATTCAGTACACCATTCATGAGACCATAAACAGAGAATATATTTAACTAACCCAACTAACACCTAACTTTCCTACTGCATTTTCATTTTACATAAAAAGTCATCATATGGTGCATTTGCTATAATGCACCATAATTGCTTCATCTACAGTTCATCTATTCTGGAAACATCTTTGCCAATCTACAGCATACAGCCAACTACTGATGGCCCCCTCTCCTCCTCCCAAATTACAATCTATTACTTTAATATAGTTAAGGTAGAAAGGTATGGGTTTGATGTTCTCAGTGAAACAGATGCCAGTATTTCCCTTCCCATGTAATCCTGGAATATGTCTAATTGCTCATGAATATGCAAACTAAACTATCAGGATTCTTCACCAAATGTTGCAAGCAATTTTGTCTTGCTAGTTGAGATGACAGAATTACGAGAGGTAGTTCTTAGTGAATATGAAGGGTGAAACAGTACATCATATTTTATGCAGTTCTGAAAAAAAGTGTTTGTAACTGATAATCAGATAGTTCTGGAGATCTACAGTTTACAATCAATACATCATACAGTTCTCCAGTGATGTGACACTTTGCTCACACTTCATCCAGGACTTGTTTATGCTAAGACTGACACTTTATAAAGGTAGATTCTCAGCAGCTTTTTAAGATTAATGTGGTATTCAAGTAATAGGGGTGGTTGTACATTCGGATAATTTGAATTTCAAAATTAAGATTGTTTCAATTTCAATTTTAAATTGATTAATTTAATGATGCTTCTGAATTCTACTAAAAAGATTTAAAGAGTGTACAATCTCTTTATAGCACTTGAAATAGTGACTATTATTACAAGGAAAATCTTTAACACAAAGAAACAGAATATGCAAAATTACCTGTTCTTTAGCCAAATAATCTGCCAGGGTATTTAAGAGCTTATAGTATACCTCAAACCAGGGCAGGTAACTAAAAGAGGAAGAAAAACAAACAAAAAACAAAAAGCATTTGAATAAATTATTAGAGTACTTTTCCAGTGCTTATGAAATACTACTATAATGAATGTGACTTGCACTTTTTTTTTATTTCTACATACAAATAAAATGCATATAAAACTTTTCTCCATGAATTTCAATTTGATGGTGCATCACTGACAGATAGTACTACTAAAGCTATATTTCTTCATGCTGTGTCTATTAAACATATCTCTATTTTGCAAGTCTCTAGTTTTGCTTTGTTATAAAGCTGATGTCTGAATATTTCAAATGCATTAAGTATACCACTTCACTTTGCACAATAAAATGGACAATCTGAAGTTCCACGTAAATGTAGACTACTAGCTCATATTGTGGCTTCTCAGTATTCTGAATGCGTAAGAGCTCACTTTAAGCGTTGTCAGACAGTTTCAAATCACATTCCCACTACCTTTTAATGTTACAAGTTTCAGTAGCTTTGTTTGCAACTTTACTTGCAGTTTAGAGATTCTGCATTCTGTTGTACCTGGCCAGACTGCCCCAACTGCTGCTTCCCTGAAGACTGGAAACCTTTTTACCTGGGCAGAGCCAGCACCCCATACTTGACAAGTTGTGCACTGCTCAAGAATACCACAGATGTCACATCATAGACAAGAATATTGGTCTCCTGATAAAGTCATTCCTATACATAGAAGCAAATCCTAAAAATGTGAGCCTTCACCACCAGCTCACAGCACACTAACACATGAGTAATTACCAGACCTAACGCAAGTGCACAGCCCATATATGCGCAACGTTCCCAATCAGTTAAACAGAATGCAAGATAAATATAACAACTGAAGAGCATGAAAAGAGAAACCCAAACAGTGCCATTTCTATTTTTTGTAATCTATTTACAGAATGGTTACCTTTAGCTGAGACACCAACAGAGACAGCCTGCTACAGAACCACATAATAACTACTCAAGCATTCGATACAGAAGACTTTGTTTTTTATTTTTTTAAGAATTTTATCACAAATTCAAAGGACACTATCATGAATAGTGATATGAATAGTTCATGCATGTGGGGGAAGAAATAAAGCCTGAAACTTTTTTATTACATTTTATACCTGTACGTAACAGTACCACCTATTTGGTTGTTGTTCAGCACAGTGTAAATCCATGGACATAATTCCGGTGCATTTTTAAAAGCTGTAATGCATGCTGCAGGTATACCTTGAAATGACAAAAATGTACTTCAGGAAACATTAGGCTAATTGCAACTGAGGAGCCCAGTATGCACAACCTAAACGCTTTCCCTTACAGGAGAGGGAAAGCTGCTAGGAGTTGGTTCAGAAGCCAAGGCTACTCCTGCCCAGTGAGCAGAGTGAAGAGGTACATTTTTTTGTAACACCTCTGTGCTCAGTAAGCAGCTGCCTAGGCTTCAGAAATAGACTCCAGTTCTTACAGCAGAGAGAGAAGAGAAGAAATCTGATTTGGGAGCATGGTTATAGTTAAGCATTTTATAGCAGTCTTTCTTTGCTATCTTTATAAATGCCTAACTGATAGTTCTTTAAAAATATATATATAATAATAATAATAATAATCAGAACCATCACAAATTTTCTCTTGCAAATGCAAATGAACAAAGAGGCAACAACATCTTTGAGCCAGGGTATTAATATCTTTATCACTCTTTACCATACACTGTACTGGCTAATTATTGAAACTCGATCAATCTCTTTAAGCTCACAGACATTTCTAAGACTTGGTGTTGTTGACAGTAGTTCATGTGTGATGTTACTGCATCTGCTTTTCAGAATATTTGTATATAAGTGTAACATTTACTTCATTGCACCTGTATATGGCCACTTACTGCTTATGGGCCTGCTACACACTCCTGTAAAATACTCACTGCAACAGCTCCTACAACAACTCATCTTGGAGTTTTATTCCAGCTCAGATTCCTGTTCTATTACCTTCTGGAATCACATTAACTTTATCTTGGACAGGAAAATGAAACTGCAGAAGTCAGAGCCACCAAACAATTCTGTCAGTCTCGAACTGCAGCAGAGGTCAGGACACAGTTCAAGCATTTTGTCTGAGGTACAAGGTTTAAATTGCAAAATACTTTCATAACACTGGACACAAGTAGTTTATGTTACCTAAAAACTTTCCAGTGCTTTGCCATGACCTCAGTAGTGGCAATCTATATTACCCATGCATATTTCTTTCTGCTGCAAAATACTGTAAAATCTTATCTGATCATTCATTTTTCATAATGAGCATTAATGAACAGCATGCTATAAAAATAAATGTTCCTACTTCGATAAAATAATAACCATATTTCTTTCTTATATCTATGATCTCAGCTCCCCTTTTACTTTGAAAAGAAAAATTAAATTTAATTTTTAAAATATATGCCCAACGAGGTCAAATTCGTTATTTGAAATTAATAAGCCTAAGCACAAAGCCAGGGAAGATTTTTCTTTCATACGGTTATGCCATGCTGACCAGAGTACTCAATACAAGAACTCTTTCCCTTGGCAAAATCAGGTTGATGATGCACTTCCATGTCTCCATGTAACAAAACCACAAAAGAAATACATTGTAAAAACAGACTACTTGAACATAGTTTAAAAATGCCAGTTGCCTTTTTGAGCTGAAAGACTGGAAAAAAAATTGCTTTCAGCCTTATAACCACAGATATGAGGTTAATATAATTTCAACATGCCATTTAAACCTGAAAAATTAAGACCAATCAAAGACCAATCAAAGGAGCAAACAAGTACTCCATTACATTCTATGGCATGAAACCAAAGACCACCAAAATCTATCCTGTTTTTTTCTCCCATGTCTTCAGCTCTTTGAAAGCATAGTTCAACTGCAAATGTTTATGCCAATAATTTTAATTATATTGTTTATACTGTAAAAAAGAATTATGAAGGCCTAATGCAAAGCAAACAAGTTCTTTATGTTTTTCTTTTAAGTATTTACTAATTGCTATTATTTCAGTACAATAAAGAATTGCTACATTTGTTGTTTGCAAACAATAAAGTGTGTGTTTGTATGTGTGTACACAATGCATCTCTGCTTTTAAAAGTAAACAAACACAGATTGTGTTTGTTCATAATTCAGACAGCTATCAGTCAGGAGGGATTTCAGATTCTTGACGCGAAGACCAAATATAAGCTCATTTCATTTTGAAACATCTTCATGGCTGTCAAGCAGCATTCTTTTCCTGTTATATCACAGGCTGGTTTTGCAAGCACTTGTATTAATAATCCCGTTAACTTATTTGGATCACTGTAGTAAATAGATTTATTCATAGATGAGCATTCCCATGATCTAAGCTTTACATCGTTATCCAGTAAGTATATCGCATTGGATAAAGTGCTGCATACGGGACTTGTGTGTGTGACAGAACAGAAGCATTACGGGTAAAGGAATCTTCTCAGCTTGTTGTGTTGGCAAAACTTGCAAAAATTATTTAATCTTTATTTAGCACAGTAGAACAAGTCTATGTACGGAAAAGTCAAAATACCCAGTGGCATCTGTTAAGTTGGTAACTTTTTTTTTCAAGTACGTCAGTACAGAAATGCACTCTCTGCAAAAATGGCTTTAGAATTGCTGAACTTAACAGAGGAGACCTGTAATATATTACTGCTAACTCAGAACTGTCACACTAGCATGTACCTTAACAGTGGATAAAATCAAAACTAAAGTCTGTTACCAGAAATACGTTACTGTCGCAAACATTCATAGAATTATTTATGATTGTTCTGTTTTATAATGAATTATCTGTCTTCAAAAATGTCAAAAGGTTATCAGTGAAGGCCCTTTGCAGTCGATAAAACTGAGGAACAACAGGACTTCAATGTATGTAGAAGTGTAAGCTTCAAATAAAAATAATTTAGTTTCTTAAACTATGAAACCATCATTGGTTTATTCAGTGTTGTGGTTTTTCTAATTGCACGCATTGTCTTTGCAGACTGCATGTTACATTTCTCTTTTGAGAAACAAACATGTAAGACAAACATACAACAACTTCATATTCTTATGAAGTTGCCACAAAAGATTATTCCCACAATAAGATAAAATATCAAAACATAAGCAGTATTGTTTTAAAAGACATGTATTTCCTGCTTTAGAATACAGTGGTCTTTATTTAAGAGTACAGCCACTGCCTGTCATGAGAACACGAGCACAAGATATTTCATGGCTAATTAGAAACATACTTAGCATTTTCTTTTAATCCAAATGAGCCACAAGGCAGGAGCTCAGACTTTTATTCAAAGTCACGCATAACCCTTGTTGCAGTAAGTAGACTTCCACCTCACTTGTGCTTCTACCATAGCTCTGATAAAACTTTTACATTCATGAGTCAAAGGTTAAATAAAGGAAAGGAAATGTTTTCTGTCAAATAGTCAGGTAACCACTAACAGTCCTGAACTATCAGCAGGAATCTAACTTCTAGTAATCAAATAAAACTAAGGAAACTGCCTTTCCGTAGCTAAATGTCTAATGTCTAGGGGCTACTTTTCTGTCTGGAAAATTGACACAAAATGTGTAAAATTGAAACATTCTGCTTCTAAGGGATTTGCCTAAAGGAAGAGTGAGAAACCTTCAAGCGTGGTCTGAACTGAAGAACTACAAAGGCTTACCACATAAACCTGTCTTCCTTATTAGAGCATTTCATTTGGAAACGTAGGTGACAATTTTACAGTCGTAAAATTAATGAAACCTAAGACTGAAAAGTTTAATGACGCATTTTCCATTTCTCTAGATACATAAGGGTAACCTCAAGATTCCATCAACAGTTTCAAGATTTTAACAAAATAAATTTCAGTCAAATTATTTGAACTTTGTATTAAAACCATTCAGACAATTCAAAAACAGCTTAATGTAAACTCACGAAGTATTATTCCTGCTACAAACAGCAGAGATATAGAGAAACAATACCCAAAAGATTTAAGTCTCCTTGTATTATTCAAAAATGAACATCAGTGTTTCTACTGTGCCACTTCAAATCTGAACTGCCAAAATTATTATTTAAGTTAGCATATAAAAAGTAAAATTAGAAGAAAAGATCCTGTATAGCATATGAATATATTACAATATTCCTGCTGTGGTACCCCTTGTTATTAAGGGGCTACATGAGTTCAATAGTTTGTGGAGATGGAAGAGGTGACACAGAGGGATTCACACCGAGAGCTTCACAAAGCAGCCATGCAGTTGGAGAAAGAAAAACAAACAAACAAGAAGACTTTCAAGGAATCACACACAACTTCTGGAGAATGATCCAAAATGTGTTTTCTCATCTTACAGTGATTTTGCACTCATTTGCACTTTGGATTTGGCAACTGCAGTCAAGTTATGTATGATCACTTTAGAAAATACTGTACCACGATTAAATTCTTCAGCTAAAAATGCCTGGGATATCTCCATTGGAGCATATTTATTTGACTGTACTCATGCTTACAGAGAACTTGAACAGAACATTCTGATTTGGGAGACAATTCTTTTCACATTGTTCTTATACAAGTATATATAAAATGTACATATGAAATTTCTCTGTATGTTTTACAAGATGGGCGTATATTCTGATTTAAATTCTCCAGTTTTAAGTACGACTATGTGGCTGCAAATTCAAAGTTGATTTCCTTAAATTACTGTTTCCAATAAAGAATGAATTTTAGAGAGAGAAACTACAAGACTTAACCTCACAAGCAGCTTTGCATTGGTGGTGTAAAAATCTGAGGAAAAGCAGCCTTTTCTTCCCTTTACAGTTGAGAATCCCACTAACCAGTTCAAATCCCAGTACTTTAGCAGGCCTGGCACAGGTTAACATTTGACATAGTACCATTCTCAAAAGACATTCAGAAGAGAGAAGCCATCCTGTTCCCTACTCATCAGACTGCCCAAATTTTTATGGATTTCTTTCTCATCACTGTGATTGGCTTGTTCCTGTTCTTCTTTTCAGAGATTCTTAATTAGATTTCATTTACCTACTGCCATTTAGTTAAGTCTTTTATACTTGACTTTCTCTAGTTTGTCTTTGTTAAAGCCCCAACCAGCAGTGTGAATGTATTCCTCCTCTTAGTGGAGATACACAAATACGTGCATATGGAGGTGTGCAGATGTGCAGTAGTTTGACCTGGTAAAGTCCGTGCCTGTTATGTACATATCTGTGACAGACACAAGTAGTTGGAACTGTTCATACACAAGTCATTATGTGTAAATTCACAATGTGAATATACATTGACACTATTGACACTAAGATAAATTAACATTTACAAAGGAGAGTCTAATGAAATGCTGAAAGAAATCTGCTAGCAAGTCTCCTTTCATTTGGTCATTCCTAACAAATCTTGGATTCAGAGCAGAAATCAGACCGGGTACTAAAATGAATCAAAGGAAAATACTGATACATTCTTTCCATCTGAGCAAAACAGTATTTCAAACTGGCATACAAATTGGAGAGCAAAGAGCTACCAATCTAGAAGTACAATTCCATGAAGCTAGTGCTGTTACGCATTCAGCTATGTGTTGTAAATTTGAAATTGTCACAATAAAAGCCATAAAGGCAATGCTTTGATTATGGTTAGGTGAAAAATTATAGCTTGCCACTTTTCACGTTGCTGGTTATTCTGCCACGTAACTGATCATTGGCTAATCTTTAACTGATGTATGTCTCTGTGGAAATGTTAACAGAAATACCCCAGTTTACACCAACTGAGAATCTACATCCTTTGCTTTGCAGCACTACATACAGTATTGAAATGTAGACACTTGAGTGTAATTGATTAAAGAATTGTTACTGCAACATTAGAAGCTACCCAGACAACATTAGGAATACAAGTAAAAAAACATTTGTTTTTAGCCTGATGAGGGAACTAAAGGCTAGTTCAGAAAAACCTGCTAAGAGCATATGCTTATATTCTCTCTGGGCCTTAACAAGACTTACCAACAAAAGCTAGCACAGTGAAAACAGCTATTATATGCTCCAAAATCCTGACTTAAATCCTTCTACAGTAGTATTAAGGAAGTATTGTCAGGATCACAGAAAACCAACTAATTTTCAAAATAAAATATTTTCCATTTGCTATTTTTATTATATGGCAGTAAATTTTTACAGTATTTATAGCAAATACTTATTTTTAAATTACCTGCCCCAAAAAAGTCCATTGCACAGGCTCTCAAAATTAGTTTAGAACCCGCTTAAAATCACAGATTTTAGGGGGCTCCTAATGTGCTTCCAAAAAGGACATTCCCATTTTTTCTATGGGCATTACAGACTGATAGGCTATTAATTGAACTGGCAATTTGGCCTTACAATAAAGGCCAAAAGTACAAAAAGGCTTTAGCTAAACATTTTGTTGTTGTTGTTTGTTGGCTGTTTTTTGTGCTTTGTGTGTGGGTTTTTTTTTTCCACTACGAAAACTATTATCTTCAAGGAGAACAAAGAATAACCAGAAGGAAAAAAAATATATATATTTTGCTGGGGTGAATTTCTTCTTCTTCAGCGTCTGTTCTGCACCAAAGTGGTGTGCTGTACATTGACAATTAATTTGGTTCTGGAGTTTCTTATAAGAGAAATCGTCTGGCTAAAGATGATGGAAGACACACCCAAAAATCATATTTCCAAGGACAGGAACACAGAAAAGCACAGTTCATTGTTAAATTGACTGGATACTTGTCAAAGTTTACATTAGAAAGTAAGAATATACAGATAACATTCAAAGCCTGCAAAGCTTTTAAGCAGAAATTGAATCTTTTAGCCTCACTCAAGAACACAGTCACGTGGGGCTTGAGACTGTTCTTCAGCTGAAATCAATGGTAACACTGTTGTACAGAAATGGTATACTGACAGATAAGCATAAAACATTATCAGTTTTCCAAAAGATCATTTTTCTTCACGTTTTTCCAATATTCACTTCCATACTCATTTTTTTCTTGTTCTAACTTACCTCAGAATACAGAGGCAGACCTTGCCTCCTGACGTCAAACGGCAAAATCCAAACCTTTGCTTACTTTCAATGTCGGTGAGCACAAAGGTAAAATGCTGTCCTACTTGGTTTTGAGACACCCTGAAAAATTAGACACAAAGTGTAAGAACACCAAATAATGAAAAACACTAACATATAAGTCGCTGGTCTCAAACATTTCCGTGTTCAAACTTCACTGTCCTTCTTCTCAGAAAACCCTTTTCTCCTTTCCTTCCCGCTCCAGGCTACCTCCTCCACCCCACACCTTCGCCTGGGCACCAAAGAGCCTGGTTCTCTTGTTCATCCGTGCCACCTGCTGCCATCTCGGCCCCATCCACTGGATCTGGCCACCTTCACCTCAGTAAGCCCCCAACTTGGGGACTCTGTGAGGTTCAGACCCCCTACCACAAAAAAAGAAGGCACAGGAGTTACAGAAAGTACAAAGCAGGGTGATAAGGATGAAAGGAGGGAGCTGCTGCATAAGGAGAGACTGGAATGTTCCTGCCTGCACTGCTGGAGACAGGACACTGCCCCGGACTGCCCTGAGCTCAGTAGGCAGGCCACTTCCTAAGCTCTTTTGCTAAGTAAGGCTTAAGCAGGAGCAGCACAAGTTTTCTGCAGCTTGCTGGCTGTGAGCACACCTCAACAGTGAAAAATGCCAACCAAAACAAAGGTCTGAAGTTCTACAAATAATTTATTTAATTCCATAGCACAGGCTGGGCTTAAGACATCCATTAGAAAACTAGCATATTTTTTTTTCTTCATTAGACCGTAGCTTTCCCATGCACACCTGCACTTCTCCTTTTTTCCATTATGTATTACCCAATAGAAAACTTTTTTTAAGCCTATTTTCCAGTGCAAGAGTTTCTATTCTGCAAATGCAAAAGACAGAAAATACAAAAACAAATAGCACAATAACTAAAATAGTAAGCAATAGCATCTTCTAGACTATACCAAAACACCTACCACTTGGGACAGAGTAAGTTTACACAACATTTCCCTGTGTGGTCTTCCATTTCCTCTTATCCCGTGCCCCGCTCAGCCAGCACCGAGTAATGTGGTTTGTTCTCAGCAGCATCACCTCTGATCCCTCAAACTCTCCAGTTCCTAGTCCTAACCTCCATTCCTTACCCCCACTTTCTGTTTGACAGTATAAGCCTTTTCGCAATTTCCTTCTACAATCAGGGCACCCGTCTCCTTTGACTTTTGAGCCAGACACCTTTCTCTCCTGTGCAACCCGTCAGCTTTAGCCAGAGGACACCAGAGGACGGAGCAGCTCTCAGCTATGCCATCCAGTGCTGTGACAACAACTTTAGGCAAGTCCCGCTCAGTTCTGAAGCAAGAACTACAATGTATGCCTCAAATGAGTGTACTTGGTTAGTAACCATCGTTACTAAACTCTAAAACTGGAATGCTTTCAAAGGCTTCTCACTGTGGTCAAATTTTGGTGATTTTCATAGAATTTAGTGTAAGCATTTCAGAACACAATTGCATCTTCAATTTACTCACAAAAATACATATTGCACTTTTCCAACATCTTCCAAAGAAAACAAGCTTTAGAGTCTCATCATTTTCAACCACGGAAGATAATGTATGGTATAGTTAAAAGCAAATAAAAGCAAAGTTGTAATGGGAAGTGCAGATAGATTTGAAAACATAAAATGCAGTAGTTCTGCCTGTAATTCTATTTTCCTCTGTTATTTTCTCATTCTTAATTTATCTTCTTCAGCAAAATACCTATGTGGCTGCTAGTGAGTGATATGGTTAACATATGTCAGGTATGGTTCATTCTTACATACCAAGGTGAAAATGAATTCCTGCAGAAGCTGAGAACCATCACAAATCTCACCATGTTCCACTAAGAGCATCTTTTTTTTTTTTTTTTAATTTATCCCCTGCAGTTTTTCAAAAAGCTCCAACAAATAAAATTTTAAAAAATCCCTTCAGAAGGAAGAAAGTAGAAGGAAATTAAAGGGATGAAGAAATGATGTGGGACACATGCACACTATACTGCTTAATGATATATGACAACAACTGAAATATTAGCCAAGTGATGCTACTACCCAGACTGCAGAATCTCCCACTTGTTTCCATTTGGTCTTGTCCCTTCAGAACATACAGTGACCAGGCCGGAATAAAGGCATGTGCTGAATATAAACAACAGTACAAGTTATCTTTATCCTGGTCCAGTAGAACCACTGGAGATCCATGATAGTAAATGGACTTTTTTTACATTAGGTAATTATACTTAAATCATTACAAGAATTTTCCTCGATTGTCTTCAATAAACTGGAACAACCTAGTGTGCTTTTAAGACACGGTAAATGCTCAGCAGCTCTCAGTGCTTCATCCTTCAGGTTCTTTTATATACCTTGCATGCTGCCTGTATATTATGTCGGACACAACAGAGAACCATCAATAACAGCATGTTATTACTCCCCTGCCAATGATCCAATTTGCTATTTCACATCTTCGCACCTGTCTCTTTATTCCTGCAAACAGATCTCCACAGAAATCTGCAGCCTGGTGCCTCACTGGGTGCTTACAATGCCCAGCAGCAGCAGCGCTGGCAGCCACACCACGCACAGCGGCCTTGGCTGCCTCCTGCCCTCACCCGTGCCCTGCTCTGCTGCGGCCTTGCCTGCGCCTAGGCCTGGGCCTGGGCCTGGCGGTTACCCACTAGTCTGGCATGGGCAGGCTGCGGTCCCCTAACCCAAGCAGATGATCAATGATTTACAAAAAGCTATTCTTAACAGATGTCCATCTATTCAGGCTTTGGTTTTTCTGTACTGTGTATATGTATGTCAGGCAAATGACTCTTTTCCATTGCTGCTTAAAAACAATACCTTGGCCGCAGAAAAACCTCACACCAGTAAGGGTCCCTTGCTTAAATTTATTTGCTTCCTCCCTTGCCAACACTGGTAGATGACATGGGAAAATATCCAGTATTGCAATTAAAGCATACACAAGACCACTTTAAAAATAAGATTTAAATTTGATATTCTCTTTCTATTTAAAACAGCTCAGCCAAGTTATGGCAGTCCAGTGGGAGGCAATCCCAGCGCCATCTCACTGCCTCCAACTCAACATCTTCTCTTTGCTTCTCTAGGAGATACAATTCCGTGTTTTGACAGTCACTGTGAAAACAGCTCAGCTTGAAAACTGCATCCCGCAGACTTTAAAAAGAATGTAAGCAACTTGTTCCGGATGTTCAAACTGAAGAAAACTCCAAAGCTGAATCTCCACAACCAACCAAAAGTTTGCATTTGGTTCCATTTACTTCAAGGAACAGCTAGCAGAACCTAGCGACATCCATCTGCACCACATTTTTTGATTAGAGTTTAAAATACCGAATTAATCCTGGGTTGCTAATTCTAGAGCTCCACATAAGAGCTGGGGGCAGCAAGGATGCCTGGTTTTTTACTCCTCTTCAGCAGAAGAAAAACTGACTATACATAAGCCTTACAGTAACAGCCTAATGATGAGCAGAGTTCTCTGTACAACAGACAACCAAAATGTACAAACCTGACACATAAAACATTCAAAAAGTGCTACCACTACAGATTTAACGTATCTATTGCATGTACCATACGTAATGCGGACACATTTTGGCTATGGGACTTATGCCTCCAGGTGAAGTTTTGACTTTGGTGGCATATAACAGCTCCTGTAACTGCTACCAACTCACAGCAAAGATGCTTCTAGCAGTTTTCCTTAGCATTAATATAATGTGTAAAACACAATTGTTACCTAGTGAAATTGCCTATAGAAAGTATCACCTATACTTTCTGACAGAGCACAGGACCAACTGACCAAACTTCAAAATGGCGGCCTAGTGGGTTATGTCAAACCAAGGGGATCTGCTCTCTTGCAGGGAGACAGCAGGCACAAGGTGCCACAAACTGTCACTGAACTCACTCACTCTTCTGCATGGCTTTTTACTTCCTTTCAGCTCCTGCATTGCATGCTTACATTTAATCTTAGTTCAACAACAATAAATCACCAACAGCAAAAGATGTGTGTAAACACTTACTAACTCTGTAGACTACAATGGGTTCTTTCAAGGTTATTACAGTTCGCTATATGAATAAAAATATTTTTTAAAATTTCCCTAAGTATCTACAGAATGCAGAAAAGGTTCTTTGATATGCATGGAGCAGGTAAACAATCATTTGAAAGATTTTTGTTTATACTATTGCCATTGTGCATGCTGCATTCTAAGGCTGCCTTGAGAGAACTGATTAAGGCAGAAATTAAATCTCTTCTTCCAACAAAAAAACAGCATGTCTGACCATTACATTTATCCCTTGTTCTCAATTAGAGTTGCTCTTCTTCTAAATTAATCTGTTTAGGAAACAAAGTATGTTTGAAATGAGTTGTTCTTCAAATTTTAGAATTTCTAAAGGGCTTTGAATTTCAGAGAACCGGTAATCCTAGGTTGGGACATCTTCCATTTACTATTCCCAAATCAGAGACTACTGTCTCCACTTCAAAGCCTGTTCTATGACCCATGACTCCACTACCTGGGTTTCTCCTGTCCTTATACAGGCTTCTCGCAACTTAGGGCTGAATTTGATGTGGGGCTAAAAAGAACAAGAGGAGCATTGGCATGCTTACTCCATCACCCAGCTAAATGGATGGAGCTAGAGATTGAGGTACGGGCTCTGCAAAGTTACACAGTTTTAGGTTGACAGAGAAAATACAGAAGACTGATAGTGGAAAAAAGTGAAGAACGTCATCAGAGTTTGCATAAAGGATGCAAGGAACAAAATAAAAGAAGTATGATTTCTCTGATGTAAAAAAACTAGCTTAACAAACATTAGAAGGAAATGAAAAACCTCTTCGATTTCAAATGGTACAATTCCATATGAATAGAAGTGGAGAACGGAAGTGTGTAGCAGAAGAAAAAGGAACATATTTGTAAATATCTACAAATGAACTGTTAAAATGGTATATGATTGTGCTATTTATTAAGTCTAAAATAATTTAGCCCCCCCCCCCAAAAATGACACTGGTTCTTGGAATAAATGCTCAAGAACTTCTATTACAATTCCTTTCTTAATGCCTTCAACATAACAAGTAAGCCATACCAGGCAGCAAAAAAATATGTGCTTGCTTTCAATAATAATAATAATAAAAATTATACAGAAAACTCAAAGTTTAAGTCATGGTCAACAATTACACCATTTATTGTGCCTTCTTTGGCTTGACTTTCAGGTTAAATTTAATGGGGGTACCTACAGATTTTAATCACCATTCACAGTATGCAATTTTGATAATTAGAACAAATAGTGCACAGCTATTTACTACATCCACATAAAAGATAAAGTCAGTATGTCTGGTGAGATGAAGCAAGCACTATGACAGAATCAAATCTGGATCTCAGTCTTTGATCATTGCATCATAGTGAATAAACATAATAAAATACATTCATTCTCATTTCATTCATTCATTAATCACAGGTGAGGTGGAGTTAAATACGTGATGATGAACTTACCACTGTGCTTTAGCAGGGCTTTAACTTTGCTATTTCCATAATTTAAAGAATAGAGCTTTACTACTTAAATAAGTTGCATTTATCTATTTAATAAAAAGAACACTCAAACTCTGCTGCATGGTAGGAGAAAGCCCAGAAGCAATCTATGGAACAAAGTCATGTTCTTTATTCCAGCTATGTGATCAGCAGCATCAGTGGAAGTTCCACTTTTGCACTGGTAATTCCCAGCTCTTAGGAGGATCAGAAGGTACTCTAAATGGTTTATATATGGATAGTACACATAATACAGTTTGAGAAACTATGTTCTCTAGAGTACAACATGCTCAGTCAATGAAACAGAAACTTTGTGTTACACTTCAATGAAAGATTTCTGTACAGAACTTGTCATTGAAACTACCTGTAAAACACGTGGGGGGCACTCGGTGTATGGTCTATCATGGTCCTCAACTTAGGAAAATAAATAAATGTTCACCAAACAAGCAAAAAGCACATTTATGGCTAGAAAAAAAGCTAAGTGTTTGTCTCATCTTCAACATCCATCAAAAAGAAAACCAAATGAAAAAGAGTTATAGCAATGTTTTTTCCTCAATACTTGAATAAAATAAAATGGAGAAAACAAGACACCTGAACAGTTTTCTTTACAAAAAAAGGGGGGGGGGGGGGGGCAATATATGTCTGTACTATAAAAATGCCTGAACTGAGTAGCATAAACACCACACAGCTGTAAACTGTCCCACAAATAGTTGCCAGTAAACATTCAGCCCGTATTCTTGAATGGGCTTCCAACATTTCTAACCTGTTCCCCACAATAGCTCTGCCCCTCCTCCCTGTCCAAGCTCTTTCACTCAATGTGACCCCACATTGCCTTTAGTTCTCTCACAAATCCCCTACAACTCAGCTCCCAGCGGCTGACTTGAAAGACAGCAGTGCTCTGGCCGGAGCAGCCAGTGGGCCAGACAGAACAAGCCAGGTTTGTGCTCTGTCAGTGTAACTCAGCTTCCAAGATTCTCTCCATCTTCTGTCCAACTGCCAAGCTTTATGGATTTCATCTCTGTGAGACCACTGCTCTTCAATCAAATATGAGCCAAATATACACCAAGAGTCAAAAAGTATTGGGGGACAGGACAAAGGGCATTAAAACCATTAATGCACAAACAACATCCCTTAATTTTTATACTCAACCCGCACTTTGGATACTAAGTTAAAATAAATTAATATATTCCCACAGTTCTCTGATTAAGCTCATCAGTCTCATACAAATAATAAGTGTCTTCTGAATGGCTTAAGAGAAACAGTTAACACAAGGTAAGTTGTTGAAAATAATTATTTGCTGCCACTGATAATGGTCTTGCCACTGGATGGCAGCAACAGAACCTCACCTTTTTCTGTTATCCTCAAATTTTATTTCCATTATTCATCTTCCTTACCAATTTTAAACAGAATTCTTTGTATATCTTAAGCACAATAAAGACTTTAATGCTTTAAAGCCAACACTGACAATTGTATTAGTTAAGGCATTAAAACAGTTTAAATGACAGTGAGCTTAACCAGATCAAAAATGAAACTTAATTAAATTCAACTATAAAAGACTAAATGAACACAGTTTACTTCCGAAAACTTGTGTTTGTGACAATCTTTATTATTCCAGTGTGTTTTCCTTCCTTCCTCTGTTCACACACCATCTTCCACTGCACTGATGGTAGCTTCTTGCAGGGCTCTCATACACAACTGATGCCAATGTTGTACTGAAACCGGCTCAACCTACACACTACCTGGGTGTATCTTTCATTAATTATGCAAATTAAGCTTTTAACTCAATCTTTGTTGAGTTAGACAATATGAGTTTCAGAAATTGAGTATGATTGATTAAATTAATTACCATTAATCATTTTAACAAACACACATATTTTAATTAATAAAATTGTTTCATGTGAACCATTTAACTGACTGGCATCATTACATGGCAGCCACACTATAACTGATACCAGAAAGGTAAGAGCTAATTAGTTATAAATAATGGTCTTGAATCTACTCTGAGAAAAATCAATTGCATATTCAGTTAATTCCAAGCAATTGAAGTCTTAATTTCTTTGAACTCAAACAACATGTTCTCAGTGCTGGTCAGTGAGCTTCTATATACCAGTGCACTGTAACATTCCTTTTTGTGCTTGCTGTTTGAAGGAAACTATGTTATATCCTTATATTAAGGCAGATGGTGTTTACAATTATGATGGACAAAACTGGGAGCCAGAATATTGCTCTATCCTGATGAACATACCCCTAAAATTCTGCATTTTGCTGTGATAATTTCCTCCTAAGGATTTAATGCACACTTGAACAACAAAGAACATGTTCTTCTCATCTACAGGTACAAGCTTATGAAGTACAATGTATTTTCCTGTTCCTTATATCTTTCCTTGCAATTATGCTAAATGTCATTTTATATAAAATATCTTTCAATAAATATTAGCTGTACCACATACCTTTCAATGTCAAAAGGAAAGCAGAACTTTGGAACGCTGTTCAGCACTTCCTGTAAATTCAAGTGAAAGAAATAAAGTTAGGATTTTGAAAAGGCTTTTATCTGTATTTGCTAGCATCTGCCCTACAGCTTGCTTTTAAAAAATAACCCAAAATGCTCATATCAAATAATAAACTCAAGGAATATAAGATTGCATCAAATACAGCACACGTTCCTGGACTGAAATAATTGATTATTAAAAAGGAATTAAGTTTGTGCTTCGGCAGATTGCAAAGACAATGCCATAGAAGCCCCAGGAGGGAAAGGCCTGGCCTGAAGGGTATTAACACCCTTCACATCCCCGCTGGGATTCCCTTCAACAAGGCCATATGGATTTTACAAGAAGCACTACACCATATGGGTAAGCCACGTCTGCTGCTACTTGTACCACAGACTAGCCACAGGGACTTCTGACAGATCCTGGCTCAAAAATACAAATGTTGTTTCAATTAAAATGCAGGCAGAGAAAAGGGAATGAAGTTGGCAGCAGAATGAATTACAGAGAGGTATAACAACTCTATACATCCTTCATGGTCAAATGCTGAAAATGATGGAAATCTTCTGCTGGTCCAAAGGAGAAATGTATACGATTAACCCTTTGGTTTTCACAAGCAAGCCTCATTATTCATAAAAAAGGGGGTGACAGATCTACCAGAGCTACACATTTATACCATGATATAAAAGGATAATGCCGCTCTTTCTCACAGAATTTTATTTAAGAAGTTGTTTAGTGGCAAATAAAATGTGTTAATTAAAATATAAAAATGCTGTCAAGCTGGTCAATGATTTTCTCTTAAAAAAAAAAAAAAGTGAACTGCCAGATCTGTTAGCAGCAAGTATTAAACAGTGATCTTACAGGAACCCAGAAAAAAAAAAAAAAAAGTTATTTCCTTGCTTCCAACTGGGAAAACAAACCTTCTGTGACACGTCAGCTAAGAAGGGACAATTGATGACATTGCAGTTGGTCAGCAAAGCTACAGTTCCCCTTTTGTACCAGGCCAACAAAGAGGCAAATATACCGGGGTACACAAGTCACCCTGCGAGGTGTGTGTCTTCAGAAAAATGCACACTGAGTGCAGATTTCCAGGGCTGCTGATGGGGGCTTAAGAACTGGATCTGAGATGTTTGCACTCTCCCGCTTGAGCACTCTGTTTACTGTGTGCTGCAGTTAACTCCCATTAGGGGAAATTATGTATTTAAATTCCTGCACACCACAATGACTACTTACTTCAAACATTTGCATGGCTCAGTCGAAAGTGCAAAACATGAAGAACCCATGCAAGTTAATCAGCAAGGGATGAATAGTTTAGGAAAGGAGAAAAAGAAAGCCTCTAAATAAACATGCATATGTTGGTCGTAATATTTTAAAGGTATATGATGTGCCCCCCTAGGCTGTAAGGAAGTCATTTTTTCTAGAGTTTCTAACATGCATAAGGGAGTTCAAGTTCAGACTTCAGCTTTCTCAGCACAGATAAAGAAGGCTACGAAAACAAGGCGTTGTGCTTTGGGAAGGAGTATTTATGAACTCAGTTACAAAAAACGGGTTCTGAGGAACAGGACACGGAGAGTGCTCCGGCACCACCCGGCTGCTGAGTGCCCGCTGTGGCAGCACAAGGAGCAGCAAACAGAGCGGAACATCTGAATTTCTGCAGGCAGGAAACCAGCCTTCGTGATGCTGGTAGCGGTAACCATAAACTGACAGGGGAAAGCAGAACAGACTAATCAAAACTTCTGACTCAGAAATTTCCTAAACACTTCCAGTTTCTTATTTCAGGCTCACAAAGACTGTTTCTCCCATTCCAAAGAAATAATATATTATACTCTGTTTAAACTCTCCCCAGATCCGCACCTGTTGTGACACTCCAGGAAGTCATTTTCTCCTTACTACTGAGGATTTGAATTGCTGCCTGATGAGCTTAGATTTAGAATCGGGTACGGAAATGGATTCATTCAAGTTCCCCACTGTATCCTCTCAGCATAAATTATCACACAGGAAGAACAAAACCAAAACCAAAGGTAGTAGCTCAGCATTTCGACCGAGCGACCCGAAGACGATGTGTGAGTTTTCCGGCCGCGGGACAGCGAGGTCCCCCCGCTCTGCCTGCCCCCCCGGCAGCACGCGTGCACACAACTTCTGCAGAGCAGCCTCCGCTCGCTTCCCAACTGGCAGGAGCATCCCTCGGGGGACAAGTCTTTAAACCTCCGCACTCTTTAAAATTCAACCAGCCAGCAGGTCTATAGACTGGTGTATAAACAGTACAGACAAAAAAAAAAAATCCTCCCTCAGCTTATGTCAGTGACAAAGCAGCTCAGCAGTTGACTGCTTTTCCCCTGACAGCGTAAGCCGGGTTTACACAGATCAATGGATGGAAGTCCTACCTCACTTCCAGGGCTCCGTTTTCTCCCTTAATTACAGGTGCCATTTAGATTTTTTAAAATGGAAGAACACAAGATGCCCCCAAGATGCTTCTAGACAAGTTTAAAATGTGAGTGATTGTTACATATGCATTCACATACGCAGTCACTAATAGTGTGCAATTAAAGTCAATATTTTCAGTAACCTCTTTATTGAATAAGATTTGAGCTCTGCTTCCTACTGGGTCACCCCTTTCACAGATCCACAGCCTGGCCAGGACTTCCACTGGAGTCAAAACACACATCCTCAGAAAAAGAATAATACATTTATTGTCTTTTATATTAAAAGCTTCATAAAAGCATGTGTTTATTCTTGAAAACAAAAGGTTGTACAAGTCTTCAGAAAGCAAACCATCCTTCATTCACATGTCTCATGATGAAACACCTTCTGGCTCACACAGAATTAGAGCACTCAGAAAAAAACTGGTCACTGTTTCAGAAAGGAAAGAAATTATGTACAGGACAAAAAAGAGAAAGATGCTGGAAAAAAGCAAGTTAAAGAATATATATTTGCTTTGAAACACTGAATAAACACATACAGTTGCATATGTAATGGAGTTTAATTGCCAAGTCAGAGGATAACTATCTCGTTCCGTACACAAACTCCAGTGGAAAATAAAATCGCAAAATTACTATCATATGAACTACAGCATGCTGCTTCCCTCATGCAAAGCTTTAACAAAAATGGAAACGGTATTTAAGAAAAATATTTCTCTTATAGTATAGCAGTAGAAATCTGCCCTCTCACAGGTTCATGGCCCAGTGGTTTAATTAATTCACTTGTACCAATTGCACTGCACAGCTCCAGCCTGGCCTGGTCACGCTCACTGGTTCTATGCAGAAATAATGTTACAGATGCTTAAAAAGTAAGAATTATTTAGTGTTCCTTGATCGTTTCTGTATCTATACAGCTGATTCTTACCAGCTTTGATATATATTATGGAGTCAGCATATTTAAAGCATCTCCACATAGGTATGAGGGTTTTTTCACTTTAACTTACACCCTTCAAGAGGTTACTTTTTTCTCAAAGGTTTATGACTTGATGAATCCACAGAAATTGATCACTTGATACTAAGTAGCATAAGTTTAACCTGATTAATTTCTAAGGTTAGAAGGATGTGGAACTATTCCCCCTAGTATTTTTGTTTTTTTCTTATAATGTTCTACAGTTTACATTTAAGTGAACAGGAAAGGGAACCTCGATTTTTTTTCAAGTGCATCCCTGTAAAAGGATGGAAAATATTCTCCAGCAGGAATATTTAAGGTACCCAGAATGCTGAACCACTTCAGAAACAGCACTTTAGACACTGTCATTAAGAAAGAGTCCGGTTACCTTCCAGCTATTTTCACGTTTATCTGTGCCGTAAGATTGATGCCCAAGCAAGCAGGTAAATTCACACCTAGGTCAGCTCTCCCTAGGAACCAGCATCTCTCAGGAAATGAACAGCCTCACCCTAAGACACAGTCACACCGCATCCATTCCAGAGACACGTCAGCACACAAAGGAAGACATGGCCTACATGAAACAGGTAGTAAGCAAGATAATTTGCATTATTTAACTATATTATCCTGAACAGGTTACCAAAACCATTCACATAACTAGTGGCCAAGTAACTATTTGTTTATCATTATCTCTTCATTCTGTTTTGAGTCTGAAATTTCCAAAGAAATATGAAATATAAGACAAATAAATAGTCATCCACCCAGACAAAACATTTTGCACCTTTTCTACACTATCCTTATTTCTTCAACCTTATTATTCCTAGTTTTTATCTCTTTTTTACTTCTCTACCTTATTTTTGTGAAGACCCTTCTACCCCCTCACTAAAAGGGAAAATTCTCTTTTTTGCCAGTTTTATCTTTCTTCTACTCACGTTAACAAACATTTTTTTCTTTTCCATCTTGTTGACAAAAGTTACTTGCTATTCTACTTTACTATTTCATCTAATCATCCTTCAAAACTCTTGTTTTCTTCCTCCTAGAACTTCCTCTCCCTGCTCACCTCTCTAGATGTCTTCTGTTGAAACACAAGAACGAAGGTGTCTCTTTTGGCTCTCTCACCAGATGCCCATACTCAAATCTCCACGTCCAGCTCCTAGTGTTCTCTTGTCTTCACTCTTAACCCAACTTACTCGCTGGGACTTCTTTTCACCATTTCGTACCATAGTTTTCAGTAACCTTACTTCAGTTTAAACATGCAAACAAGAGATCTACTTGAGATTTAAGATTGTCATGACAGGATTTCTGACTGAAAGCAGTTACTTAAGTGGGTATATTTAAATGCTTTAAGTTAAGCATGGATTTAGATTGATTCTTAAATCAAAGCCAGACCGCTTAGCATCTTGCAGAGTTGAGCCCTTCATCATTATGGCTCTACTACGGTGAAATTCTAATGCTGCTCCATAAAACAGTCCATGAAAAGGCAAGCTGCTCTGTCCTCACCACTGACTTTGCCTTTTCCTTTCTCTGAAGCTGCACACACCCGCAGCAGGGACCCCTGTGAAGCTAGCAGCAGCAGTTATATTTCAAAGACTTAGCTGTTACCTCTGGTAAAAATCTCATCAGAAAATTGTAGCTATGATAAAGAAAGGCCCAAATGGTTTGAATAACCAAAAAAAATAATCTTAGATTACATTCACAGAAATCCAAAGGTCTAAAGCCTGGAAGTCATTATCAGGCCTCCATAACTATTTTTAACCTTTATGTGCCTCTCTCCGAAGTGCATCATTCTGCTATAATCCAGTAATTCTGTAGAGTAAAAAAAAAAAATTATCATCTGCTTTCTGAACACTTCTTACTCACATAAGCAAAGAATACACAAATCAAATGCAAATGGTTTAGGGTAGAGATGCAAAGTTCTTTTGAGAAATAAATGAAAGATGTACCTTAAGGCTACAGCACTTCATTGTTGCAAGAAATTACATGGCTTTTTTTTTGGTTTGGTTTGGTTTTTTTTTTTGAAACCATAACACTATAAGCTCAGAAATCTCCAGTTTGAAGGAATTTAGTTACCATTTTCACTTTTCTAGTTACCTAACTCAATCCCAACACATTTGACCTGTATGAGGCTTCACTGGTTTTGGAGCATCCCCCACTTTAGAAGGAGAAAAGAGCACATGTATTAACGAACCCCAGGTACTTTAAGAGGCATTATCAAGCTCATTGTCCTGAAAGATTGAAGAATAAGGCTTCCTAAACAAACTGAAGTGAGTTTAAAAAAATCAGAGATTTTTACTAAGTTACAAAATCTTGGACTCTCCATTTGTCTAATTGCTCCTGAATCTCATCCTGTAACCAGTTAAAAATAAATTGTATTTCACTGTCCACTGTAGCATCCAGAGACCCCAAGTTCACTTCAAAAAACAGGCTCAATTAAATATAAAAAAATAGTCAAGAAAATAAGAACTTCAGCACAGGTTAGCTTACTAAAGAAAACCCTCAACTCTCCCAGAACTCAGAATAAAAACAAAAAACTGACAATATTCTTCTTCTCAAAGGAAGTTCCTATTAGAGTAAGCATAGACTGAAATGTTACCATGTACCCCTCTTACTTGAAGCATAAAGAGCAAGAGAAACAATACTTCTCCATACCGACCTACCAAGCATATATTTGTATGTCATGCATCAATAAACAGTATCCACTTACTTCCCATATTCATGTCAGAGAGTCTGTTATTCCCTAGGCAATATCTGAGAGCTGGGAGAAAGATGAAATTTGCTCTTCCATCTCTACTCTTGAGGGGGCCGTATTTAACTTTCCAGATAGCAGATCTTAAAGTTAGTTCATTGCATTTTGCATGAAAAAGACGAGGATGACAAAACTTTCTATCATCATGTGGTATGGAAAATGAAGAGTGACTTTTTATTAATACACAATTTCAATTACAGCATCTCAATCATTATCTGGAAACTCAATGGAGGAGTTGTCTTAAATCGGAAGTAATGTAGACATTACTTTCAAAATCCAAACATAAGGTACAAAATAAGTCTTTGAAGACCATGTCATCAGCCATCTGTATTTCCACACAGAGGACAGCAACATGTTTGACTCGATTTGTGTTAAGGTTTGCCACTGCTTACACCACCAGGTAAGATGTGTTTTAGTCAGCAACACTGAGAACCTCCTGCACATGCTGTCCAGATGCTCTTTTCTCCCGTGGTGAAAAAGTAACCACCACAGAACAAATCACACAGTAAAATTAGTTATTTTATATATATACCCATTAGGTTTTTCTATTCCATCTTGGAATACTCTGACATCTCAGGATAAAAATGAAGATATTTTCTACATATCCAACTCCACCTATTCAATGTATATTCAATTGCTTTAAAGTTTGCGGTCTCGAAAACATCTTCAAAACACTATCAAGTGTACTTCACTCCCAAGTCAAAAGACTGCTATTTCCAAGATTTTCTTCTCATTCATCAAGGAAACAAACAAACAAACAAAAACCAAAACAACAACAACAAAAAAAAACTCCAAGAGTATGCTACAATAGCAGCTACATTTCCATAAAAATAAAATATACTGAATAAATCATAAGGTTTCAAGCATGACACACAGTATTTGTGACACTTGATACATTTCCAATTCATTTCAATTCCAAACATTTTTTCCAAACTTAAATTTATTTTTTCCTCCATAATTTCTAGTTTTTCACTGGAGACTTCAAACTATATATGGTACTAGATGTAAAAGAAACAAACAAAAAACAATGCATTTTTGATGGGAAGTAGTAAGGCAGAAGACACAACACTCAGCAGCTAGGAAACCAGAATGAAGAGTCAGATATGGGAAAAGATTATACTTTTTGAAGCAGAAGGGAGAAAATATGAACAAGTTTACTTTATAAATAAGATAATTGTTTCTATATGTGCATGGCACCATGCTGTTTTTAAAATACAGGTGATTAGTGGCTGCCAAACTTTTGGCTAGACAACCAACAAACATTTCTGATAACTACCCATGTTCTTTCTCTCCTCTTAGCATCTTCAGTAAAAAGTTTGGATTCTTCCATAAAACATCCGTTTTTTGCAGGCTCATAGGTTAAAAACAAAAACAAAACCATCTTGTTTGAAATACCACTTTAAGCTTTTAGAGTCCTTCAGTTTTCTAACCATGTAATGTAAATCTTCACCAAGGAACATTTCATAAGGAAGCAAACGTTATGACTACAACAGGCAAATTAAGCATGGCAGCCTGAATGTAACCTATGAAATTGCTCGTTTTTTTCTGAACTAAATTCAAACTATAATAAGCACTGTGTTAGTTACCTAAAAGACAAAATGAGTCTTGAGGCAGAAAGAAGGTGAGCAGCAATCTCTGTAGACAGTAAGGCATCATTCCTTGCCTAGACTAGAAAGCTTCTAAAGACTGGTCTGCCCAAGTAGATACCTACTACTGATGTGCACAGAGGGGTCCGCAGCAGAGCTGCAGATGGGCAATATGCAAGAACTGGCCTGCTGAGGCTGGGGAGTGAAGCTGCCTTACAATACCAGGTGATATTCTTCCAGGATCAAAACCTTCTACCATTTATTTTTTTTCACAAAAAAAATACTCGTGCTGTGACAACATCCTGAGTTTGCAGGCAACTCAGAAACTTAGATGCTATTAACATAAATGAAGCATTACACAAGTTAATGAACAATTTGGGTGTCACGCCAAGAGAAAGTATCTGTAGTAGAGCAACTTACACAGATAAATGAGGTGAAACAGTCCAAAAACTAACACTTGAGCAGGCTCCCCACCTCTAAATTTATAGCATGATGGAGAGCACACTGGTTTGCATGCCCGTGTCAGTAGCAGGGGAAGTAGGTGAACCACATTACAGTGCAAAGGGTAGTGAAACCAATTACGTATGTGGGCTGAATTTCTTGAGCTAAATGAATCTACAGACAAAAGAACAGGAACTGAGAAAGGAAATCAGTTTCTAAGGAACCTGCTGCGATTATAGTTTCATAATTACAATTATTTGCAACATTTTTTATAAAGGAAACCTATGCCTCATTTTACAGGCAGCACAGGCCAAATTCTAAGCTTTACTATAAAACAGCTCAACGAGAATCACTTATAGCACTACAATATGACTGGAAGAAAAAGCATTATTCACTTATATCTGAATTCAAAAACTCCGATATTATTGTCAGGGCTGAAACACAGAAAAGAGATAGAACAACTGCAAAACCACCAAAGAGCAACAGGGAAGAAGCAAACAAGCATAATTTTAAAACTGCACTTTGTCCCTTGTAGCACCAGATACTCTAGACATCTACCACACAGAAATAAAGGCAACAGACACACAATTACATACTTTTTTCCTCAAGGATATATGCAACACACGTTCACTTCACCTGTGGCTGAGCCTGTCAGGAGCATTTGGACCCCTAAAAGTGCATCTCTGCTAGAGATTATTTTGCAATAATTTCAGGTTGGTATTTTGGCATGTGCATGTCCATCAGCCACTTCCGCACCAAGTGATCAGATCAGCCAAGACCTACTGTAGCAGAAGCCAGCCCCGAGCGGCTGGTGGAGAGGGAGGCAGGCCCAGCAGCAGGCCAGGAAGCACAGGCCGCCATGTGCAGCAACGCCATCAGGCACCTCCCTTACGTCCCCAGCGAAACTGCCCAAGAGCAGGGAACATGCTCACAAGCATAACCCGAATATTCACCACATAGAAATCACCAACAATCTCGTTCCTACAGCAGGATCTCTCTATAAATTGAAAGAGGTCTTCCCTCTTCCTGACTTTAACTAGTCTGACGTTTGAGAACGGGGCCTGCACCGGCCCGGTGTGTTTTCTCTACGAGTGGCCGTCAGTCCATGGTGCAGGACAAAGCGCAGAGCTAAGCACGCACTGTGACTTCGGAGACATGACTTTCTCAGATGTGGATCTTCTGTTACCGACTGTACCTCTACTACTCATTGTAGACACAGACTGACTCCCAAAACACAGAATTCAGCTGAGAAGAAGAAAAAGATTTTACTGTTCTAGGTGCAACAGTTCACAAAGACTTAAAAACGTATACAGAAGTAATGAGTACCAGAAGTAATTCTGTTCTGATGGATTACTGTATTTCCTGTCCCGATCACCTGCCTGGAGCTGCTTCAGCTTCACTTACTCCTTGCCCAAGGTCCCAGACCAGACAGCCCGGGTCCATCCAGCTGCTGCCCTCTAACCACGCTCCCCTCCACCTTGCTGCAGGCAAAGCCTGCTGCCTCCAGGTCTCGATGTGTCTGACCAGCAGCCTTCTTTGGGACCAGAGTGCCCTAAAATTTCATCATGCTTAGGTTATGATCTTTGACCCCTGACACTTAACTAATGTAAGAACTATGTAAAAGAAAGTTATTTCATTTAACAAAATATAAACTAATTACTTGAGGTGACATTTCGAGAGTCAAGAACCAAACACTGGATTCAAGAATATTACATCCAGTAATATTACATCCAGTACCTAAAATAAGAAAGAAACTGAGCTTGCTAGGATATTCCTTAAAGAACAGCAGCAAGCTTGAGACAAAAAAGCAACGCTGAATGTAAAACAAAGGCAACATAAGGATAGGTAAAATGGATTGGGGAAACTAAGCAAGTAGATGGGGAAATATAAGGAGGCATAGAATACAGAATAAGGTGACGTTAGATGGAATATTCTGAGGGCAACTGAGGTCAATCAAATACAGCATCACACATGACAATTTGGCAGTCTTTCTGGAAGATGTTCCAAATGATTGTCATCACTGTTTCAATCATCAATTAATTTTTTCTTCTTGGGTTTGGCAGATCACTGAAGACTGTAAGAATAAGCCAAATCACTAACAGTTATTTTCGTTGGGCTGATACAGTATATCCGAAGGACAGTCAAATATTAATAATGTACTTATTTGAACAAACAGAGAAAACTTTTATAAAATGCAGTCCCCCAATATCACAGCTGTATGACAAAAAAAATGGCTAACACGCATACAGTCTATTAAAATGCACATAATTTGACTCAAAATGAAAACATATCTAACAAGTAATTCCATTCATCTGGCCCTTTTTCACCCAGCCTTAAGATATACAAATGCATGCCTTTTCACCAGAACACAGCAGCTGGGAATGAAAAGGAAAGCATTCAAATGATCATTTTCACATCATATTCCATCGTCTTTTCACCAGCTTCTCCCCAGTCTTTCTTTGAGTCCCATTCTGTTACAAGAGAGCTGCTTTTTAGATCAATTCATATTTCCATAATCCACACTGCTGTTTCTCCCTCTCCTCCCCAGGGTGGACTAACCCCTGCATCTAGAACTATAGCTTACAACTGTCATTAAGACCTATAACAATAACAAGATAACAAAAGAGCTGGTAGAGGTGCAGCTAGCCAGTACCATATGCTGATCAACATTTTTAACTTAAAAGCACTATAAAACAAAACTGCTGCAATCCTGAAAACAAGTATAATTGAAGTTGCCACCTGTTCTCTGAATTTCAAGAAAGTTCAAGTTTTCAGTACTGGGCTTTTACACTTTTAAAAATAAAAGTGTCAAAGTAAAGATTTATTCTATCTGTTGGGATGAATAAAGGAAGTCACTGAGAATGCATCTTTTACCTCTTGAGAGATGTTGGAGTCTGAGCAATCCTGGGTATTCCCAGCATGTCTAGATGAGTAGTTATTCCATAGAATATTTACCAGAACAGGATAGATCATCTCTATTCGAGCAGTGCAGTTTAGCAACTCACTTGTATTTATAACTACACCTTAAAATGTTTTTCTGCTGGTAGTCTGTCAACTGTGATTTGCATATATGGAAAGCATTGCTACCATACAGACACAATATTCTTCAATAAGAACAAAGCACATTTCAAACGTAAAAAGCCCTGAAGATTCAGGAAATTACAGGACACTTAACCTGAGTGAGCTTGCTTGCAATGCACAGAGTTGCCATCATCTCAGCTCAGTTAATCATTTTCCTGAAAGTTACACAGGGATTCAAATTCCTAAATAACCTTAAATAAACAATAGCATGTAACATTTAGACAAAATTACTTCTGAAAAGAAGCAATTGATCAGTATGTGGATACACTGGCATGAGAAAGGAGGGATCAAACTTATTAATACACAAACAAAATCCTAAAACACTTTTTAGGATTTACTAATGAAAAAATAATAAATTGAGTTTGAAAAAAAGCAAGCAGCAACCTATCTAATTAACATAAACATTTGAAACATGTATTTAATGCCTCATCTGAATAACAGAACAAAGCCATCAAATGCAGAAAGACAGTGAGCTGCATCCCCTAACAGCATGCCTGCAGCCTTGAAAAGAATGTAAACAGCCTCGTACCTTCTGGGTTCACGCTGGTCTCTTAGGAGAGCGCAGAGGAACACAAAATCATTACAATTGGCTTCCAAACATTATTTTGACCCAGACAAGAGACTTTAGCAGGCTTCTTGATTTTTTATTTTATTTTTTTAATAAAACCTATAGCTATTCTTTAAATCTTTAGAAGTATATAACCTCGTTCATATTGACCTTATTTATATAATTGCTGCCATCATCTGTACAATTAAGCACTCAATCCTGCAAGAAATTTAGCACTTGGGCTCCCATCAGCCATTCATTTAAACTAGGCTTAGCTTTCAGAAGTTAATGCATACATTCAAAGTAAAGGGTGAGATCAGTGCCCTGCCAAGGGAAGGATAACATTTTATTACTACACAAGATTTAGCCTTAAACAACTGGTATCTACAGACATGCATGTATATGCATTTTTATACAAATATAATTTGTGTATGAAACTGATAGATCTACATGTATATAAACTTAAATACCAGGCTTCAGTAGTTGGTTTACCACAGATATAGGACTGAGGTTTATTGCTCACAATTCCGCAGTGACTTTTTAACTTTGTAGCACATCATGTACTACATTGAAAATAAAACCCAGAAAATATGATATAAAATATGAGATAACAACATGAGAAATGTTAGTGTAACTTCATGGAGAAGAGATGTCTCACGTGGGACACCATATTCCTTGTGGGATACTCATCTGCAGGGCATGAGAAAAGCCTGACACAAAGGCAGGTTTAGTCTGCATACCTAAGAAAGCAGAGTGGGAGAAGATAGCATAAAATCTGTAATGCAATTAACAGTCTAATGCAAACACTCAATTTTTATTTAATCCATAATTTTAGTCCACCAGCCCTTGTCATATCTCCTATTACTAAAGTGGGTTCTGGTTTCCTGCCATATTAGCTATTAGCATCATCTTTCTAGGTGTGATGTTTTTCACTAGCAGAGAAGACCAAAGAAAGAAATTGTGTGACTGTGAAGACAGAAGAATAAAAAACTATTCAGTGAATCAGTTTTTCAGTACATCATATACTGATTCTAGGACTTACCGCAAGTAGAAATCAATTTTGGCCAGTAAATAGCCAGATTAAAAAGCTACTGAATTCTTACACAGCTAGAATAATATTCAGAATAGCCGTAATTACTACTGCTGTTAAGAAATGTCAGACTTCAAATGCTTCAAAGGTTAAGGCAACTCAGAGGTTAGGATGAACTGTATTGTAGAGGGCAGAAAAACCCTGATACACAGACTTCCCTCAATCCTTGTCCCATCTTTCACAAATATAAACATTTAAAAAAAAAAAAAAAAAAACTAAAGCCTGAAAAATCTCCCATATGGTAATAGTGAACTGAATTTGTAATTACAGTGCAGTGCGTACACAACAAACTGCCCTTGTAAAGGATCAGTCCCTGCTGATGGCTACAGCCACAGCTGTACACACGTTACCTACCAGAAGCCTGCACTGCCCCTGGAAGAGCCACTAGCGCCTTCTGGCACTGTCAGCACCCTCCTGCTGTCCTTTCCTCGTGCCAGAACTAGCTCCTTTCCCAGGAACACTTCTGTTTGACAAAGTTACTGGGATCCTGAACATTTTTATTTGAAGAAGAGCTACAAACAGAGGACTGCAGGTATCTGGACACATCTGCCATCAACAGGGCTTTTGCCATCACCTCCATTGCCATTGCCAAGAGAACACAGCCAGCATTTATAGATGTTGGGTGAGATTAAGAAGTTATGCCATTTTAAAAATGCATTTTGTTTTTAAACAGTTATGAAGTATTTCATTTTGGAAGCAAAGGTTTTGTTTGTTTTAATTTGGTTTGCTTCTCTAAAGCACTTGAAAATACTTGATTTCTAAGAACTACTAGATTTTTTCTTCCATAAATTACAGGGTTATAATTTTCTCTATATGGGATTTCTTTTGAAAATCAGCTTGCAAGGCTGAAACTAAACTCCAATCTAAGCATTCTGAATAAACAACAGAGGAATTTCAAGATGAATACACACATCTTATCATAAAAATTTCATTGAGCCCAAGGGGAGTTCTGAATACACTACAAGATAGAGCCTGTAGGTATACATATTCAAAATATATTTTAAATATAAAATATTCCATTAAATGGCTACAACAAACTCCTCATCCCAACATGTGCTTGTGAGGATAACTGTTCAAACTGAAGACTTGTGTATGCTTAAATCCAGAACCCTCAGATTCTTCCTGCAGTGATAGCTCAGAACGGCTTCAACATTGCCAAACTTGTGCTCACAGCCTTAATGCCAGTACCACAGTAACGTGTGACTCTACAGTTCTTTCAGCTTTTAGAGCACAACAGTTTAGCAAGAGGGACTATACACTGGCTGCAAGAACAAGACAGAGGTATAGGAATAAGCAAGCACTGGAAACTTCAGGCATACTGAGAGGAAGAATGTGAGAAAGAGGAGGAATATATCAAAATAGCATAGACAAGTTTTCTTTGCATTGTGAAAGCAACAAAAAGGTGACATGATAAACTGCAGAAAAATTCAGGAAGAGAGGAAAATATTTTGCCCGCTGTTATCACATCACTGTGAAAACAGACAGCCCTTGGATTTTAGGAAAGATGATTCCTTGGGATACATCCAAAAAATAACTCACACGTTTTACATTTAAAACAGAAATGACTGGAAAAAAGGATATAGGAAAATAGGATAGAGAACATTTAAAATGATAATAATAATAGTTTCCTCAACAGATTTTCATTGAAATTAACCTTGGTAGTTTTTGCAAGAGCTCACTGAAAAAAAAAAAAAAAAGTGGATCTGGTAGATCTACAGATCTCCAATCCAAACCTACAGAGTTCACCATGCGTACACATACACATGTGCACAGAAGGCTTCTGCAGCCTGCACTCAACCATTTGGCTCAAAAGTTTGCTGTAGAAACTGCTATATATTCTGCTCAAGTCCAGTGAATCCACCAAGAAAATTTCCCTTGCAAGGAAGAGGATTAAAACATACTGTTTTCCAGGAACAGAAGCAATTTACCTGAAATATTAGATTCCCTATACCACCGAGATAAGTGCAGGTTTTTCAGAGCCTGAAGGCAGATCACTGCCTGAGGACTCTTGTTGTTTGTTGGTGGGGTTTTTTTTTAGATTAGGTATGTCTATTGCATCTTTATATGATTCCCTTGCAGTCTTCAGTGGGCTTCACCTTCTAATCATATTTCTACACCAGCTGTTCTTTGAATAAACTTCGACTCACTGAATTAGCTCCCATTTTTCTTCATACATAATTTCTCTTTTTCTTTTTTTCCTTTTTTTAAGATCAAGTCTTATGAAGTCTTATGAAAAAGAAGAAGAATAAAACAAACCAGAAAAGAAGAATTTAAATCATAATGAAGATGATCATCCTGCAGCTTAGAAAATTACCAAAACTTGCTGGATGTTGAACTAACACATAACAGCACACTTTCCTCATATTCCATTTATCACCATCTTATAAGCTGCACATGTTTGACTGATGTTATTCCCTAACCAGACATTCTACCTTCTATGTTTGTGTATTTATTCCTTTCATCATGAATCACCTTACTGCTGTCTTTATAGAATCTTGTATTATTGATTTAAAAAAAAAAAAAAAAAAAAACCACGGTCTAGTGTACAAAACTATTTCTAGATCATATACCATGAGGATATTACCAGTGAAGAATATTTTGGACTTGTTATCAGTCTAAAAAGAAGAGCAAAGACAGAGACATTTATTCTGCTAAGTGTTTTCATGTGTTTTCTTTAAAATAAAAATCTTTCAATTGAAGAAACTCATCTACAAATTGCTGAAACAATAATACCCAAGTTTCATTGTTTTTACTATTAATAATTTAATAAAAGTAGGTTAAGAAAAAAATACTACAAAAATAACAATTAACAGCTCTGCCATTATTATAAACAGTAAAATAATCTGTCAGCCTTGCATGTGTAAACTTTCCTTTGAGGATTAATTATAGATTAAAAACTAGGGTTTTCACGATATCAAATGCGGTAAGTTTGAGCATTATCTCTTATGAGTGTCTGACGATTTTTTTTGCCCCAAGCAAATAACTAGAGTATCTCTAGAATAATATTAAAGAAATATACAAAATTGTGCATTGTAAAAGACTAAAGGAACAGAATGCAAAGGTTCCGACATTTAAAAGGACATACAAAAACTTGCAAAGCTCTTCCTCTTTTTTGTTTTGATTTTTGACACAATTTATAACAACATTTGCCTTCCTGAGATGAATAGCAAAGTTTTGTTTACAATTTTTCCATGTTTTCAGTTCTGAAACAGATAAAACCCCAATACTTTTAACAGAAACAATTTATAAAACAAACTATTTAAAAAACAGGGTGATACAGTGAATCAGTATTATATATAGTGCTCGGAATCTACTATTGCATATTCCTGTCACAAATGCATTCTAATCACCAAGCCACCAGTTGGGTGAAGACTTCCTTACTGCTATCATTAGCATCTGCCTTTCTATAGCTGAATAGGAGAGCTTTCTTTTTTTTTTTTTAATCATTATTCTAACATAAAAAAAAGTTCAATCTCATGTTTCCAACCTGGTCTCCAAAGTCCTCCGGGAACTTCCACAGTACCACTGGATCTGTAAATAATTGACAGACAGCATTAATCAGAGGCAAAGGAACAGAGTATTACAGTCAGAGTACATTAATATTAAAGAGAGGGTCAGCTTAGCTTCAAGCTTTGAGGCAAGTACAAAAATGTATCTAAAAAACTAAGGAAGATACTGGATTATTAAAAAGACATTTCATATTTATGAAACTATGTTTATTGTTTTACATATGATAGGTTATAATGTACTGAACTATTTTCATATTTAACTCTTCTTTTTGACCTTAGTACTTCATTTTTTAAGCATGTACACCATTTTCACACTTTAATTAAATTAAGAAATAATAAAATATAAAACCTCTTTTCATTCGAGGAAAAAAAAAAGCACAATATGAACTGATACAAAGGGGGAAACAAAAAGGATCTATGAGGTACAGAAAAGGGTCATTTGTAATTTTAAAAAGAGTACCAATATAACCAGTACTCTCAAGGAAAAGATGGAAGAGATAAGTTGGAATATTTTTCTGTTCAGAGCCATTTAAATTCAGTATTTTCATTATATCTTAAACCTTTCATTAGCCTATTATATTTTGTACATCCCTTGTTATTATTATCAAATATCAATCAATGTCGATCAGATTACCAAACCAATCTCTTGATGTTATTTAGGCTATGCATTAATCTACAAATAATATTATTTCAAATGTATCTAATACAATGATCTGAACTACATTTCAACAAAAACTGAATTACACTCTTTATCCTCCCAAAGCTTTTAATATCAAACAACTCATATCTCCCCTGGGTTATTCTGTTTAATCTGCATCACAAATATTCGCAAATTCACATGATTTCGGTAAGTAGAATCATTTGCCCACATGCTAAGAGTGAAATTACCTGTCTTCCTAAAAGTGAAACCCAAGTCATGCCAAAACCTGGACAAGAACGTAAGTTCCCCAGTTCCCACGCATGTCCTAGCCCAAGTCAGGCAAGCACTCCAGGCACTCGCTACACCGTGGATGACAGCTCCAGGTGCCCGGGGGCAGGAAAACCGAGAAAGCCGCTCGTAAGAGCCAGGGGAAGCTGCCTGATGAGAACTGCAACCTTTTGGCTACCTCAGGAGTTGCTGGGATTCCGGTCTTCAGAAGAGCCAAGGTCTGTGAAACATTTGGATTTCCATTTCTCACATCTAAAGCTAGCACTGCCTGATAAATCAGAAACTTCCTTCTTATTGCTATGCTGTACATCAGAACTGGAGACTTCTCTACTTCTGGCAAAGTACTGAGGTTTTTACCCTTCTTCATCTTCCCACATATGGTTGCTGCTGCAAATTGAACGTTTAAAGGAGGAGAAACATCCTCGATGGGATTTTCATTCCCAGTTGCTGATTTCAAATTCTGCTATCCTACACGCAGCCGCTCTGCCTGCGTTTGCCACTGGACAGCTCACGAGAAGTTGAAGACTGAAGCAAGCAGCCCTCCTTCACCCTGGTCCAGGTGTTAAACAAATGGTCAAAAATGTTTTTTGAACATGCTGAAAAACTTAATTTGTCAATCCACTCAACCTAATTTAGACTGAATTTTGATTAAATTTAATTATTTTGGGAAAAAGGGTCTTTTGTAATAAATAATCAAATAACCATATTTTTTTTTTACTCCTAAGAACATCTGGGGAGGCTTCCCTATCAGTTGTTTATGAAAATTCACATATTTTGCACAAAGAATCTTCCTCCATCTACCATGGGGAATGAGAACTTTTGGAAGCAGATAGGTAATGAGAAATGAGAAGAGCACTCAGTCTAAAAGTATACTGAAGGACCTACTAAGTACAGTTATCACTTAAAGCAGAAAAGCTTTTTCCCTTATTTTTTGTGTACGTAAGTCACAGACATGTCTGTGTAATGAATGACCAGATTGAAGGTCTCGGTGCCTGTACTGTTAGCGATCTAATTTTTAGGCTAATTTAGCATGATGAAGCAGGAAGTTATTACACGTAAAACAGTGACCCCAATAAACTTAAGGAACAGCAAACGCCTTAACAGATAAATTCTGCACGGTAAGTAATTCAGAAAATACTTGTAAAAAAAACACTGTATGTTGTACAGAATCAAAAATAACATCTTTAAAGTGCTTGCAAATCCAAGGCCATACATCCACAAACAGTACACGACTGAATTTCTCTGCAAATGAGCCATCCCATCACACTCCCCCCACCAGCTCCTTGCAAACCACACCAGGGAACTCACCAAGTTCACACCAGCCATTTGGGCTTTTTCAGGTCTGTATCAACTGGACCAGTTCCCCAAAAACCTTGGTTTGGGGCCAGAAGGAGGAAGGAAAAGTGGGGGACAGGGCATTACAGGGGGAAGAGAGCAGGCCAGCTTCACCGGGCAGCAGCACTGCCTCACGCCTTTGCTAGAGCCTTGGGAATCCAAGCTGGTTATTAGTTATGACAAGTCCCATTCCTTCCTGCTCACTCCTTCTGCCCTGTTCTTGCTCTACCCCTACAGGTTCTTCTGTTGAAGAACTCAGAGCTACTTGCAGTCAATAGGCGAGCTGATCATCTCGCAGTAAGCATGACTGACAGTGCATCGCCAGTCTAAAGCTCTCATTTTCTTAAGACATGAAACAGATCAGCTTGGCAGATTTAACTGCATTTACATAATAAACAGTTAGTTATTGACTAGTTTAGCAACATAAAACAAAATCAAAGGGGGGTTTGTGGGTTTTTAGATGCTTTCAATTTGTAAAATAGTTATTGCATAAACTTCTAAATCTAGAATTTTTCCAATTACTTTCTTTCACTGTTCTTCATGGAAGTGTAACATCAGTCTTCAGAAAAGGAAGTCAACTGCAAAAGTGAAACCTCTAAGGTTAATTTTAAAATAACACCACAGTGAGGAACAAAACACAATCTCAGAATTAAGCAAAACTCGGATCTAAGTACCTTTCCTCTTTAGGGGTCAGAAAATGAATAATGCCTTCACATTGGAACCAATCAACCAGCATCTCACAGGAGCATCCTCTACCTACTGGCAACAAGATACACGCCTCCAGTTACTTCTTTCAGTGCCTGAACTTGCTAGCAGACACAAAACCTGCAGCTAGAACCTACTGTCCTTCTGCTTTTACTATCTACACTTCATATGAGGTACTGGTCTCTGGTACTGCTTTGGTCCCACCTAAAATAATAAAAACAAGAACCTTAAAGGAAATTCCAGTTCACTGAACTGCAGGTATAACATTTGTTTTTATTCTCCTTGTTTTCCTTTGGCTTTAAGGCAAGAAGGCATAATACATTATAAGAAGGCAATTAAATTCATGTAACCTAAGCCAGGGAGAACGATGCTCTGAATACTCCCTCCTGAAAGCCCAAAATAGCCAACAATCAAGCAAACATTCCTAACTAAAATCAAGAAGGCATTCAGTGCTACACATACAGGAAAAAATACACTCTAAGGCTTCACCAACTGCCCTGAGCTGGGTTTTGCTGTTGTTATTAATGGATTATTAATATTAAGGTGGTTATTTTAGTAGGTACTTGCAGCACTTTTATTAAGTAAAAAAATCTGATGCGACTTTTGCCTCAAAAAGAAAGTTAATATATTCTTCCTATTCCTTCACTCTCTGAAACTCTAACACCTCTAAAAAGCCTTAGGATTTTATGATAATTATCCTAGTCAGGACTGGGCTTTTTTCAAAAGATTGTGTTTGTTTCTGCTTTTGGAGCTGGACTCAGACAGCATCTGACATCTTTGTGGCAACTCCGCACAAGTGCTGCCGAGGAAGGAACAAAAGGTACTGATTTAGAAATAAAAAGAGAAAGTATAATCCGATTCTGCAACTTTATGCACTTTATCTTCAGATTTACAAAGACTGAATTTTCTTTTCCCTGAGGATTACTTTCCAGATACCCCATCTGATCTGGCAATGTTAGGTCAATTTTATGCTGATTTTATGGGTGAGAGGACGAGAATTGCTCAGAAATAGCTGTTGTTATAGCTGGCTGAGGGTCTGTAAGGTTGCTCCTTGGTTTTCGTTCCTAAAAGGCTTTACAGGACAGGTGCTTTGCACCATTTCTGAGTAAACGTGCTAGTAAGAGGAGAGTAAGATGTTAGTAAAACACGTTCGTGTTGCACATGTAAATATACACGTGTATGTGCACATGTCACTTATGCCTAGGCCTACTGCATCCACGACAGACATTTCTTCTGAAAATACACACTGTGCACGTGCCAGAAACACCTGCAAGTCCCTCTGTTCGGTGTCACACGGCACTGGCAAGCACACCTCCCTGGGGGGCTCTCTGAGTACGCTGCCAGCGCGCGAGCCGGTCACACTGCACGTGTCAGGGCAGCGCTACCGATAGAATTCCTGCGCAGTATTTACTGATGCCGTGTGACTTCCCAAAATGCAAGCATCTAACACAACCCTTAATGTATGCGTGTGCTGAGAGGAGAATGCTAGCCCTCATTCCCTTAACAAGGAGGAAGATGACTGCAGCTGCTGCAAGGCTGCAGGAAGTGACATGACAGATTCTAATTTCTAAAAGGGAGCTTTTAATTAAAGGTCATGAGTTTAATTAAAATTTTGCTATAATGACATTTCTAATTTGGTGATGCCAGAGTAATATCGCATATAGTCATTATCTAAGTTTGAAAGGAGAATGGGAAAAATGCTGGCACAATGCTTTGGCTTCTGAAAAAGCATTTCACTTGAAAACTTATTTCACATATGCGCCTTAACTCCAGGTTGAATTTAAAAATGGGAGGGGGGTACAAATTTAGAACAGATAACCTAAAATCATTACAAAATCAGGAAAAAAAAATACGCAAGATACCATGTCTTCAAAAAAACTTAGGCCTCATACAACTAGAAGGCAGTAATACAGTAGGTTAAAAGGCAAGCGCTTTAACAATCACCAGTGAGACTTCAATCAATTAAAGTATGCATGCTGAATAACAACCTCAGAACAACCTTCTGCCACAAGCACCTACACATACAAATACACAGTTGTAAATTTGGGTTATATCTTTAGAAATAAATCAAAAGTTGATTAATTCCCACCTTAGAAGAAACTTAACAGAAGGCATTTAGCTGAATTTTTTTTTTAGCTGAGTAACATGATGAATATTTAATCTATTGTGAGTTCACGAATTACATGAACGGGCACAGAGGAGAAGGGCACTGAAGGAGTAAGAAGAGGCAGTGTTTGGGAATTGGGGCTGAGGGGAAGTACAAGGGATAAGCACTACCTGGGGCCGTGCAAGGACAGGTTAGTTAGAGTGGCACAAAGCGAGAAGGGTTTAGGGAAGAGAGGTATGGGCAGGGAATGCCTTGCTCCAGAGGGAAGAGCAGGAGCACTGGACAAAGGGCAGCAACACTGGGCTCCCCCGGGCCCCTCTGCACCAGCAGGGCCCCGCTGCAGGGCTCTCTGAAGCTCGAGGACTTGTCTGCCTTTAACTGAGGCCCTGCTCTGGGGGCAAGGGAGCATGCTTAGCACTCTCTCACAGAGCATTATCGTTCCCAACAGAGCCTGGGAGAAAAGGGGGGAAACCCTTCTGAAAAAAAAAAAAAAAAAAAAAAGCAGGTTTAGCTTTGGAAGCCTCCAGAGAGAGCTCTTTTTAAACCTCTCACAAATATCTCTAACTTAGCAATATCTGTTAAAATACGTGGTTTTTCTATCTCCACAAGCACATTATTCAGGAGGAGGTGGTCCACAGCCCAGCAGCAGTATGAAAAGCAGCAGCTGTCAGGGGTTGTAAGGGTGCCAAGAGGGGAGGCAGTGTGAGCGCCCGCTAGGCCTGCCAGCCGGCCGCCAGGCCTGCGGCGTGGGGAAGGCGAGGCAGGTCCCTACAGGCTCACCCACGCCGGCTCTCTGCCAACAGAAGTGGCCGTGTAAAGTCATGCACTCCCACATTTAAAAATGTAGTGTTAGAAGGGACCTCAATCATCACGTGTTATTTTAATCCTCCCTTCTTTCCAAGGCAGTCTGTTGTTCCTCCCGATCATTCAAAACTCTCTGAAAAATCTAACTTGAATCTTCCCAGGTGCAATCTGAGGCCATTACTCCTCATGAAGAACACTATGCCTTTTCTCCTTCCAGAGATCTTTCACACACTTGTTGATTCTCTCTCCCATAGTCTAATTTTTCATTGCTAAGCAATCCCAAATTCCTTTACACTTCCTTCATACTTTTTGTTCCCTTAGGCTATCACCCTTGCACTTCCCTGAACCACCTCCAAATGGCCTACATCTATCCAGAAGCATTTCACCCAAAGTTTTATCAATGCTGAACAGAGCAGCAGGATTCCTTCACAGTCATGTTGCTTTTCTCCACCCACCCTCCACTTTTTTTGTTATTAATTTAAATAAATTTTGTTAATGTTAATGTTGTGTGTAATTTTACGTTAATGTTTTTTAAAAAGCATGATATTCCTCATTGTGGTCAGCTGTTATTCGTTACATTTCCTTACTGAGAACTGCTACATGTAGTCCATTGTTCTGCTTCTCATACTCGCTATTTCTGTTGCAGAGCAGTACCTTACATTTGTCCCAACTTAACAGCATTACATCCTAAGCAGTCGCTCAATTTCTCTGTCATTTTGAATTTTAAATACACTCTCCAACATCCCTGTAATCTCCAGCAAGTTTTAATGTTACAGGAGGAAATACAATACTGGCTGAATCACCAGTCTGTTCCTCTACGTTTGTGCTGAAGTGCAGAAAGGCTTTCCTGAGTGCTGGCAGGCAGAACAGCACAACGCACCTGGGCAGGAGTGAAGGGAGGGAAAAGTGAGCTCGCCAAACACTAAGGAACTAGTTATAGTACCTAATGCTCAGCCCTGAAAACAAACATATTTTAGATAAAGCCAACTAGAAGTCTGAATTTTGAATGTCTAGAAAGGAATTAAACCTAAGTTTTCAAAACAAATTGGTTTGCTACACCTCCACTGTCCCTTTCCAAAACCACTGCTTAAGCAGTGGGGAAAGTTACAGACGACATGATGCAGATTCTGTGAGGTCCTTCATTTTACAGCACTGCTGGATCACAGAATGGATACCCACAGCTGAGCAGGAAGGATCCTGTATGACTACATAGAACCCCATGAGAAGATAGACACAGCAAGTAATACAGACCATCCTTGTAAATAACCATGCAAAGGCCAAATGAATAGTATGAGGACTGACTTGCCTACTTCCTGACCAGCGAAGCCGTCTCTCTCTTATCATTTCTGGGATGATAATAGGAAAAGCAAGCAGTGTTCTACCTGCTTTTTCTCCACCAATGTGAAGCTACAGGTCACGTACACATTACTAGACATAGCTTACTACACTGCAGTCTATCATGTATATCCTATCTATACACATTTTAAAAGAATACTTTTTGTAACGTGATTCAGAAGGGAATTGTTTAAGCTCCGGAGGACCACATTTAGGAGTAGATGCCACTTCCAGTGCTGCAGATTCTTGGTAAAAGTCAAAGGCTGACCAGCATGGAAAGGAATGTTGAGGGACCAAAATGAGTACTCAATGTAAACAGGAAAAAAAAAAAAAGAGGCACATTAAAAAAAATAATAATTACATATTAAAATAAGAGGAAAGCATAGCATATCCTCAAGGTAATGTAATTCCTCTCCAAAAGTCTGCTCTCACAGAGGTAACTTCCTATAGGATGTCATTCATATTTTTAGGAAAACCACTTCTAACACATTTTAATTCCTGTAACAAAGCTAAGAAAATATAAAAGTCATATATTTCGTGACAAATTAAATCAGAAAAGTAACGCATTTGGAACTACAATAAATAATAAGAGGAAAAGCTTACCAAATGGTAATTTTCCCAAGACGTGAGTGGTTAAATATAAACTAAAGAATGCTCTTCAATATCATTAAGCTTGCAGATTATAAATATCATCCGAAAATACAACAGGATAAGCTAATTAGCTCACATTCTGTTTGGTAATGAAAGAGAAACTACAAACACATGCTGAGAAACATCATCTCAGGTAATTCTCTTGATAGCTACACAGAATAATTTGAGACAGAAAAACACAGTTAAGGTAAAATGAAACAGATTAATTAAGTAGTTCTATATTCTGCCTGGAGAGGTGGAATCCTCATCCCTGTGGGTTTTACAGAGCAGGACAGACAAAAACTGCCAAGCAGGGTTGGTCATTTCTTGGGACAGAGGAATGGGCTAGATGGCTGCTCAGTACCCCTCCTGCTATATTTTCTCTGATGCTATAAATATATTATTTGGAAAAAAGCCATCGGTGCAGAAGGGAAAGAAGGGATGGGGTCAAGAGATGTGGGGGTGGAGAAAAAACTCAGGGAGGTAAAAGCAGGCAAAGCTAAACTTACTGCAGACAGTTGTTCTTTTTCATCTGAAAAAGAAACTCCAGATCGCTGTTCTTACGTGAACACAAGAATGTGGATAATAAAGCTGAAATGGCTTAGGGAACTGATTTATAAACATACATTTAAGTTACAAGCAGAACTGTTTTTCACAGAATAAGTAGTTTTCAGTAATAAAAAGTTATCTAAATTTATAATACTGCTATCGTTCAAAGTAAAAAATCTGCTATGTGCTGAGAACAAGTTGACAGAAAACCAAATCAGTACTAAGCTGCTTCTGTATTGATATCGTATTTCATGAGTTATTCAGAAACAAAGTAAGAGATGAACATAACGTACAATACAAGTCTTTGCTCTTTTTTCATCAGATTTCATCTGTGAATTCACATTGATGACTTCCTGCAAAAAAGACATCCGTATATAAGCTTAGAATCCACTTGCGAACAGTTTTGTACATGAAGTGCCAGAGGTGCAATAGGAGTACGAGGTGCTGCTGTCAGGAAGATCTGAGGGCAGCGGTGGTCCTCAGCTCCTGGGTGCTGGGGATCAAAGTGGAGCACGCTCCAGCGGCCAGAGCGGCAGTGAAATGCCGCGGAAACGTGGGAAGGAAGCTACAGAATTTTCCAGGCTTCAGTAATCAAAAGAAAGAACAAGGACAAAGTATATTGAGGAAACTTCATAAAAAAGTGGAAGTAAGGAACACTTGCTTACTTCTCCGGCACTTAGAACCTGACAGATTAAAGACTATATGCAAATGAGGGTGCCACTAGAAAATACTTGAAAGTACACTTTTATGCAAATCACGTAGTCCAGGTATTTTTTTGCTCAAAAGAATACTGGGGAGGAAAAAAAAATAAACTTTTATAAGAATGTTAAGTTTGTTCTTACTTTACCTATACCACAGAAAACTTGCTTCGGAAGGCAACCACAACTTTGAGTTTTTTCATAAAATAGAATGTATTTACAACGTTGTATCAAATGTTAAGGATCAGCCCTTTTCCTTCTTTCTTCACACTTGATTTTTACTTTTTTTCCCTGATACTTTATCAGCATTCTGAAACTACCTCCGTAGTTGTCCCCAGCTGCCACTCCAGCGAGCAGACACGGAGGCAACGAGCACCCCGCCACAGAGCAGCACACTCCGCAGCGAGGCCTGGCCTGGCACTCGGCTACCGCTGATGAGGAACTCAGCTCCCTTACAAGAGAGCTTACAGAGCTCCCACTTACCGCCTTTTATAGCCATATGTTAATACACCCAGCTTTTTCTGGGCTTTTAAGTGCTTACACAGTACTTTCAGTAGCACGTTGTAGCGAGGTGCTGAACTTTGAGTTGCCTTCAAAACCAAACCGCAGCCTTGTCAAACGCAGGAGTCGTGGGTCTCCTTTCACCAGTGGCCTCTTCCTTGCCCTCCGCTGACTGCAAATCCTACATCCCACTCTGAGAAGCTGCTCAGGCAGCACAGGTTACCTAACTCTCACTGGAACCAAAGGAGAAATTTGGAAAGTATGACTTTTGACATTTTTCCTTTTAACTTTTCTAATGCAAACTAAGGTGTGGACTAAATGACAGAAGTGTCAACAAGCAAATGCTAAGCACTAAGCTCTGTAAGCAAAGGAGCACAGAAAAAGGACATTTTAGCAGCCTGCCGCAGTTACGGCCCCAGCAGTTGTCGCTTGTAAGCCTTTGCAAACACACAACCATGAAACAGAAATGTGGTTTTTGTATCAATGACTTCTCAGTCAGGTTCAGACACATAATTACAAAGACTGGATAAGATGAAAATCCCTTCCTCCCAGTAGGAAGCTTTTCCTAAGGAAACTGCTTTTAACTGTAGCTAAGCACAAGTTGGGTAGGCTTTCAAGTAAGCTGAAAACTGTACCAAGACATAAAATAGTTTCTCTAGGACTCATGCTTGCAAAGTAGCCGAGACAACAAGTAAACCAAATTACTCACAGATTTAACAAACGCCTCAGGACTTAACTGCAGCTTTTCACAGACCCAACTTACTGAATGGCTTCAGGATACCAGTGGTCACATTTGTGGGAATTCAGCATTTTGTTTCTACTAGATGGGAAAACAAAGAAGCAACCCGCAGCCGTGGCAGCCGCTGTTCAGACGAGAGCTCTCCACAAGAGAGCTCAGCTGCACCGACACAACCCACTCCTCAAGTCGTAGGTCCAGCACAGGCACTGCTCACAGCCCCACGACACCACAGCAACACCACAGCTTCGAAACATGGGTCATTTCTACCCCTGTGATCTATTTATGTTTCACAATCCATATTTAAGTGTGTGAATATAATGCGTGTACATCACACAGTAAAGCCACGCAACAGGTTTGCCAATCAAAAAATCTAACAGAGAATTATTTTCAGGTATATCCATTTCTAACTTACATTGTAACATTTCCTCAAAGTACTCAGAAAATTAAGGATGTGAAAACAATGTGCAAATATTGAACAAGCTGCTCCACATCTAACAGCTGACAAGGCTCGGCCTACTGCACTGCGGCGAGGCCCCACAGGCACTTGACCTGTAGGCCCCTCAGCGTTTTCACAGCGCTTCCATTTGTAACAGACACTCAAACTAGGAAATAACTACGTGTTTTCCCTTTTATAAGTAGATGGATGGCCAAAACTTGTAGCCACAGCTCGCATTTCCTTCAGAGCTGCAGGTCAATCCCTTTTTGCCAAGAATTTGTTACCCCAGAAGGACGGAGCAGAAAGTTGTTTCAGCTAGCCAGGGACAGAAAGAAAGGGTCCTTCTGGCTGCAATGCTATTAGCCATGCTTCAGGATAAAACCTTAATCAGGGTGAGAGTTCACTGCACAGACAGCACACAGATGAAACCAATATGTCCAGCCTTCATTTGGCCCTTTTGCAAGATAAGCAGAACTTTATTTTACCTGCTAAGTCTTCAGAATAACCTTGTAAAATGTGGCAAGAAATGTACGCTTTTTGGAGCTACAGTGTTATTTTTTAGTTTGGAGCTACAGTGTTATTTTTTAGTTTGGAGCTACAGTGTTATTTTTCAGTTTTCTCATTTTTCACTCCTAATCATGAGTGAATTACAGTGAATTACAATGAGCATCTCAGAGCTCACTGAAGAGGTAGCAAAAAAACAAGCAAGTGAGCACCAACTATGCCTTCAGTCAGTACTAGTGTTCAAGGAAAGTTTATAAAACAAAGTATTTCTGCTCTTCCATCACCGAGTCTCTTGTTCAAAGACTTTTCAGTGAGAGAGGCTGTGCAGTGATCTAATGAAGTGAACAATAACTGAAAAGAGTAAGACTCAGGACATTCACATTTGCAACCAAATCTAAGTTTTGCATCCAGCTCTCTAAGGATGCCTATACCCCCTTGGAAATAGACACCTTATGCAGGGCCTCGCTTGTTTTAAATGAAGGTAAAGGACCTAGAATTCTTAAAAAATATTGTGGGCTAAATGGCTTTCATGCATTAATGCTAGCAGGATAGAGTTTGAGAAAGATCCAGAAAGGTTCCAGTATGTTATTGCCAAGTCATGAGTCCACTCGGTAAGTTCGGAAGAAGCAAGCCACCACACAGCCAAGGGGCTGGAGGTGGCCCTTTGCTCAGTTCTTCCACATCAGTGCTGGCTGACCAGAGAGAAAAAACATCTCGCATTATATTTGCTGTGTGTAACCCATGCAGAATGCATACAGAAAAATCAAAAACAGTTCTGGAACATAACAGAGACCACATATCCATTAGCTTATGGGTGCTTGGGTTACTACTTCCTAAATCCTTAGCAGAAATACAGATCAGCTTGGAGATGAAACTGAGGATATATGCAACCCTGCAAAGCAAGCTTTCTAGTTGGAGGAAATAGCAAAAAATATTCAAGCCATTTTTAACAAACATTTTTCAGAAAGTCTCACAGTACAGTTTACTTGCCTACAAAATTTAAAATAGAATTAAAAAAGCAAAAAAGTCCACCAAGAACTCAATGCTTCTGTAGTTTTTTGTTTGTTTGTTTTTCAAAGTGGACCTTAGTCTAGACCTCTTGTTTTTTCAAGAAAATAGTGTTGCTGGGGAACACCCTCATGACTGGAGAAGGTATAATGAACATCCACTTCTGGCTTAATTGGTGCAGCAATGTTCCTTCCACTTGCTGCTGGTGAGGGCCACATCCTGAAGACAGCCCAACTGTTTCATATTTGAGGGCAGGGCTTCCCTATAAATTATACCCCTTGACTTAAATACCAACTAATGAAAGCAGGAAAACATGATGATAGATAAAAGTTTTTTCAGGACTGAGAAATACTAGAACAGATAACACAATGGAATGTGTAACATAATTATGGAACATATAACATCATTATCCAAATATATATCAAGAGGAACGTTTTCTCTGAGGCTCTAAGCATGATGAGAGGCTGGTGCTGGGTTTGGGCACTGCACATGCAACAGCAAGCAGCCTGGGCTGCCTTCTCTCCTGCTAGGCTACTGCAAGCAAAACTGAAACTGCAGCTTGCAACATGGTGCCTCTTCCAGCATGAGAGGCTGGCCAATGTTTTGTCTCCTCTTCCCAGAGGACCCTGCCTTCACCAAGTGCAAGGAGGCAGGAAGGTAAACTCATGCAATAGCCGCTGGCAGGTGCAGCAACCAAGGGCAGCTCTGCAGAGTCAACCTCACTGACCTTGTCGCTGCAAGCAGGGATGGATCTAAAGAGAACAGATTAGATCATCAATTCATTATTTTGTTCTAGATTATTTTTATCACATTTCAATTATTTACTACAGATACTACTTTAATCAGAGAGATGGGGTGAATATATGATAAACTGAGAGACAAGGCTGGAGACTGTTTAGTGGTACTCAGCTTACATGCAAAAGAGGATGAACATAACTGCACACTACAAAAACAGTTTCAAATTCTCTACCCTTACCTTGCTTTCATTCTCCCATTACAATTAACATGAAACTCAAACCTTTCACTTTTTGCTTGCTAGCTGTGGTGGGACAGGATGAAAGCAGATAGCATTGACAGCTCAGACCTGGCCCGGTGATTTCCTGCTCCTCAGGAGGTCTGTGGCATGATAATCCACACTGTCTGTTGTTGAAAGCTTCAACTACATCAGACAGTTTGTAATTCTCTAAGACAGTAATCTGCTATAAACTAAATTAAAACAATCATAAACATTCTATGATTCTAAGCTACTAAAAGCTCTAAAACCATAAGAACATGTTGTTAAGCCAAAGACTACATGTAACGTCCTGTGTATGAACAGGTCATGGATTTAAAATAATTAAAATGTATTTTAATTACATATATGTATTTGCTCACCACTTCTGATTCATTTTTATCTTGATTGTTCATGGTATTTTAAACTGGAATAAAGACGAAGGAGCACTGATCAATAAGTACAAATCTTTTTTATTTTTTGCCTTTGCTCTCAATCTTGTACCAAATCCATTTTAATACTGTTGGGGGAAAAAATAAACTCATCAGTCACCTGATGGAGTAATTCAAAACTTAACCAAACAGGGCTAATGGGTGAGAATTGAATTGAAAACACCTTGACAAAGAAAGCAATTTCTTTTCTTCACACTCGTCAGAAGCTGTGGGTGATCACTGTAATCGAACCATCAACAGCGAGGGGCCATCTGTCCCAAGGGCCCTCCATGCAAGCAAGAATCAACAACAAAAAATTTTAGAGGCTGGACCACATGCATTCAGCCCTGATCTGTCTATGACAGGCAGCATGCAGCTGAAAATCAATGTTTTGACGTTTTCCACATACCAATCTTTAAAAGTCAACACTGAACTTTTGAGAAGAACAAAACATGAAAAACAGGTTAAGAGGTCGCTTACAGAAAGATCAGTGTTACTCCAGCAGCTAATAGTCCTCTAATCAGCTGAGATTCTCACTCTATCATGAAGCACTCATGGCTTAGTATCCAGTAGCCACATACGTGGGGGGGGAATCCCTAGCATTTAAGTTACAAGTCCCTTCTAGCAGCTGTGTGGCTACTGAAGATACTCTAGTAGTAAATACTCATCCACCCACAAAGAATTACCCAACTTTGTTATTTTTCCCATAGAAAACAAAGAAAATGTTAAGAAAGGGTCTCCACAGAAGTTTCCTGGGCAGTGGCTACACACAGCACAGGACAGGGGCAAGGGGCTCAGGCTCCCACATGAGCAGTGGCACCGTGGCTGTGGCACTTGGTTGCCCAGGGAATGGGGACCTTCTTGATCCCCTCCAAGGGGGCTGCTCAAGACAGGAGCACAGACTCCACAGCTCTCCTAGGGACCTTCCCAAATTGGGGATTTTTCCCTCGCTAAGCATTTCAAAGGTGAACACCACATGCAGCAGAAGGTTAATGCTATTTATTTCTTTGTGTTTTCCTACAGGGAAATACACTGATCTTTCAGTAACTCTGAAATAGCTGCACCTCTCCGTGCCTTTCCCTCTAACTGCTTCAACGCTCCAAAGAGTCATAAAGTAGTTAAAGAGGACAGGAAGAAAAAAAAAAAAAAAGAAAAAACCACTCATTTGATATTCTTTTTTGTTCAGCTTCATTAACAGTATTTGTCGCTCCCTGGTTTAGCAGGACTAGAAGGCAGACGCAGGCTGCTGGACAGACAGCACAGTGTGCAGTGAGTAAGGCAGCACACCGGGTGGCAAAAGATGTGTCCTCTGGCTCTCGGTCCTGCCAGGTACCTGCTGCATGACCTCCACTAAGGCCTTTCCCCATTGATCCCTTTGTTTTAAATATAAAAACACATACATTATCATTCAGAATGCAAAGTACATGTATCGAAGCAAAGAAGATCATTAGGATGCTTAACGCTCTGTATGTTCCTACCACTGTTCTCAGATCCAGGATCTCGTGTTTCCATCCAGGAATTCTAACAGGGAAATGCAAACACAGGTTACATAGGGTACACATCAGAGCTGATGCCCACAGCTCACTGGATACAGCATGAAGGCAGAGATGATTTGCTTAGGTTTCCAAACATCATGAGATCTTGGAAAAAGCAATTGGTGTTGATTCAGAATAACATTTAGAGGCATAAAAAAGGCTATTTCCATCCAGAGTCGGTTATTTTAAAGCAGGGGGCGTTATTTATATAGACAAGCAAAAGCAAGTCAGAAAAAAAAACAAGTTAAAGGGTTTTCTTGCAGGTGTTTAGTTACGCAGGTCAGAACGCCCTGCTAGGTGCCACATGGGGCCAGGAAAAGAGGGAATGTGAACTACATTCCAGCACACGTAAAGGGGTTGTAACCAGAATGGTTTGTGTCTTGCTGTCGTGGAGGCAGGAAATCTGAGTTCCAGTCTATACAGGTTACTAATCCCAAAGCACACTGGATAATTAGGAAACATCAGGACATTTCTTGGACTCATGTACTTCAGTGACAAAACAGAAGAGGGACATTGCCTTACTGATTTTTAAAGTAGTAAATTTTCACAATTTCACTTGATGTTCAGCTACAAAATTACTATGATGCATTTGCAGTGCAAAAAATACTTTATGCTATGAATAGCTCTATGTCTAATGCCTGCTTCACCCAGCAGAATCTCAAATTATGCAGAAAATACTGGAAACCATTTTAGCAGTGTGATAACAATGGACAATGTATTTCATCTCGAACACAAATGCTGCAGTTCAAAGTAATACCCGGCACTCGCATGTCCCACGTGGGCTCAGACCTCAGCAGGCACTTTGTAAGTTGGGCTTTTCCAGAAGGCAGCGTCACAAGTCCTCTATTTCAGCAGCTCGCCTCCAAACCGGCTGCCCTACAAGTACCAGGACACACAGCAGAAGGAATTCCTTTGGCGAAGGCAGCCCACGAGGCATGCAGATGCACAGCAGGTCCTCGCCAACCCGAAGCGTGGGCAGGGCACTAGGGCAAGAGGCGGCCCAGAAGGCCACAAGGAAGCAGGCCCATGAGTGAGCAAGAGCTGCAGGCCCACTGGGAGCAAGTGGAGAAGGACTGCAGGAAGGAAGGCCGAACTACAGAACGACAGACTGCCCATCCATCTGAACCAGTCCTGCCTCTTAAATAATGAGGAACTTAATTCTATTTTCCAAAAGAGCATTTCAGCAGAAAAAAAAATAGGGGGAAGGGGAAAACATACATACTGCATATGTATGCACCAGTCAAAATTCCAGCAAGGTGGAAAAAAATATTATTATTGACATGAAAGAATAAGGAATGACTTCTCAATAAATCAATAACAGCATGAATTAAGGTTATGGCTCATACAAAAACATCAATTTACCAAATAAATCTGATGATAATATTTCAGAACACAGCTATAAACCATAACAGCAACAACCATCAACACAGAACGCACGAGAAGCTGAAATACATTACCCTGCATAGAGTGCTACACCAGTCATCTTTCACACGGTACAGCAGAGGCCTTGATTGCTTTTAAAAAATTCCAGAAGAAGTAATTACAGGAAAAAAAAATCTGTAACCCTTGTTTTCCAAATTCATATACAAAATAGAGGAAGGCCACCTCCTCTAAAATGCATGGGCTGCTGCTGCTTTTCACTAAAGCAGCATTTTGGTTGAAAACACTTGATTCCATCATATATGAAAAGCCTAGAAGGTCATAACAATTCATACTGAAAAAGTCACAAAACTAACCCATTAATAGCAAGCCAAATAGTGATGTATAATGGGTTCTTCATTTCACTTCCTAGTCATAGGAATCACCTGCAAAGTTACATCCAGCAACAGCTGCAATCCCAAATCTTTCATTTAAAACTGATTCATTAAACAGCTCTGCAAGTTTGAAAAGCCCACCACTAAAGCACTGTAGTTTGACATTAGTGAACCTACAGGGTTTCTGAAGAACTTAAAGAGAATTACATCTCTTCTCCCTCATTTGAAGATGCGTCAGGTCACGGAAGTACATTTAGTAATTCCTTTCTTTTATTTATCCCTAATTTATCTAATTTATTTATCCCTAACATTATTAAAAAGAAGAGAGATGGATGTCTATGAAATTGAGAAACAAAGTATTGAGCTTCACTGAGGATCAGAGGAAGCATGAAGTCTGAAGCCGTGCTATGTCCAGGCACAAACAAAACCAAGCATGTACCAAAACGCATCTCACGGAGCGCTGAGAAGGCTCGCCACTGGCTGAGGAATGCCGGTGCTTTCTGATCACTTCATTTAATGCAAGGGGCCTAAAGCTGTCCAGGTCATAAGCAAATGTTTGAAGATGTGACATGTGAAGAGGGTCAACAACAAAGCCTAGCTTTAATCCCTTTGTGTGAAGCAGGAAGAGGAATGTACCTCATATATAAAACACATCTCTGGCCAGTGAAGTATAAAACCTCCAGAAGTGCAGAAGCGAGGCATTATGTCTTCCTTGCTTTTTGGCACGCTGGGAGGGACCGGGCGGAAGGAAAGCAGTGCTTCTCATGGGCTGGACGTAGTGAACACAAGGCATGGCTGTGTTCCAGGCAGGGAGCTCTGAGGCACCAACTGCATTAAGCACTCTTGGTATCTTCTGCCAGCAGCGTAACCAATTGGCCCAAACCGGTGGACCTGAGAATATGGGAGGCTTAACTATTAGTTAACATAACCCCCATCATTTCTAATTGGATTGTGACTAAAGTCCCAGCACTGATAATACCAAAATGAGATCAGAGGGGAAAGCCTCCATATTCCCTTTGCAGGGAGATTGGGAACAGCTCTCCCCCGCTGCTGTACAATAGCTCTGACCACCCAGGTCCCACGGCATTAACTGCAGAGACCCATCTCACTGCACAGCCAGTACACGGGGAGGTGAGAAATGTTATGCTTCTTTATGAACTTCAAAAATAGCCCATAAACAGAGGAAACTGTTCAAAGGGCAAAAGGTAAATGACGTTAGTTTATGCAAAGGAAGGTTTAAAAAAAATAATCTGATCTGGGCTGGAGAGGAGGAGAGCAGAGTTAACTGTGGTTTTTCAGGTTTGCTGATGGCTTAGATTTTCATGTGGGGATGGATGTCTTTACCAGGAGTCTAAGACACAAGCTGCAAACTGCAGCAGCGTGCAGCTAAGCTAGTGCACATCTTCACAATCACTTGTGTCCCATTAGAACTCATGTAACCATTCCTGACACTCATTTGCTTGACCCATTTTTGATAAACAAAGAATAGAGTACTTGAAGTATTTTTCCTTCTTGTTCATCCCATTCTTCACTAGTCTCTTATTTTATGGTCAGAGGTTAAACTGCTGACCTTTCACCTCCAAGGCAAGTTTTTCCCCCCTCCTATAAAAGGTTTTTCACAGTGTGCAGCATTTGGATTAGCCCCTATCCCCTGGAACAAAAGCTATGCCTTTGTACTACTGGTTTGGGCACGGAGTCTGTACATCAGAGGAAGCTGCTCCTACTTACCATTCACAATAACTATATTGTGAGGCCCCTCTAACTCCTCGTCTCACAGTGTCTAGACTTTCACCCAACCAGCCAGCAAAAAGAAAATCCTGTAAAGCACTCAACTGAAAATTAACTATGGTATCCTGTTGTGAACCTGATGAAGACGTTATTTGAACATACGGTAAAACTTTCCATTGTTTAACATAAAGATAAGAGAAAAACTTTTAGAGACCTAAGCTTTAAATAGTCATAGGGATCAATTCACTCATGGGTCAGTAAATACATTTTATTAGCAAGCAGCTATTGCTTATGTGTGTCTTTAAAATAATACACAGATTATTAAACTACACTCAAGTGTCTAGCTTTCTGGTTATCAACATTCACTAACGACACGCTAAGGCAAAACTTAAGGCACAGGAAAACAAGAACATCTTCTGGAACTAACTGAAAGTATTCCATCAGTTGTGCCCACTGACTCTTATCTTCAGCAGTTAAACAACAGAAGTATGGCAACAGAAGTATTTACATTTGGCTGTGTGGAACATGATGTGTAAGTGCTCAGCACCAATTGCCATCAAAAACGAGAACACTAGGCAAGAAAATGTATCTATAGCATGTAAATAAGTTATGGGATTTTCTGGGGAAAAACACACTGCAATGATTTATCTTTTGTTTCTTTATAACACTTTCATTTCCAGAGCATAACACAGAGGCAGGAAAGTTTACTGAGGCAAACTAAACAAATAAAAACATATCCTCTCCTAGTGAGGAGAAAAAGATCCACAAAGCAGGTCAGGAAACAAACTAACAAACAAGAAAAGAACACCTAGATCTGAACAGTATTTTAGCGTCTGAATACACGCATGATAGTGTGAATCACTGGAAAGATTATTGCAGACAAACTGATTTTTGCATCTTTGCGGAGCTCTTATAGCCTCTCTCAAATGTGTATTTTGGAAAGAGTTTCCTGGGATTTGCTGGGAGAAGAAACCACAGGGTGTGCATCTATTTCACCAGTTTCAGCAAGCTATTTTGAAAAGAGAGCCAGAGCATCCCAACATAAGATGCATATGGATTTGGCATAGGTTGTTCGATGGAAGGTATGTGAAGGTGTTTGCTTGTTTTATATATGGTTGTCTTTTAAAGCACGTTTTTGATGAAACAAGAAAAAGTATATAATAATAAGAGCAAAAAAAAAGTCATATTTACCCCTTACCAACTGCCCCTCAGGGCTTGGTCATAGCAGCAGTATGTGGAAAGCAACAGGACTGGAGAACCTGGGAACAAAAGCTACAGCAACTGCACCGCCACAGGACGGGAATGCCAGGAACCTCAATTCTCTGATCAGGCAGAAAAGGCTGCATTTGGGAAGGAAGCAAAAATAAGGAGATACCTTTCTCTGTCTTTCTGGAGTATCGCTTCTCAGGCAGATGCTGCTACCACCCACTGCCACACAGGACAGTCATGCTTTGGAAGCCCACCTATTTTAATGCTCCGTGTAACAAACTTTAAATAAAGAATTCACACAGGTTAGCTGCAGTCATACCTAGAGACTGCTAGGTGAGGCAGCTGCCAATACCTTTAGCTAGAAAAAAATACAAGTCCATCTTCGGTATGTTACAGGATCTGGGACCCTTCCCAAGCCTGAGAAGTGGGCCGCTTCCCAAGGAGACAAGTCCTGCACACCGCAGCCACCAGCAGCAATGCCTTCTGCACCGAAACAAGGGCACCAACACCTTCAGGCCTGTACTGAACTACTTTTACTTAATCAGCAACTGGAAGCAAGATTTCTCAAATGAGACATTATGTTTGAATATGGACATTACATTTGAAACTATAAAATAAAAACAAAAAATCACTTTTCTCTGAAGCTATGCAGTACTACACAGGAGCCATAGCTCCCTGAAACAACACAGCTGTCAGAAGAGCAGCAACGGGGGATTTTGTATGATAATCCTACTTTTGGTACTGGAGAACTTCCCCATTTATAGGTATTTATTATGTGCGTGACTCAACAAGATGCACATTGTCACACACACACACAGGCCAGTCTGAGAGGATATATGCAAATTGATTTCAGATAGACAAAACATCTGAGAAGAAACAGTCTGAGAAGGAACAAATCTGGAGCATTAACCCAAGAGCATGATAATAGAAATGGATTCATTTGTGATTCATTACTATTTTTAGTTCTAAACAAGGTTACTGAGAGGGGAAAAAAACACTAACATGGTAAAAATTGAAACACTTTGAAATTCTCCCCACAGCTACAACTGAACATCAGAAGTTCTTCATCCCAAACTGGAAATACAATTGGAGCCATTTTTATCTTCTCCCTCCCCACCCCACGTTTAGCACCATGGCATGACTCCAAACAGGCAAACGCTCTGACAGCCAGCACTACAGCCAACGAGATGAATTACTGATTTGAAGCTTTAAAAACAGACAGAACTAAAAATCTGTGGTTTGTGGGTGGTGGTGCTTGTTTTACAACTCTATGCATTTACAATCTTGTTATGAGAAAGAGGCACCAATAAACAGTAGCTCCTTCACCCTGGCTAAGGCTGATGAAACGCTTGGTTCCACATACAGGGCTAAAAGTTGTACACCGGTGCGCTGCTGCTACAGAAATCCATAGCACGACACACATCCTCTCCCCAAAACCCTAAAAAAGATTGAGAAAAGAATAGCAAAGAACAGCACTAAGACAGAAAAACAGTTGTTCATGGTCAGGCTCAGACTACACGCCTTGGTTTAGACAGGCAGATATGGGGATAAAAATCAGCGGTGCAAATGAAGGTGAAAAGGAAATTCCATATTTCTTGTAATACAAAAACTGCAGAACAATTAAATCAGCAGCAGCAGGCTTACAACAAGCAGAAGGGCACACTTCTCTCAAACTAGCACAGCTCCAGAAGTGACAGCCTCAGGATGCTGCAGAGGATGGGGGTGCAGCAGAGACACCCACGTACAGAGAAAGTGGCAGCTAGCAGCCGGCCACGCAGCCCTTCCAGCCCTGCCCCGGCCAGGTCCCGCTTCATCCAAGGGCACAGCAGTTCCCCTCCAGGCAGCCTGGTGTCTGACCCGTGCCAGAAAAGCTGCAGACAGCAGGACAGAGCTTGTACTTCAGGCTGGGGGTGCAGGTGTCCTGTCTCTAGCAGGCAGTCCCTTTCAGACAGAGCACTGAGCTCATTGCAGGAGTATCAGCCCTGCTACATGCTGCCCCTTCTGGAAGGGGGAGCTCCGTAGGGCTCAGAGGTTTGCTGAATAGTGCAGGTCACGCTGGCCAGCATCTCCAAAGCACTGAACTGCAAGACCTGCCTGGCTACCTTAGCTGCTTCTACTTACTGATGTTTTAGCAGTTGCATGAGCAGAGATGCTCATCACAGAGACAGGGTGCACATTAAAGAACAAGGAAGGCCCACATGACTGATCTACAGTGAAAAAAAAAAAAAAAAAAAACTTTACTTGTTCTGATGTGAAGCAACATCTTTCTTTTGAACTGAAAATTTATCTAACACAGAAGTTGAATTTAAGAATAGATTTCTGTTTTTCTTCAAGTTACACAGCATCTCCAATGAACAGCGTCAGTCACAACTTCCTCCCACAGACACTTGCACACAAAATTAAAACCAAAAATGAGAACACAGCAAAATGAGGAACCAACTGTTGTGATAAGGGGGATACTCCATCAAACTGCTGAACAGAATGCTGAAATTTCATTTTTGATGTGGCAAGAAACATATTTTCAACAGAAAGTTACAACCCCACACTTAAAACACCTACTTCAGAACCATCCCACAGAGATGATTTGGTTGACCTACTTTGTCCCCTTCATCTACATGCTCTTCTTTACTGTCTCATTTTCATGTATACTTAGGGATAAAATTACTTAAATTGTTATTCATTCCTGATCTGTGAGCATATAATCAAATTAATTTACAATCATACACATATCATGCTAGAAACAACACACGCACAGTTACGTGTGTTTATTGTCTTATATCTAAAATCCTTAACAGTGGCGGATATACAAACTACTACCTACCATCTGTTTGGGCCTCTTTAATCATTTTGATCTCTATTAGTCAGTTACAGCCTCTTAAGCTACTTCTAAAAATGGGAGTTAGAATTAAAAAATTACCCCGCTGTAAATTTAGAAGCCACGCTACAATGCGTGAGTCATTCCAAGCACTGCAAAACCCTGTAGCTAAATTTAAAGAGAAAAAGGTTACTGAATATAATTCTCCACTAATACCTGAAAACCACTTAAGAAAATTTTGACTACTAACAGTTCAGTTTTTCCCAAAAAAGGGTTCTAACGAAGGGTGAGTACATCACTTCATTGTTTTGCTTTTGGTATGGAAGTCTACAGGCATTTGGAAAAAACTGCACTGTAGCGTTCTGTATTTCTTTGCTAAGTAGTCAGGAGGAAGGCTCTGATAGGGAAGAGCAGAAACATGATGAACACCCATCTTTAGAGTTCTTTAAAATATCGGTCTATTTTAAATGGCATATTTTATGTGAAAAGTAACACTGATCTCGTATGAAGCAATTATCAGACGGTCTGAAATATGAACGCATTACGAACCCAATAGAAGTTTCGGTCTAAACTAAGAGGGCCTCATGATCTACCTCACAACTCCCAGCATGATAATCAAGCCTTCACTTAAAAGAGACAGAAATCAAACAAACTCTGTTAACTGAAGTTTAATACATCTGTGGGGTATGTTGAACTCTCAAAGAACCTAGATTTGGCCATATTGTCCCCTCTAAGAACAAGGAAACGAGAGATGCCATGCACCAGGGTGCTCGCTTGCCCTCTCACATCATTGATTACTCTCTGGATTTCCATCACCAAACCCTGTGCCTGGCTGGCTTCCTTATTCAGGAGAGGTTTGGACGGGCACAGCAAGTAAGTGACTGCAGGAGAGGTGGCAGGAGTTCCTCAGTGCCTACCACAGCAAGGGCCCAGAGGCAGAAGTGCCATGTTGTGGAGCTTCCCATATGATGTGCCCAAGACCGGGGTGCGTGGACAGAAAGCAGAGCACCTTCCCTTCTCACTGGTGCTGCTGCTGGGAGGACAACAGGGCAGTAAGCATCTAAGGGCAGGTTTGATGAGCTATGGGCAAACTGCACATACTTTTTAGCTGTGAATTTTCTGATTTCCTTCAATTATGAATAGCTTGAAATCTTCTAATTGTGCTGTTGCACAGGGCAACATTAACCATGTTTTAATGGTAAGTTTCACAGCTCAACAAAGCCTAGAACACCTTTTTGCACGTGACAGGTCAGCAGGAAATTACAACTTTCACAGAGGCTTGCAGCCGAAGTGCTGCTGTGCTGCTAAGGCAGTGATAGTACATAGTCTTGCTTCATCTTTTCAACGGTAAATATTTAAGCGCTTCAGGGAGGACACAATCGTGGTTCCCTCTCTGAATGAAACAGTGTATAAAGCAGCAATTTCTTTTTTAAAAGGCTGTTTACTGCTTAAATATGTTTACAAGTTCATACAGCAAAAGCTCCCCGCTGCCTTTTCCAGCAGACAGCCCACGTGAGGCAAGACAGCTGCCTGACCACAGACATCACCCGCCGGGGCTCCTGCCTGAAGGCGAGCCGAGAGGTTCTTCAGCTATGACCAAAGACATTGCTCATTAAGGTTATACTGCTAATTAGGAGCTAGTCAACAAAATAAACAGTCTCAGGTCATTTTCTGATATTCTAAAAATTATAATTCCCAAATATTTACTCCAGGGATAAGGCAAAGCTAACAGGAAAACGACATTTTCGCTCCATTTGAAAAATCGAGGTGTTTCTTCTACAACCAAAGCAGAAAGCACAGATATCCCCATAATGTGCCTGCACCCAAACTTCCAGCACCGAGGACCAGCACACACGGACCAGCACACACACCTGCTGGTTTTGTAGGGCCAGCTTCGGGAGCTCTCATCGCCTCAGCACGACCTTGCCTGCAGCAGCACAAGGCCTGGGCAGCCAGGCAGTAACTGAGCGAACTTTTGCTTTCTGTTAGCTCGCCAGGGAAAGAGAGGCTACAGACCAGAATGCAGTAACACTTGCAACTGGAACAAGAAAATTACCACCAAGAAATGCACTAGTGTTAGTCACTCGATTCTAACTTGAAGCAGCTATTTCCTGGAAAAAAAAATATTCAAAGAAAAGAGAAAAAAAAAAAAAAAAAAGCTCCATCTTTTCTCTTTTCTTCAGAAAATACCTCCTGGATGCACATTAACAGCAACACTCGTTTTTTTACCTCAGGCTTCCAGCAATGTACTGCTGGCTTTCTTTGCTCCCCTTCTGGGTTGGGTGGTGCTCGCATCGCCTGTTAGCAGGTAGCACATATTTTACCTTTCTGCAACCATTTTTTTTTCCAGTTTGGCTGAAGCTCAACATCAGCAAAATTCAGAGATCTAGGATTACATCTGGCCCTTACAATGAGTTTTCTTCATCCTTTTCTCTTTGTGTTGCCAAGCCAAATGAAAACATCCATCTTATATATGCAGAAGGAGAAACAAAAATGAACAACAGGACACTCAAAAGGAGGGTAAAAAGAAAAAAAAAAAAAACAATCCATCAGAGGTAGCTCTATAAACATGTTCCAGAGCTGGAAGCTTTTATATCCTATTAATAACTACCAAGCCATCTAATCCCACAAGTTAAGAAGATATTTCATTTATTGTTTATAAAACTCTCTTCCTTGTTTACTTACTACCACTCCAAACCAGACGTGGCTAATACTGCGCATCACCCGATCCGTCGTACCACCACGGCTCTGGCACGTATGGCCAGCTCCCAGTGCACAGGAATTAATTCTTGTTTCCCACAGCACAAGACCAGGCTTTCTGATACATAAAGCAGATTTCATTCATACACCTCTGCATTATATCAATGTCCGCAACTTCTAACATGGCTATTTATGCAAAAGGATTATTGTTTCACTGCCCATATAATTTATGAATATAATTATTATGTCATATGATGTCTGGGAATTTCAGATTCAAAGGTTCAATTGGTGGATCTCAACCAACTGCTGCTTTTCCATCGCTGCTACGCAGTAAACATTCCCTTTAGAAGAGCCTAATGAAGTTGAAAATAATGACTTCCAATTCATCTCTCAGTTACTGGTGTTCAAAGCAGATCTGAGACTAAAACCTGGCTTTCTGCCTAACCAAGCACATTTGCGACACGTACGTTATTCCGGTATGTCTAGCTGATACACTGCAGAGTTAAACAAAAAACTCCAGAAATCTCATTGAATAAAGCATGAATATTATGGGGTAATTAAACTTTAGAACTATCGATTTATATTTCAAATGTGGTTTCTTTGGTTTCCAAGATGTATTATGTTATTGTAATGGATCACTATTGTTCTGTCACCGGATTATTAATTTAGGATAACACACAGCATACGCTATCATTTCTTCTTGTTTTTCATCTATGACATGACTTCTAATATTCCCATCAAATAGATTAATCAAATATATACTGCTGGGACTTCAAACAAAAGGGGGGGGCTCTGGAACACCAATCAGTCAGAGGCACTTCCTCACTTCCCATAACACTTAACTGTTTCATCTTTATCTCAGATTAGGCTATCTGTATCTGTTTCACAATGTTCGCTGCCTTCTGACCCCCAGGCACGGAGATGCTACAGTAACTGCTGCGATAAGTAACAGACACTCCTTTACATTGCCAAAGCAACATTAACTAAACACAGGTCAAACAAATGTTACAAATAAAATAATTCATTAAAACATCCAAAAGATTTAGGTCTCGTTGCATACAAAGCACTTCAAAATATCTCTTCGCTGGCAACTATTGTTGATGCTGTTCTGGCACATTCTGTCCTGGCAAGACCTCCTGTCCTGCTTGCTGATAGACGAATGCCTCCAGATGTGCTGACAGTTCCACCACACTGGTGATGCTTAGATGAGGAACTCCCAGGACTGATGCACACAGCAGCAGCAGCACCCCAGCACCATACATCAGTATCAGGTTTCCCTGCTTCTATTACGATATAACGAGGAGCATACGAGATGCACTCTTGCTGGCTTATGAAAATCTTGTTATGATTTTAGGACATGTGAGCAGCCCTGCCTTGGCCTGTGCACTGCTTGGTCTATGTGCCCAGCAAGAAACCAGAAGGACTGCACGTTCCAAGGCTACATATTCACTCCACATGGTTACAACACTACCAAAATGACCCCAGGCCACACCTCGCTGACATGACGGCAGACAGAGGCAAGCTTCTATCCTGAACGCGTCTGTCTCCCTGTAAATGGGCTGCTGAGCACCTTAAAACTTGGATGGCACGTGAAGCACATCCACTGTTAGAGCAGAAAAACAAAGCCTCTTCTGGGTATTGCCATGGAAGAGAGCACCTCACAACAAGAGGTGCCCATCTTTACACAGATGACCACAGAGCATTTTTCGGTTGCAGCAGACCACGTGTCAGTGCCGCAGAGCTTCCCAGGATCCCCAGAGAAGCGCAGGTTTGGGAGCAGAGCCACCTCTCCGCTCCATGCCAGGCGAGCTGGTCACGCCTCCAGCCTGAGCTGACTGATGGCCTGGGAGCAGAGTACCTCTTTTGCTCTTCCCACAGCCCTGAAGCATGCTGCAGATTCAGATCTTCCTCACCTATTTAAAACACACACGGCAGATCACGTACAAGGAGACCACATTCACGCCCCCCACGGCCAGCACCAGCTCGCCCCCACTACGTCTCCTTCAGCCTCCTCCACTGGTAGCTGGGTTTATTTTTATTATTTTCTCTGCTTTAGCCATTCCTCCATCACCACCCCCAATAACAGGAGCTGAAAGGATTTCTGTTTTGTTCACTGTTGAATAAATAATGCAAATTTCCCCCAAGGACTGCAAGGTCTGACAAGTACGGTAAAAGACAAAGAAGTCTGCTGGATCTGTCAGCACCTAGCAGTGCCACACAACACTAATTCAAAGGAAGATAGTCACCATCGCTGGCTGCCAGAGAATTTAGGGCATGTTTTAATTTAATTTATTTTTTTAATTGACAATGGAAAGTGTTTTCAGCCAGCAATACGTTTTTGGCCAGGCATTTAGAGGCAGTTCACCATTTTTGTTTTGTTTTGTCTCAAGCACCCATAGCAGTGATTTCTAACACAATCACCAGAAGGCAAGTGAGTACCTTTCAAGTTATTCCGTGTAAAATACAGCGTATTATATCAAGACTGAGAAAGATAATTCTCATTTTCAGCTGCTTCCTTATTAGGTACACACGCCAGTTTGAGCTGACTCTTTCCCCAGCTGAGGCTTGTATCAGTTTCTTAGAGCAGACCTTGCAAGATGCTACAGGGCTCTGACCGCACGCCGAGCAGATGTAAGCATGCGCTCACGTTGCATGGGACAGGCCCATTCCCAGACTAAAATGGGCTTACTCAGATGCACCAATTAAAAGTGCTTGATTGAATCAGCAACTGAACGCTCAGAACCTTCCCAGTTTAAGTTTCCAGTGTCAGAAGGCTTTACCTGTGCTGATATACAACCTCTTTTTCATCACAGCTACCTGCGACATGATGAAAAGCTCATTAATTTTAGCTGTAGTAGCAAGCAATTCATCTGCTTTAGGGAACTAAAGTCACTTTTCATCTTCAGCGTACTTAGCAGGAAGAAGATACCTAGAATATGAATACCAGCAAAACTCTTCCCTGCACAAAGTTTTTCAAAATTTCCCATGTTGTGTCACAATACTGTTAACCATTTTCAGTTCTGTGAATTACTGCATGACACCAATCTAGCATAAGTTTGCTTGTTAGACAGGACTTTGTTTGCACAAAATGAAAATTTAATCTACATCCAAACGTGCTATGCCTTGAAGTCACTGTGAATGACAGGGATATAACCTTGAGTATTTGTTTCTTCCTGAAGAGCTAAGCTTCGCTGCATGAACAGAAATTTGGAAAGCTCAAGCTGAACTGTTGAAGCCATATTCTCAAGTAGTAGACAGGAGTTTAACATAACCTGGATTCAACAACAGCACTCTGAAAGCAGCCAAGAAGTCCAAAAGCCACCACTGCAACGTGCCACAGGAAGATGGCAGGAGAGACAAAGGGCATCTCTCACTTTTTTTTCAGCTTCTGGATCTGGCAACATATTTATTTAAAAACACAACCACAGTCAACAACTTCAAATTAATGCCGGGAAGTGAAACAACAGTTTATGCTACGCGGGAAGGCATGAAAATCCCACCAGTTCCTGCTTATCTGACTCATGTGAGAAATATTTCCTGGCAGCCCAATGGTGAGCACCGTGCAGCGCGAGGCTAGCGGGAGACACCCGAAGCAGGAAGGATGCCCGCCCCACGCAGCACCCTCCAGTAGCACTTCTGTGCTCCTGGAAGTAGCTGCCTGAAAAAAGTTAAGCCTTCCTTTGTAACTCGTGGGGGTAGCAGCGCTGTGCTTGTAACAGTTATCACCACAGCCTCTCTGTGTCAAGCACAACTCTGCTCTTGTAACACAGCTAAGTTAAAGACCGCATGATAAATACTGAGGTTAATTGTAAAGACAGCAGACTTTGGCATTTAGCATGTCACATAACAGAGCAAAAGGTCTGCCTCCTCTCAAAAGCAAAAGTTTGGCACCATAATCTTACAACGTTTAGATGTGTTCTAACACAGGTTCAACCAATACAAGGAATAAAGCCCTTGATGTGAACCGCATCTAAAGTCAGATGAATAGGAATTTCTTGCTCTCTGAACGCAAGCAGAAGCATTAATCACTCTGCGTCACTCTTTCCCATTCTGAGCTTAAGGAAAAATGCAATGGTGAATGGTTACAGCTATGGCAAAATACCTTGGTTATGATAATTATACTTCTGTGAGGATTAAAACTTGACATTAACTAAAAAAATGTTAAATATACCCTTAATAAGCACAGAAACCCTAAGCTATATTCTATTCTCAGACACAAGCTTGTACTTTTAACTAGATTTACATCTACTTTTGAATACCTGCCCAAATTTGAAAAGAAATCAGACCCATGTTCAAGCTCCAACAAACATAATCTAATGGTGTTCTCCAAGCCTGGTTTCTGGTTAAGGATTTAATACTTGGACAGTACCTTTCAAACAAGGACTAAGAATTTAGCAATGGACAACTGCCTGATTCTGAGCGGCTGCTTTGGCTTTCCCAGTTCAGGAAGCACAGACACCACACCCAAAATCTTGTTCAGACCTTTTTTCCCCTCACCACTTCTGCTTTTTCTCTTCTTCTTTCCAGATGAAGTTCAGTACTAAGTTTGAATCTTTTCTCCTAAACCACGTTCATAAAATATAAGAAGCCTTCATCCACCCAAGTTACTTGGTTCCAAATGTAGAGCTAGAGTTCCAAACTACAAGGAAAACGTCAAAGGCAAATACAAGAAGTTGTTTCTGTCACTGTTTCCTCTGTCACTTAGAATCTTCCATTTCGAGTACATGCCTGTAAGTAATCATGCTTTTACCTAGATCCTGGAGTTATCACAAGTTACCCTACTACGAAAACAGAGCTTCTTACCACGCCGATTGCAAAGTGGCGCTGCACACAAATTGCTCTTACTACACAAAGTTATTTTAAGGAATAAAACCAGCACCTTACTGAGGAAACTCACTTTGGCTTTTGGGTGTTTGTCTGTCTGTGGGCAGGTTTTTTGTTTTGTTTTAAAGGCTTCCATTAACAGCCTATATAACAGTTGTCTCCATAGCCCCCGATCATGCTTTACTTTATTTACAAACAGAAGGATCGATTCCAAGCTACCCGAGGAGCATGTGTACTGCATCCCCCACCACTATCACAAGTGGGGAAGGAAAAAAAACTACACAGACCATTGCTGTGAATCAGAGAAACCCCACGCTTCAGCTTTTTCAAGTTGGTGCTAGAGAGACAGTGCCTTATGGCTTTGCAAAAAAAAAAACATTACAAACCTTGAAAGTTGAACCCATTTTTAAAGGTTTTTAAGCAGATTTTAAGTCCTCCACACAGAGAAGACAAGCCATTTAGCTGTATATGGAGAGCTATCAGCATAGCCTATCTCCTTAAAGAATGATAAACTTCTGTGTAAGATGGACTGTTCAGCGTGTGGGAGGGCAGAAGCATGCTGACATTAGCTTAGAAAAATTTGTGAACTCTTAACACTTCTGAATGCAAGCAATTTAAAAGCCTGCAAACTATCCCCCAGGCAGCCATCTCAAACAGTTAAGCACTAAAACGAAACTAAAATTAAATGTGAAACAAGCACAGGAGCTTCAACTTTTATACTGATGGACTGCACTGCATAATGCATTTTGTCATCTGGGGCTTCTATTTGCTTATTTTAATACTAACACATCAATTGTACTGAATTTTAGAGGAAGTACTTTTTATAAAAAAATATATATTTGTATTAGTAAAGTCATTGGATTTTTTCCCTTTTCAATCCACCGTCCCCAAGCTGACCACACCGCTGAGAGTGGCCTGTGGCACGAGGTAGTAACACAAGGTGGTCAGGAAGAGTAACTCTCCCCCAGGCGCCCAGGGAGCTCACAGCCTGCCCCAGCACCCACTGCTGCTGGAAGGCCTGGAGCCCAGCAGGGCCAGCCGCCCTCCCTGCCCTGTCCTCCAAGCACCAGGCTCAGCCCTCCGCACTGAGGTCTCCTCTCCTCCCCTGGGCCAAGAACGCAGGGGAGACATGTGGGACACGGCCTCCTTGACCTGCTTCTCCAGCAGCTCTCACCATTCCCCCTCCTACACACGCATATCTGCACCCGCCTCCAAATTACACATACATCCAAGAATCTCTGTAGGTTGGCAAAAAAATCTATAGGAAATACAGCACTGAAAAGCACCGACGTCTTCCTCCACGTTTTCGTATCTGTGAAGAGAAGCTGAAAGCTGGAATAACTAACCCTCCATTTCTGTTTGGCTTAAAATTAAAAAAAAAAAAAAAATCACATCAAATCTTAAACACAGATGCAAAACCATAGTTGCTTTAATTGTTTTTGTTCCTAATTCTGTAACACCCACTCCTTGCTAGTGACAGTCCGAGCATACAGGAAGACGTTGTTCATACCCTGAAGAGCTTTCCAATTAAATGAAAAGTTGCAATATAATGAATACATTCATTTAGATATGACCGGAGGGCTTTAAGTTATACAAAAGATTATAAATTATGAAGGTCTTATAGCACATTTGGTGCTCATACACCAGAGCTTCAGCCAAATTCTGCCTTACAATCCTCGGTTTGTCAAACTAGATGACAAAGATGCACAGACTCGGGCACTATCCGCATTTGCCCTCAAAACACTTTTGCAATCCTAAACAGATGACTGTGAAACATTCTGCTCCTAATCAATCGAAAATCCTGTGGAGAAAACAGACTGGGTTAAACATCCTCTTCCAAGCCTTTTATGCCCCAGACCACCATTCAAAAACATCATGTGGAAGTAGCATTAACCTAAAATCCAACACATGAAGCTGATGAGTTGGGGGGATTACTGGGGGTGGGGGGCTAAATTTCATGAAATGTCAGAGGGGTCCAGAAAGAAGGCCTTTTTTTTTAAAAAAAAAAAAAAAGACACAAAAACTGCATTGAAGACTATATTCATATAGCCCAGGTTCAGAATGGCACTGTACAAATTTTATTCTCGACCAATAAAAAGTAAAAGATGTTTTCTCATTCTCACATTGCAATACAATATTTGAGACTGAAAATCTACAAATAAATATACGACTCGTAAGAAAGTTTAGGCAGTTCATAGCAATGTATAAATACTCTTCAGAGTCATCTGACAAACATAACAGCTTTAAAATATTGGACAAAGCTAACTTTTTGTAGGCTCTTCCAATTAAAACCAACCGTGAAATACGGTTGGCAATTTAAAAAGATGATATCAAAAATTTTAATTGCTCTTTAAAAAGATAATTATATCAGCATAATGCATGAAGAAGTCTGCAGTATTTTATTTTTTCATATCAGGTTCAAGTAATGCTCTGCAAAAAAAAAAGCAGCAGAGGAAAAGAGTTATCTGATCAGCATGTTACACCCACAGGCTCAGGGTGTTTGTGGTTCATAAACATCTCTCTACAGTGAAGAAAAAAATTAAAAAAAAAAAAAAAAAAAGTAAATGCTTGCTCTGACCACAATCCTGAAATTAGCTTTGGAAGATTCTTAATTGAAATCCTACCAAAGCAAGATAGGTAGTTCCTGGAAGGTCCCAGCTCTGGAAAAATGTTGAATGCAGTTGATAATTCCGTTCATGGGTAACCTATCTCATTAGTACCTTATAGATTATAATCAAAGCCCATACAAAGACTTTTAAACTTCTGGACTAATTCCTGGACTTAATTCATATAGTTCTTAACTCCACCAATACAGAATTGAGCCAATTTTGATACCTTTTCCTTGAAAAGTTAATGGTAGGAAGAGCTTTTACTGAAGAACAATGTTATTGTCATTCTGGCATGGGCAAGAAAAGCTACAGGAGCTATTTATGCAATTCACCACAACCTAAAAACACCTCTCTTTCTTTCACCACAAACTTAAAAAATCTTCTCCAAAAACGGTGCATCTAGCCCTACAGCTGTAGGAGCAAAGCAGACAAATCTCAAACCTTGTACAAGCAATTATTCTTTACCTGAAGACAAAGCAAACTGCTATTTCAAAGGGATTTTTAAGTAAAACTTGAAAAACTTCAGTCAGGACTAAAGCAGCCCTGGACACAAACCAAGACATCCAGTGGTTTCATTCCCTGGATTTACAGGCACACTCACAGCGGAGCCTTTTCTCACCTAGAATTCTTTCTGTTGCTTTTTCTACGTGCTATAATCGAAGAAAATGAAGGTGTAGCAAACTGTACTCTTAACCACACAAACTGAAACCAGCTTGAGTCATCTTCTTCTTGGGAAGCCGTGGAAAAAAATGCAGAAGACCTTATGTTCACAGAAGTTGTTGCACGTAGCCATTCTACTTCTTGCTACTACACTTGTGTTGCCTTTTGCATTTGGCCTCTGCAACCCAGTTTTAATAAAATCGGTATACAGCGTGCAGTTTTGAGAATGAGCTGAATTATCAACATTTTCTTTGCATATTTAACCAAAACCTGAAGTTCAGATGTATGCATGCATATACATATGTTCACGTACAAATAGTAAAAATATACAGCACTCACGAAGGTAACACTGGAATCATTACTTTGGGCATGTCTCATGTTCAGAATTCAGAAACATCAATTCCCCAAAACAAACTTAAGAATCAGTTTACTTTTATGATGAAAGGATGTGTACAGAAGAAGAAAAAGAAGCTGCAGACTGCTTTGGTTAGCCAATTTCTAGGCTTCTAATGCCAGGTGTGGTCAAACATTTTCAAGGGAGACAGGACAGTGACAGAAGTATGTGTCTTGCTGTATGTGCAGCTGTCGTACAATCTTAAACCAAGTCTTACATAAGGCTACGCACTCAGGAAGACCATAGGAGCACGTTATTCCTGATATCTAAGAAGTACGATAAGCCCAACAAGCAAAGAACTTGAATCTTTTTACCCTAAAGTGCAATGCTAGTCTTTAAAATAACATGGCAGTTTTTATAATACCTGTTTCCAAGTTGTCCTTTGGCTCCGTAAGTGAAAATCTAACACAGGCCAGCTGCTGATGTAAAAATGGGCAAACGTTTTTGCTGTTTCTTTTGTTTGTTGTTCCCTAAGGAGTAGCATAGGGGAGAATTAACAGTAACTTGCAACTGCCTGGGAGGCAACGTCAAACCTTTTGCACAAGATGCTATCGACACTGCAAGCCAAACTTATGGCTGCAGCACTGGGCAGTTACACTAGTTCAGCACCATCTCCCAGTTGCTTATCAAACTATGGTGAACAGAAGTTAATTCATTCCAAATTTCTGTGAGAACCATGCTATAAATTTTCCAAAGGAAAACTTGCCACACTAATCAGTCACTCTGTTTCAACATACAACATGAATCAATGCTCACAATTTTGACCAGGCTGCGGAGGACTGGAAGTTTTGACATTGGCTACAATACAATGTTCCTCAAGTCTTTTCTCCCCCTCTCTGGAATAAATGCCTCAACTGCCTAATCAAATACAGCTGAAATTCAATTTATAAGGTAAAGCTGAGATGTGGTCTAACATCTAAAGTGTCGTTTACACTAAAATACAGTAGGCAACATTCCAAATCAGTAAGAGAACCACATTCTGTTTTGTGCTAGCAGTAAGCATTAAGCCCTTCTAATAAACAGAAGATGTTTAATCTAACTCAAAGAAGAAAGGTTATCAACAACAGCAAAAATGTTACAATGCATGCTACTAGTTCAATGCAATGCTCAAATACAAGAATATTTATCTAAGAAGTACGCCCTCTCTCTCTCCTGCCTCACAAATGAGAAAAGGTTACAAGTACACTATTTTACTCAGTCTAGCATTATTGTGCACTCCTGCAGTTTAAGAAAGAAAGAGCAAGAGAGAGAGCAGCCCAAAAGCATCATCCACTCAATCAACACCACAGTATTAAGAAAAAAATACTCAAGTAAGCAAGCAACCCTTACATGACAGACAGCTATCCAATGGAAAACAATACTTGGATCCAACTACAACTAGTGCCATGCTAGCCCACCGAGCCTAGAGCCAACTGAGGAGTTACGTGCCATGAACAGTGATAAATATTAACCTACATGAAACCTCTCAAGTGCCTACATCAAATACAAAACAATATTGTAAATCATTAGTGGAAAAATCTAAGATGAACTTTCATAATACAAATAAACCCTGCCGCATTTCACGTACGTATGATCCTTTATAGCTGGAAGAGCCCCAGGACACTGCCAGATCTGAAAAAAATAACATTCCTCAAGAGCTATGCTGAAATTAAGAAGTTATCTAAAAATCCTTTTCCAAAAACATGTTAATTTTTACTGAAATTTTTTTCATCATGTCACATTGATTCAGGCATATAGTATCCTGGTAAAAATCATCACCTGGTTAATAGTTATGTATTAACTGTAGTTATACATAAAAGCCCTACAGTAGGGCTACCTCAATTTTTATTTGTTAGAACAGTTAGACACTGGGAAAGGAAAATTAAAATTCAGGAGAACGCATGTTACAGCGAAGCCTGAACAGCAAAAGCTTCAAGATAGATGGGTCACAGTAAGGTCTTCCTCTCTCCTGACTCGGCTCCTCCTGCTGCTCACTCATGCAGGGAGATCAGAATTTGGTGGCTGTGATATTTCCACGGCAACACTGATGACAGTGATGTCACAAATTCAACCCTGACATAGCTTCAGGATCAAGTACGAAGAGCAGATGGGATGCGAGGGAGAAAGCCCCTATTTAAACACAAATCTCTTTCATAAGAAAGAAAGGCATGAGCAAAGAAACAGGTGAATGGATCACATTTTCAAGTATGATATATTCAAAAGATTATCCTAGCATGAAAATCTATTTAAAGACAAGACCTACAATACAGGCTAACTGTCAAATTTGTTAGGCCTTATAATAAACCAACCTTGAAAACTCCCTGTTTAGCGTGACAAGCCTCATGCTCTGTTTCTAAAGTGGCGGTGAAGACATTACATTTTTATCCCTCGTGAACTTCCCTTAAATCACTTTAACATCCAGATATATTAATTTGATACATTATTGCAGTCATAGCACCACATGTAAATAAAACATTAAGCCCTTGCTGGAAAGGGTTTGTTATCTGAATTAAGTATAATATGAAAGAAATTAAAACAACTCCCAGGTGACTCACCAAGTGCAGGAAGATGGTAACCAGAACACTCAGCCAGCACAGCTTGACTGGCAAAAGGAAACTGAGCCTTTGTCCTTACCTGGGGACTGTGACAGGAATCAATACAACCTCCAGGCCTGCAGCAACACCTAGAAGCCCCTTGCCGGTCACACCACGTAGATTCAAACCCTGTTTGCACACCTCCTCCACACCTTCGGCCACCCCAGTCCTCACCCACCTCATCCAAGGTCACCTCTCAGGTGAGCAGCAACCGAGCCCACGCGGGGCAGAGGGGACACTGCTGGGAAGTGGGACAGAAGAGGGTGCACCCGCAGCACAACCAAAGGTGCAGCCTCCACGTTAACTCTGTTCACGGCTACACACAGGTTTCCTAAAGGTGCTGTTCTCCACAGAAGGCAAATGGTGAACAGCACGCTGTGCCCACCTAGGGAGGTGAGGGAGGGACCAAAACCAGAATTCAGGCCTGGAGGGTCAGTCAGGAACCCCAGGTAACAAAAAGCAGTTTCTTACAATGGTCAAGATAGAATAAAGCAAAACAAAAGGCACAGGTCAAAAGGGAGATAAAAGGAACTAGAAGGCTATAGATCCACATTCTGATCACAGAAGGAAACACGTGTTTTTCCAGATTTCAAGACAACCTGGCAGGATTATCAGTCTAGTCTGAGACCCCTAGTCTCAGGATGGAAAGGACGAGAGAAGTTGAAGCCTGCTGCCTGATGCTGGGCCTGAGCTGAGATGAGCATGGGTCTCCAAGAAAGGATGTCAGAAGGAGGCAGAGACTAAAGCTGCAACACAAGGAGCAGAGTAGCAAAGCAGGATTCACAGTTGTCATCTGTGAAATTAGCAAGGTAAAAACTGCAAGAGTGAGCAAACAGAAGACAAGCGTACCACGATACAAAATAAAACACAGCAACGACCAGAGTGAGGAAAGCCAGTCTGACTGCCTAAACCATGACTGTACTGACAGCAAATCGAAGAGGCTGACAGTAAGTGGAAGGATGCTTGCTGGTCACAAAAAATACATATATATAAAAAAAGCCAAGGACTGCAACAGGACCAAGATGTCATGTACAACTAAATAAGCACTGCATTATAAGGAAGAAAAAAAAAAGCAGAGGAACTTGAGGTATCAATAACAGATAGTACACAGTAGAGTAGGTACAGAAAAGCCCGTTGTGACTGTCAGTGAAAGATCTCAATAGCTATGATTGTTTAACTTCAACAAAAACTTGATACTAGGCAGGTATCATTTACACCACGAATGAAAATGTTGGCTCTAGAAAAAAAATGAAATAGTCAGGGTTTATATACTTCTACAAGCTCTTCCGTAGGCTAACTTACTAGAAGAGTAAACTCAAGAAACAGCAGCCATTAGCACAGCAGGATAAGAAATACACTCAATTTTAAAGTGTAATTTATCGTACTTACAGCTGTGATTAAGACACAACTGCCACAGGCTAACATGGCTACACGACCCCAACAAGACTTCTCTCCCCGTGTTTCTAGAAGGCCTGTAACCTTGGATGATAACATGACCTGAGTTCCCCTAATGGAAATTATAGGGGTTACTTTAATTTTAGCACTGGAAATCCCATCATCTTTTTTCACCCAAGATGAAAAGAGCCTCTCTCAGGTAACTCTTGTAGTACTAGATCTCTTTACCACATGCTTGTAGAGCTGTGAAACCAACGGCTAACACAAGTGCAAGTCAGAACTCATTGCTGTTTGCATCATGTACCACACCAAAGCATGTGCCAAACACAAGCTAGAAAAAATGTTTATTTTTGCTGTTTGGAAAAGAACTTTGTTCCTCACTGTGACACTAATTGAACTGAATAGTCCACTGATAGGCAGAAGTCAATTGCTCTGCTAAAACAAGTCTTATACAAAAATCAACTGTTTCTTAAGAACTGTGAAAGCTAAGCCTCAAGTCCAAGCTTTGCAAGTTTCTCAGAGCAAAAATATTTTTACAACAACCAAGAGGAAAATATAACAATAAAAAAGGCATGACAAGTACGAATTAACACATTGATTTTAAAAGGCAATACAGTAACTACAGTCATTTTCTAATACAGTCCCAATCTGAAAGCAGTTCATAACATTAGACAAAACTAGAGCAGGATACAAACAAGTTTTTTTTTTCCATCTCTTACTTCTATAAATACCAATAGGCACAGTACACTACCTTCATTTTCAGATGCTTGACATTTTACCTTCAGTACCAAATCAAAGGTACGTTCTGGATTTTCCCTAGGAGAAACAAACAATTGATTAATCATACAGATGTTTCAGATAGCATAAATCATTTTCTACAGTATTACACCTTTCCTGTTCTGTTTGTACAGAATAAATTAAAATAAATTAAAACTTCATTAAAATAAAATTAGAAATCAGATTGGTTCCTCCACTGAACTAAGAAGTGACATTTTCCTGTACAGCATTTAAAAAAGAACAAAGAAAATAAATAAATCACATAATTTAGGTTGTTTGATACTGTCATTGCCTTATGCATCAAAACAGCTTTTTCAGTGGCTCCACCACGCTTAACAGAAAAAAAAAAAAATGTACTACTAAAATCCTTATCAAATGATCAATTTGAAACACACTAAAGGGAATCCCAGGTAGCCTCTTCTAAGGTGCCTTTTGTTTCTACTTAACAAGAATAGTTCATCGTTGAACTTCCATTTTAACACCACGCTTTTGCCGCTCTCCTTTGGATGCATCTGATCACCACCACAAGGCCGGGAATCACTGCGCGTCGTCTCTCCCGAGATATTGATCGCCAGCGCCAGCGTTACCGCCTGAATCTCAGGCACGATTCCACGAGCGAGAAAACACTGCGGCAGCGCCTGGGGACGGACACATCCCCACGGAGATGGGGCCTCTCCGCCTGCAGCAGCTGCCCCGGGCAGCGCTCAGCCCTCCTGGCAAACGCACACCCGATGGTAACCAGTGGCACATGCTAAAGCAGGTAGCGCTCACCCTACTCCAGATCTGCATTGTTATTAAAATAGTTCAAGTTGCCATCGCTATACCATCCAGCTCTCTCTGGCTACCAAGCATGCTGCTATTTATATTAAAAACAAGCGGTATAACCGCACCCATATCAATTATCTATTTAACCACATAAAAGGCTCGCACTTGAACTCCTTTCTTCGGGTAATGCTCCTACTGGAGTTTTGGGTAGATTAAAAAAAAACCCGGACTTGGTTCCAAGTTTCTAGAATGCTTCAAAGGGTGCAGCAAGTTAATACTCTATCGTTTCGTTAAAGGCAGCTTTGAATGAAATCCAAAGGCTGAGCTGGGGAAAATTTCAGCTGTCACAAATTAATTGATTCAGTTCGTGCTTTCACTGACCTCAGCACCATCATCACCTGACATATGCAATTACAGTCTAATTCAGGTTACCGAGACGTAACCCTCCCACATCACAATCTTCCCTTGCATTATAATTTCAAGCATTTAGCTGGAAAAATGCAGGATCCACAGATCCTGCGGGCGGGCAATCCAGTCCTGCTCAGAGTTACAGCCCCTCAGTCCAAGGGGCTGGAGGTCACACTGGGCTTCAGGTCGGCGCCTTGTTCCTCCAGCTGGGAGCAGGTTCAGAGTCAAACTGGAGAGGCTTGGCCTCACTTGGCTACCTACAAACGCGGACCGTGCCTGTCCTTCCTTTAAATGAAGTGCCATTTCCCTGTGACCTTGCCCAAGCCCAGGTCATTTTGTCCCTCCACGCGTCCCCGGGTTGTTGTAAGGTGAATCAGTTACCGTGTGGCAAACACTGAGCCAGGTCTCCCCGCTTCAGTCCTACCGGGTACACTGGTGGGGGAAGCTCTCAGCTCCAGCCTTTCCCCACACCACCCTAAGTCTGCTCTTCCACGAAACCCTTTCCAAGTTCGCTCCTCGCACCCCAACACGTAGAAATGTCAGAGGCACCCGAGGGAGGCCGGCTGCCTCCCCGCCCGCTCCCTGCCCACCCAGGGGGGCGGCGATTTCGGCCGGTTCCTGCAGCCCTGCGGAGCGGGGCCTTGCAGCCGGTCCCCCCTTGCTGCACCTGCCGCGGCGGCGGAGCGGCCCCGCAACCCGGCCCCGACCCCGCCACCATTTTACGATCGAGCCCAGGGGCGCGACCCCCCCCCCCCGCCCAGCCCCGGGGGCCGCTTCCCCCCGCCGGCCCCCGGGGCTGGCAGGCGGTGAGGGGTGGCCGCGGGGCTCCCCCCGCCACCTCCTTTTCCTCCTCCTCCCGCCGGTCGCCCCTGTGCCCGGCCCCGCCGCCCGGCTGTCACTCAGCGGCCGGTGGGCGCCCCGCCGCCTCCTTCCCCTCCTCTCCTCCCCCGCCGCGCCAGGCGGGCCCGGCAGGCCCCGAGGCCTCGGCGGCGCCCCCCACTCACTTGAACCTGCTGTCCATGGTCTCATCGCGGGCCCCGGCCGGCGCGGAGGGAGGCGGGGAGGGACGGACGAGAGGGCAGCGCCGGCCCCGCTCCCCCCTTCGGCCCCGGGGGCGGCTGCTCAGCGCGGCGGCGGGCGGCGGCCCATGGCTGCTCCGCTCCCCCGGCTCGGGCCGCGACTGCGGCGGGGCGGCGGCGCCGCCTCCTCCCCCCGGCTCTCAGTTCCTGTTGCGGCGGCTCCGGCACCTTCTGGCAACCAGGAAGGCCCCGCCGCGGCCCGGGCACGGCGGCACCTGAGCCTCAGGGCCCGGGGCTGCTCCGCCGCCGGGCCCCTGGGCGGCCGCCGCTGCCCGCTGCCGTGTCGGCGACAGGAGTGTCGCGACCGGCTGACAGCATCGCCCCGGGCCGGCTGGGGAGGCCGGAGAGCGCGCCTCGCTCGCGGCCCTTTTTCACACGCGGTGGGAAAGTGAAGTATTTTCATGGTAAAGGTCATAAACTCGGGCTCGCCCCGCGGTGACTTGGCCTTGCTTTCCGCGGAGCTCGCAGCGAGCTCCCCGCTGCACGGCCTCTGCAGCAGCTCGGGGAGGTGCCGGAGTAAACGCACAGTCCTGTAAACACACCTAAAAAAAGCTTTACACCCTTGAGTATTTCCAGTCGGTTTGGAAAGGAAGAAGAAATAACACTATCCTTGAGAGTCTTCCAAGTCTCGCTCATCGGAGATGCGCTGAGCAGCCCAACACCCACCTACGCCGAGCTCCCTTCAGCAGCAGAGCATGGGTGCAAGGAAAAGCACATACCTACATGCCTACATACAACTGCTGCAACACCGGCCAAAGGGAAAGCTTCGCTCGTTTCACCCCCAGAAATCAATCATAATATCAACAGTTAAAAAGAAGGAAAAGATTCAGGCCAATTATATATTAAACACATAAAACAGCATTAATGCATTACCAACGCGGAAAGAATCAAATATTCAAAAGCCAGGAAATTACAAATACTAGCTTTTCCAGGGCAATATTGTTTTGGCTTCTTTATATATCCTACACACCTCACAGGATGTAGATTAAATAATAATAAAACTTGGAGAATGTGCAGCGAAACCAACTGAATGTTGCAGCAGAAACGTTAGCTTTGGGAGTTTCCCCATTTTCAAGTACTAACTTTCCCAGCCTTCATTTTACAAAAAGCCTTGGCTGTGTTTAGCAGACAGCATTTGCAGCTCCCCCTGAAGTAAATGAAATTGGGACTTTGCATCCATAACGCACAACCATGCACTTCATATAGCTCGGGTTTTTGCTTTTAGAGAAATCAGGATCGTACACCACGAGAGGCCCTGGAAGCAGGCAGCTGCTACACACCGCTGCTAAATTTAACTTCTCTGATAAGATCAACCCGGACTAAAGGGCAGGGAAAGAGTGGGTGCGGTGCCTGCCCATGCTCTGCACCCAGAGATGGGAACAGCAAAGCAGGGAGCCTACTGCAGACAGCCCCAGCCAGCGGGCTGCGATGCCAGAGCGGCCGCATCCTGTACACGGGGGGAAGTCACGGAAATAAAAGGGCCGCAGCAGCAGCAGCGAGTCAAGCTGGGTGCAGCACACTGAGAGTTGCACATGGGGAGGGAGGTGAATCGCTCCTGTACGCCTCTCGCTGCCTCCCTTCCGCCCTCCGTCTGTCCCCATACGCACTATAAAACACACGGATTTCAAAACTTGTTGCTGCAAAAAATGGCCAACAATCTCGCTAGATTGAATTTGGATTGGGTGATTGCCCAGTGAGACGCTTTATTCATGGAAAAAAACTCAGTTTTGAAGCGTACCAGAAGGAGGACAAAAAGCTGTGTTTCAGGATTTCAGCAAACCAGTATTTTGGATTATATTAAATATTTTATAAGGCTGCTGTGAGTTTCTTTCACTCTTTTCCTAAACTGCTTTTCCGGACAGAAGAGCCATCTGACAGCCTGTCAGGTACATCTGCTGTGCAGCCCTGGCCTGGCTCTAGGACCGGTGCCTTTTTAGGCAGATATGACCATCAGGTCCCTCAATTTATTTTACTATAATTGGAGGAAAAAAAAAAACAGGCCGGGTTCCTTTCCCAGAGTACCTACATGCCTTGTCACTAAGAGTAAAATTACCGGATCTTCTGAAGGTGATGGATACACTGCCTCACGTCTTGCCTGCCTGCAGGAGGAGTAGAGAAAGTTCACGTGCAAAACAGAGGGCACACGAGATAAAACCCTGATGAGATGAGCCTCACATCTCTCAGAGCCATTATTCCAGTCTCTGTGAAAACTCACGGAGACCTCTATGCCTAGGTTACACTTAGTTCGTATTTTCAAGACTGCCTTATAACCACAGCAGCTGGAGAGTTACTTTATTACTATTTTTTAATTAAAAACAATGTTTTAGGAAGGGTGCTGGCGTTCAAAACCACCTCTTCCTGCCTTGTTTTAACCCTAGGAAAGGGTTAAGGCAGAAGGAGAAAGAAAATTCTAATAGCTACAGAGAGCATGGATCACTTCTGAAGCTGATAACATCTAGTTTACTTTTCATTAATTTTTCTTTTTCCTTTCCAAACTAGAACCACAAAACAAGTGGTATTTGGACTTTACAGAGTTGGCTGTTCTATCAGGTAATCCAGAAGAAAAAACATTCATTTATGCTTCATCTAACTTTAAAATGGCTGAAGTCTGCCTAAGTTCTCCTTAAAAGGTTAGTGTGGGGACTAATATAAGGATTTGCTGGAGGCGGGGGGACAGGGGAGAAGAACACTTATTTCATAGATGTGAGCAATTAAAAACTTTATAATTTAAAGATGAAGATTCCTACTCAATCTTAACTGTAGTTGGCCAGCAGTAAATACTCATTACTCATCCTTGTATCATTGTAGTGGCATGAAGGAGCCCTAAAGCTCCTAGAGGGATATATACCCACTGTTCAGCCCTTCTGTGCTGTCAGTAAAAGAGAGCTTGCTGCAATTCCAACAGGACCTGCGAGTCTGTTTTCTCCCTGACTGATTAACGCATCGCAATAAGAACGAGCTTGCATGAAAGACACCCAAAAGCTTACTTCACCCGGATCAGATAAGGAGAGGACGGAAACACCGACAGAGCAGCTCCAACTCAAGGATCGACGTACCAAAACGTGTAGCATACATTTGAGTTTATAACCAAATTCAGTATGGAAACAACAGGAGACGCAGTTGAAAAACACCAAACAGAATTCAAAAACAAGCATCCGCATCCTTTCTAATATGGAGCAATCTGCCATTCTCTGCCAAATCAAAACCATGTGGGTTTGGGTCTATAAAAGTTATGCAGAGTGCAGTTCAAATCTCAGAAAGGGATATGAGAAACAGACAAGGAATGGCCACACATCATGTCCCTTGGGAACAGTGGAGCAAGCAAGAAAAGTTACGTGAGAATCCAATCACTTTTTTAAAGCTGAAACCATCACATACACACAGTTGGTGATTTTCTTTTGGCAGGGAGAAAGTAGAGGGAACAGAGAGAAGGGAAGAGCGCACAGCCTATGGAAAAAACAAGCTCTCTGTTAAGCATGGGGGTGAATTTGAGTCCTCCCCATGTGAATTGCAAGCAAGTACGCTTCATGTGAGGAACCCGCAGGGACTGCAAGATTTACCCTACAAACAAAGGCAACCCTAGGAAGGTAAGGTGGTTTTAGGAATCACTGACTGAATCCACCTCTGTACAGGTGGAATCTCCCACTCCAACTGACTCCAAAGGTGTTTGTTTGTTTGTTTTTCCTGCTCAGTTCTGAATTAGAAGAGAGCTCTTGTCAAGCCAGAGCACAGCCATAATGAACTAAGGGATCTTAAGTATTACAGAAACCTTCCTTGGCCAGGTATATTTCATTCAATAGTAAAACATACTACAAATTAAAAAAGAATCATATTCTTAAATGCTACTGAAACTAATAAGGGGATTTCCTGCAGAACGCTGTTAGCAGAGCTTGCAGAAAAGATGTTCCCTCGTGGGAATATCAATGGGTTTGTCAAAAATGGCAAAATAGGAAGAGATGCAACTTCCTATTGTACGGTTATAACAAAACATTTCCTGGAACACATTGGTATGATCAGAAATATGTACCTTGTACCAAGAATTACCTCTTCGTTTGCCACAAACTCTGCCAATATGGGGATTGCTTTTAGTCCTTGTTCCTTCAAGTGACTTCAAGTTGTTTTATGCTATCTCAGCTGCTACCAATGCATCTCCTAACAATGTAATCACCTAATCACACCTCACAGACTTGGAAAGTATTTCTTAGAGCAAAATACTGACCTCACAGAGAATTTGCTGTTCATTTTAATGGGATTAGAGATTATTTTATTACCCCCTTGTTTGTTATGCACACTCATCACAAATTGCAAATGCAGAAACAATGTAATCTCCCTACACAAAATCCTCAAATCTGCAAACAAATTCACAAACATCAATTTACTGATTAAACTTCTTACCCATAATACTTACACAAGACAATATTTAAAAGAAAATACGTAAGAAACACAAGATAACTACACCAAGTAATTTCATAATTCAGCTTCTTTAGCAGTCATTGACTCAAAGTAGACCTCTTTCAAGAAGCCTGTGAAGATTAACAAAACATATGTAGTAAATAAGCCTACAATGATTCCTTGTATTTATTGACTATTTGCACAATTCATCCAACCATCTTTTTCATCTTTTACCATTATTTATTCTAAACAAACAAAAAAGTAAGAAGCTTAAGTTTTCCTGCATAAGAACAGTTTCTGAATTGAGAAAAATGCAAAGTAAATGTGGTACCTTGACGAGGTAGAGATGTGACTGAGTAGGACTTCTGCGTGAAATTTTTGTCATGCTACCATTAAAGTTCAGGGATGCAACAACCCAGGAGCTGTCCCCTCAGCAATGCTACGTGCAAAGGCTAATCTGCCCAAACATGCATGCCCAGGTAAACACAGTCATAAATTAATCAGTGAGCACCCAGGGAGAGATCACTACTTAGATAGGCATGATGACTTCCAGGCTTTGTAATCAATATGTCCTACCAAGGAGCCTGAGAAAGCAGGTCTTCTTAATCAGGTCAGCTGGTGTAGCTGTCAAACTCATCAGCTTACATTAATATGCCGATTGAAAATGAACATTTTTATCACGATCAGTTACAGGACAAGTCACTGCATAGAAACTATCTGACTTTAAAATACATGACCCAATTTGTATAAGATAGAAGCATGATACTTTTTTTTTCCTTTTTAGCTGTTTTTATTGCTATGTGGAAAAGGTTTTGAAATACTCCCTGCATTTTCTGTAAAGCAAGTGTCAATCTCTTTTGCTTCTGAAATCAGATGCTTGTGCTACAAATAAAATTGTATTTATTAAAACTTTGAATTGCAAGTTTAACAAAGAGGCCAAAGGAATTTATATGAATGCACATCCAGACTACAGAGTTTTAAGAGCAAAAATACTCAAAAGGTTAAATGTTTATGATACGGCTATACTAAGCATTTGTTTGTAGGTAGCATTTGCAAATCATCACAATCTGATCTTTAGTACCTTTTGTTAGTGCCATAGCCTGCAGAAGATGTCAAGTACATGACTAGTAAATATTTACAAGCCTTCAGAAGGTTTAACCAGACATTTGCTTTACCTATGTAGTCTTAATGTCTTACCAGTTGTCTGTATATAAGAAAAAAAAGAAAAAAGAAAAAAAAGATAATCTTTCCATACATGCTAATCTCAGTTAATAGACAATTTAGGAAAATTCTTTGTGTGAATTTCTCATTCTTTCAGATAGGAGAGCTGACACTAACAGCAGAACAAACCACCTGTCAGCTCTACTGCCCAAATCCAGCTTTGGCCTGCGAATACCGAGCATTTCTCAGTGGATGTTGATTATTCACAGGAGTGTCTGAAAACAAGCAGCGGTCTTTGCCCAGCTTCTGCTCAGATACAAGTCAGGCACCTTCAGCTGCTCCCCTGCGAGCATGTTCAAAGAAATGAACGACTGACAAGAGAAACTGAACTGCTCTCTTCTGTTTGTCAAAAAAAAAAAAAAAAACCTCCCAGAAAGGTTCAAGAAACATTGATGGCCACGCCAAGGGAAAGTATCCAACTCTTTCCCACAGTTAGCAATTACTGTGGAGATTTTTTCAGTCCAGCAGATAGTTTTCTAAGCATGAATGTTTTAGTGAGGCAGTGGGGTCAGCTGATACCTTTCACTATGCATGGCTTCTGTAGAAGGAAATCACTCATTCATGTCATTTACAAGTAAAAAACTCTTACCAGCTTGAACGCATTCTTGCTGAATAAAATCAGTTCATCTCTTTAGGTGAGGATATACTCCTCACGCTTCTCATATCTATATATATGTATTTTAAATGCTGTGGGTTGTTGGCTACCTGATGAATCTCATACTGGTACATGGTAATTATAATAATTACCATGGAGCAAGATTTTTTTGCCATATTTGAAAGTTATTTTTAAAAACTTCTACTCAAGATGGTAAGAAATTGTTTTCTATCAGCCATAAAAAAGTCATACTGTTGATCATACTGTTGTAATCTTCTGAATGTGGCTTCTTGCAGTGAGGCCAAATATACATAAAATTAGGAGCTGAACTTTATTAAAATGAGAGTGTGTTAGAAGTGTGCAAGCTGTTTTGGAAACTGTCTGCTGTGTCTTCCAAAAAGATTCCAAACCAGTAAATCAGGCCATAGTAAGTATTAAAAGAGCTTCCAGCTGTTTATTTATCATTGATTAAGTCCCTCTGTATGCACCGGCAAAATTATGAAAAACTATCCACTGACATATGTTTTGTATGGAAATCAGTTATAGCAAAAAGCCTATTTCTCAGATCTACAAGCAGTATTGGACTTACAGTTAGCCAATAGCGGTGGCAAATCTTTATATTTATTTGCATATAGAATAAAAAGCACTGTAAGGTTTCCCCACCTGGATGTCCCGCAGCTTCTTCAGTCCACGTGCTAGTATTGTGGCTGACAGAACATGAAGCCCACAGTGCCAGTGTCTTAGGCCACATATGTCCTTGTGTTTTACTCATAATTGCATCAAATAATTCAGCAATAGCATTTCTTCTTAGAAAAAGGCACCTTTCCCCTAATAACAAAATTGATTGCTTAATACTGTTTCTATAATAAAAAACAGTGACATTGCACAACATATGATTCATAATGGAGGTATACAGCGAGCTTTTTGAAGATTTCCCACACCTCTGTTGCTATAATTGAGTCATGCAGTTGGATCTCAGATAAATCACTGAAATACCACACACATCTTCTGCTCTTTCTTCATATTAAGGGATAAGTACAATTGACCCTGTTATCTTTGTGTTAAATAGATATAAACAGTTCAGACAGATGGCTTTAGATCACTGTAAATATATATTTGCCATTTCTGAGTCATCAGTGGATCAGATACTGAAGGCACTAAACTGACTGAGAGATTCTAAGCACAGCAGATGTGAGCGTAATCTCCAGTAATCAACTAATAAAGTAAACTGCCATGATTATTTGGATACTTACTGAAGATACTGAGTTTAATAACTGGCTATAATAAGATGGGCAGAAGGGCATGACAGCTCAGGAAAACTAAGACTGTCCTGGGGCAGTACATCCACGCATTGTACAGCTGATGACATTAATTACTGGAGATAGTCCAGCTGCCTGCACCAATCACTGGAGCTGCAGATCCAGTCTAAGAGCAGACAAACAGTAGGACTCGATGCTGTCTGGCATTTGAGAAGATGCACCTGAGAATTCAGAAAGACAGCAACAGCTACCCCAATGCAGCCAGCCACCTCACCTTTTGATTGCAGGACTTCAGCCCTCGCTGATGTAAATGGGAGCAAAGGGTACTCAGCAATTCTCAAGCGTCTCTGGAAGTCTGCCGCAGGATCAGGCCATTTCGTTCTTAGAGTGCCAGACAGGCACAGAAATTAAATCATATTGTTATTACTTATTTTGCACAGAATTCTCCATCTGTTGCTTTTCTCAATAGTTCCATTAGAAATGGATTCTGCTTCGTACTCTATTATTAACAGATGTTGGACCAGAATGATGTCTCTGTGTTCCTAGGACAGTTAGAAGTGCTTCACAGTGCCAAACCTCCATGTGCTGCCCTAGCACCAAACTGACACTGCACCAAAGCATCTCTCTGCCACATGAAATCCCACAGGTGGGAAGGGACCTCCAGAGGTCACCTCATCCAGCCTCCTGCTCAGAGCAGGCTGTGGAAGAGCGGCTGCTCAGGACCTCTCCCGTCAGGTTCTGAGAGTATCTGCAAGGGTGGAGATACTGCAACCTTCCCAGGCAACCCACTCCAGTATCTGACCAACCTCACCATAAATAAAAAATAAATAAGTTACTGTATTGAGTTGGAATTCCTCATGTTTCAACTTGTCTTCAATAGCTCCGTGTATCTCTGGGGAGTGCCTGGCTCTCCCTATGCCCATCTGCCCTGTGCCCTCCCCGGGTGGCTGCAGATGACAGTGGGTTCCCCAACACCATCTCTCCTCAGGGCTGGACAAGCACGCTTCTCTCAGCCTCTCCTCATGCCCCACCTGCTCCAGCCACCCACCAACCTGGTGGCCCTCACTGGACTTGCTTCAGTGCATCAGTGTCTTTCCTTGGGGTGGGGAGCCCAGAGCTGGATGCAGTGATCCAGTCCCACAAATCCTAAAGAGGGGAGCAAAGACTTCCCCTCTAGCTGCCTACCTTCTTGCTGATAGACCCCAGAGCACAGCTGGCCTTTTGTTGCTGGAAGGACATGGTGCCGCCTCACATTCACCACCCTGCCCACCAGATTCCCCAGGCCTTCTTCTGCAGTACTGCTCTCTGGCCAGGGAACCCCCACCTGTACCTTGAGCAACCACCTCATTCTAGGATGCTGTCTGCTTCAGGAGCTCAGCTGACAGCTCCAGGTCAGCCGTTTTGCTGCTGTACTCAAAGCTAGCAGCAGCCCAAGTGAGGGCCTGCCTGCCCCTTCCCTGGGAGCTGCGTGTACCCTGGGGTTTCTGCGCCAGGCCCCGTTGGAGCTGCACTGTAGCAACACCAGCACCCCATCTCCTACCTCCCTGTTTCTCACCCCTATCCTACCCTGCTGACTCAATTTCTGATGAATTGTTTCCAGACCTGGGCCAGATCCTGTCATAGAGACTTGATGTCCTGGCTTCTTGTCAGCAAGGTCACTGCCCTGCTTGCCCCACCACCACCTCAGCCCCTGGCTGCCCATTCCCTGTCACGCTGTCCCAGGAGCGTGGGGCTTGGTGTCTGCCACAATCACCAAGCAGATTGCATTGGCCTTTGCTAACTCCAGTCAGTGCTGCCAGCCCCTCAGATGTTCCCTCCTGGTCCTGCTGACCCACATACAACCAAGGGGCTGAAGCACTCCCCAGCTGCATTTGTCTCTGCCTGTGGGTGCTGCACATCACCACACATGCTGCTAGCACACCTGGGGAACCAGCAGATGAGAGGGCTGCCTTCAACCTGCACCTTTTCAACCAGTTCTTCCTCATTTGTGAGTAACAAGTCCAGCAGAGCACCTCCCCTAACCCCCTGTCAATCAAGTACACTACAGAAACTGCCTGGATTGCTCATGCACAGCCCTGTTCCCATTCAAGCAGACACCAGGTGCTTGAAGCTCTCTGTGAGCACCAGCACCTGTCATAAAGAGGCACTCAGACAAGACAGAACTGAACAATAATTCAGGTCTATGCATGCAGCATAAGACCTCTCATAACCCTGCAAACACATTAGAAGACACAGAGGATGAAACTCATCATGCACACTATAGCATCACCCGGCAGCACAGCGCAGGAAATGCAGCTCGAACTGCGGTGCAGCTGCAGCCAGCAGGACAACGCAGGCTGACGCAGCGAGACCGAGCCTTCGAGGCAAGGCACTGAGACAGCACGCAAGACAACATCCTTTTAAGTCCTGGATTTGGTGTTGACTCTGAAGAAGTGGGGATCACTACATCCTCCTCATCAGTACCACTCCTTGAAGCAGTTCTCATGATATTTCTGCCCCAAGACAGCCTTAGCAGCACATGACAACTGATGGGCCACGTTAAGGTATCATCTTGAAATGCTCATTTACAAGAATAAACTTTTTTATTTCTGTTGCAATGTCCTGAAAAACAAAGCAACAGTATCTCCCAAGGATCTTGTTTGTTAGCATGTAACTTCACTGCATCGGGTGGTCTAAAGGCATGTTCCTACTGTCCTGCTAACTCCTTAGTTTCTTTGATGCCAGCTGTCAAACACAGGTTTGTGCTCAGGCTCTACTTCGCTTCTATGGCAAAGATTACTGATGAGCATTTCAAAAAGCACTGTGAAAACTGTTATCATTCAGAGCTTCGTAGTGTTCTCATCTCATCTGGTATTGATTATTAACATTCAGTGTACATAGGTTCATCAAGGCCAGGGCAGTTCCCCAGACCAGTTAGTCAGTCTGAAATTTGCCAAGTGAAAATATTTTGGATAGCTTAATAAATATTCCATTTGCTATCATTTACACTTAATGTGAGTATATCTATTAAAGACATGTGACCCCACAGTTTCTATCATTTGTTCCACATTTCCTATTAAATTACAAACCATTTTGAACTGTATTTTTCCCCTCAAATAATATAGTAAGCTTGGCAAGTGGGAAGACACAGGGAATAGTTTTATAAAACAATATGTCATTTTTCTTTCTCAAAGAACACGTCAGCCACTAGCAGACTCAGGAGATCTAACCCATATGAGTTTTCCTCGAACGTGTTACAAAACATAGGCAGAATCTTGCAAAAGAAATTTCTTTCTCCAATATATAAATTTGAGATTGGAATTAGGTCTAATCCATCATTCAATATAGTTAATGAAAAAAAAAGTAAAAATGCCTTTCTCTGTTTTCCATAGTAAAACTACAGGATATTTCCAGGCACTGGTTACGTGAATAAAACATTTTGAACCGTAGGACCTCCTTAATGAGCTCCTTGCTTATCCTGAAAATATGCTATACTGTAATTCTGATGTGACACAACTTATTTACAATTTCATAATCTATAGAGTACATTAAAATTACATATAGCACAAAGTGTCCTGCTACCAATCTGCTCGCGTCATAGAAGCTGGTTCATAATAGACATGGCAAGAGGGGCTTTCAATTGCCTGTGGTGTTGGTAAACTGATCTAAGTGCCTAAAGATGCTTTCTGCTGTTTTCGCAGGACTACCCATTATGCTATCAGTGAACAATTTAAATTTCTAATTATGTGGTCAAGAACTTGCAACAGCAGTAGCCAAAAGAAATCATTTGTTAAAGTAATAACACATTCTGCTTTATTGTACGATGATTTCCGGCCTGCTGAAGAAGTCAAGCAGTATTTCCAACACATCTGGGCATTAACAGAGGAACCAACGCGAACTACCTTTAACACGCACAGCAAGTAGCATCCCCCTAGTCCATCTGCCGTGTCCTGCTGCACAAGCAATACGTTTAGCTCAACAGAGCTGCTGAGATTCACAGAGCAGGGTTCTGCTGCCACAGCTGCTCTGCTGCTGAACTCACCCTGAAGTTACAGGGCTGTCCATGCTAACACCCAGCCGATTAACTAGGGACAAGCAAGGGTCTTCAGACAACTCCCTCCCCCATTTCCTGGTGACCGTTTCCACAATTATGCATCCAAGAATGAGTACTTGCAGAACCAGGCCATGGAAATATCTGCCAGAGAATCTTTTTCTTGATACTATAAAACCAAATCTGCAATCCCCTCACTGCTTTAGAAGAAGCTATATTGAAAACATATGTCCTGCAGCTGTACTGCAAGGCAAATAGGAGACTGAACAACTGGGACAGCACTGACTGACCTGCGACCTGCTTGGGAGTTCTCTCTCTGCTGCCTTTGCTGTTAATTTGCTGTCTTTTTCCTCAAACAGAGGGGATTTGCAGAAACATCACACAACTAACAGGTGCTCGGGAAAAAGACAGTGTCCTAAGGAGTAAGAACTAGTGGTGGGAAAGCTGCCAATGTTCTGACAAAAATGTTGCACTTTCTTTTCTAAATGGACCGGCATGCTTTTATATGATGTGAAACAATGATATATGCACAAAAGTAGGGGGGAAAAAAAAAAAAAAAAAATCAATACACTGTGATTAATTAACCTTTTAAAAAAATTCTCTCTGTCCTTAGCATATCTTTAGATTTCCCTGTCTAACCATTTGTACCTATGGAATACTTACAATTTGTAAATGTCCTCTCTGCCTGAGAATTACCCTGGGAATGTCAATTTGCATGTTATGTTTCAGAGAATATTTTCTTGATGCTCATAAGTTCTGCAATCATTTTGGGGTAAAAAGTTAATACTACTAAACTACTTGTGCAATCTGAACATTCAAAGAAGAAATCCTGACTTGACTACACTCAGTTCAACCTCGTCCATTCTGATATTTTCCCAAATATTCTCAAAATTATTTTTATCACTGTGTTTCTCTTCCATATTGTCGGTGGATTCCTGTCGGTAGATTCTATGTCGGCAGATTCCTTCTCTCTGTAGGTAGTTCCTTGTCCTCAGGCTCCAGCACTCTGTGCAGTCCTGCTGCCACTTATTGTTCAGATCTATCTTCTGTTCTCCTGCCAAAATCTTCCTGTGCTGAACCGAGACACAGACACCAGTTAAAGCATTTAGCACGGGGATGAAGTTGTGTTTTCCCATTAAAAAAAAAAAAAAAAAAAACTTTAATTCACTAGCTTATGTATAAATTAATCTTGAAATGCCTGGCTGAATATACAGCGTGCCTGAAACAAGAGTAGGAGAGGTCCCTCCATCCCTCCACCCGCTGCCACAGTTTGTGAGAATCCATGTGGATCCAGCAGAAGACTGATTTGGTGTGGCAGGGGTGGGGGGCTGAAGGAGACCAGTACTTCCACCCAAACAGAAACACAGGGTCCTCTCTAATATGAGGGTATTTTCTGGGGAGGAAAAGGAGTGTGATGATGCTAAACCAAAGAGGAGAGGAGAACACAAAGGTCTCTTTGTCAAGTCCCCAGTAAACAGTTGCCTTTGCCCGTTTGTGGGGGTAGAATGCTCCCCTGGCCCGCTAACGAAGCTTGCCAGACACCCGCCCACAAATACTTCACGCATCGCTTCACTGCACAGACCCTTCCATCCTCAGCATTTGTCCCGTATCAGTTTTTAATCCACTGTATCCTTGAGGACTCCTCCTGGGGAACCAGTAACTTCACCCACGGGACTGTCACAGAATGCAGCGCTGCCATTCCCAGTGAGCCCAGCAAATTTTAAACTGGGACTTTGAACCATGAGCATTAATGTATGATCCTTTTCGTGGGCAAAGCTGTCTGATCAGATTCCATCAGCAGGGAATCACAGCCCAAGTTCCTGTCAGGGATCATTACTGGTTTGTTTTCCAAGCATTAGTACAAAAAGCCCCCAAACTAAGAGGTCAGCTGTTAAGTTTGGCACCCCCCAAAATCAGCTGTTTGCAACAGAAATAGAGAGCACTCCGAATCAAAATTATACACGGTTACGCTGCTTCTGTCTATTGCACCTTTAGACACCGAAGGATGTTTGTGCAGCAACAGGAAATTAATTTAGTGCTCATTCAAACGCACTTAGTTACCAAATGAGTCACTGTGGTCTTCCTCTCCTGACACAAGTTTGTTTGCTTTTCCAGTTTTCACTTTGCATACACAAACGCTCTTCTCCATCCACTTGTAAAGTTCATTGTTTTCTTGATAATATTTTTCCATTTCTCAGAACAGCTTCATGTTTTTTAAAACCCTCTGAAGTCCAAAATAACAGCCTGCACTTAAACGCAGGAATAGAAATGTCAGAGGAGGCAGATTTTGCCCCAGATCATTAACATCAGTCTATCTTCACAAAAGTTAGGTGATTTATGCCAGCTGATGTTTTGGCTCTGCATTTTAGGCTTCCAATAAGAAACTGTAGAAACAATACTGACAGGGATCTAGAGAGTTATAAAAAAATAGACTTGAAAATATTATTTTAAGATTTCATTTGTGCATTTTTGTATAAAACCCAAATGTTTACTAATCAGGTCAAAGCATGTGTCTATTCAGGAGCCATCACAGTATTGTTGAAGAATTTGGCAAAATTCTCAGCTCTACGCTAGTTTATAGCTCTTTTTGCCAGAATGCTCTGTCATTTTCCAAGAAATGTGTATTTCTTGGACTCATTGTCCCAGCTGGTTTATTGATTTCATGGTTTGCCTTTCCAAATCACTGTTCCAGCTCATTGATGATTCTATCCAGTGCTGGTTACACAAAATGTTGCTGAAAGTCATCTTTACTTTGAAAAGCCATGTGTTGACCAGTATTTTTAGTTGACAGATATACTTAGCCAAGCTGACAATCTCCAAATTTTCTACTTCTGTGTTTTTTTCCGCAGAAGGCAATGAGCTGTTTTCTGCAATAAACTCTTCTGTTTTGCCCATAGTTATGGCCACAATCCACACTCTAAATCACTGTCTACATTATTTTAACATAAATCCCCTTTCAAATACCCTTCTAATTCAATGGCATGCTGTAAATCAAATGCACACTATTATAACTGCCTTGAGACTCTACTGGAGCTCTTCAAATATACTCTTTAAAAGCACTGAGTTTATGGCAAGCTTCAGGGTAAATTTACAGCATGATACACAAAGACTTAGTCACAGGATAAAATTCTGCATGCAGAGAAGCTTAATAGTTTGGTCTTCTCAAACACACAGGTGGTTCACTTTAGAAATATATATAGTCCCACTGAAGTTAATGGAATTATGTGTATGCTTAAGGTCAAGTGTATGCCTAAGTATTTTCAGGAGTATCTCCAGTATTCCGTTTATCTAAAGAGCTGCACATTTAAAACCTTACCTTTAGCAACCAGCCAGAATTTTTCTCTTCCAGGGTGCTTCATACACTTTTGGGGTGGCTGCCAGATTCTGGTGCCTAGCAAAACTTGCTAAGCAGACACCATTGGCTTGGATCATCAAGAGACTGGCTTCAGGTAGTCACGCTGATTAAAACAATTTCTAACAAGTGAACGAGGGCAATCCAGTCAGACACCAAGAGCCCACAGGGGCAAGTGTAGGGCCATCACAGCTCGTTCTTACAGTTTACAACAAGGAGGTATGCTACCAGTCTGCAAGAGCTTTAGTAAGCAAAATGGAACACAGGCAAAATGGCACTGTCTGTCTACCCCCTTCCAAGAAAAAAAAAAAGTTAGAAAACCTCAACACAACCCCCACCCACCCCCCAGCCTGCTTCTTGCCCCCGCTCCCCAGGGACCGCAGAGAAGCCCACCTCTGCCAGGCAGCCTCCGGCTGCTTCTTTCTCTGCTTCATATGCATCCCCCAGGCTGAAAGCATTTCTACCCGGCTGATTAGAAAGGATATCAAGATGACATCTGTGATGATGAAGACCACAAGCAGCATGAATAGTAGTCCTTGTTGTTTGATATAAATTATTAGATATTTTCCAAGAGATTTCTACCAGCGCACAGCAGCTCTGCTGTAAACCTGCGGCAACAAACCAGGACTAACTCTGAAGAACAGCAACAAGGAACAAGCAGTCTATGATTCAAAGCCCAACTTTCTGATCATCTTGTCAGCAATAATAGGCTCCGTAAGAGACAGGACATGTTGAAAATGCTAAAAAAATAATAGACTGGCTAATATTTGTACAGCAGTTTTGCTGTACCATAAGCCAAGAGAAAACGTCTCAATGTACTTGCCTTCCAAAGGAGTCCCAAAGGAGGAGTCCAGATTGCAATTTAAGTCTAGATTGCCTGATTTATTAAGCTCCTCTTCTGCTGAATTCAGCCGCCTACAGAAACTAATCCCAACATCATACCTTTTTGAGAAAGCTAAATATTATTCTCTATTCACTAGGCAGAGAACCTAAAACAGGAAGATTAATCAACCCACTGCATAGCACAGGGCAACTTATTGGCAACTGCAGACCACACAAATACCACCTCTGCCCCGGGGTTTCGGATCAGCACCAAACACTGTGGTGAGCAATTACTTATTTTGTCTGAAAAACAGCTTCTTCCAATCCAACAGGACGCAGGTAACAAAGCGTCCTTCTGCAGTCCCTTAGCTGTTTAGCAGGTCTTCCCGCTAGGTCAGTGGTATAGCGTAGCTCATTAGCACAGACGGATTTATTCATTTAAGGCCACCTCAGATCCCACGATGAGACCGAGGGTGTTAGCTGGAGGCCTGATGCAGGGACTTCACTCACGTAGGCCATTTCTCGCAGCACATAACCACCTCACAGTGACACTACACGTCGGACTTACCACAAGTGTGTGAAGTCCTAGAACCACAGCACTCAAGTGTAGCTGCTCAACAGATAAACAGATAAACATCCAAGTTATAAATCGTATTTCTGAGTGGCTTAAAATGGTTGCTTGCCTTTACTGCCATTTGTACAATACAGCAAACTTGAACAGAGAAATGAAGACACCAACTCACTGGCACGTGGCTGACCACAGACGATGTACAGATGTACAAAGCCTAGGAATGTGGCACCCTAAACCCCGGCCAGGTACCTACAGCTGGTGCTTAAGAAAGAAGATACTACAAAGAGGTAGAATTCTCTCGATTTTGCAATAACCTATGCTAAAATAAGGAAGGACAGCGTAGTCAATTTTTAAATTTTGTTTTAAATAAAATGGAAGAAGTATGAGAAGTTCTAGAGGGGTCACCAAGAAAACCTCTCATTGAAACCCACTCGTATTAGAAAGCTGAATACAAACAGTTCTATAATGAGCATTTTCAACTTTGCTTATATGAACCAGCGTCTTCTACTAATGAAGTGTCAGAGTTATTCCTGAACGTGGCAGCTGACAGATTTCTTTATGAAATAATTATTGAGCTGACAAACAAGGCTATTTTAGACTTCACAACAGAAATGTTATAGAAGGCTTGCACATTCAAAATACATTTGAATTAAGTAATCAGAAGTGGATTCTAGTTAAATAGAAAAAGAAACAAATGTAGGTCTAGAACTGTGATTTCTATTTCAAAAGGACATACGTAAGGAAGGGAAGCTAAGTAAACCATCCTGAAGAAAGCAAAAATATGAATATTGAAGAGAGCTGAAGTTTCCTTAAATGAAGTGCAATCAATTGATCTGGAACTTGTAAGTTGGTAACGCTTGGGAAGGGGCTGCAGGAGTAGCCAAGTCACAGCCGTTTCCAAAAGAATTTTAGGAGTAAGCATGGAAGCTAATACAAGCAGATAAGGTTGACACAGCAGAGAAAAACAAATCCAACAGCTGCCACCTATGCCAGGTGAGGCATTTCCAGTAGTAGCAAGCCAATGGTTCATCTAGTTTAGCAAAACAAAGGCTGTAAGGGCAGCTGATTACAATTTCCCAGCCGTCCTAGAAGCTGCTAGCACCAAAAGCTATTAGCCTCAGTTATAACAATAGTTTTTTTTTTTTTAAAAAAAAAAAAAGGCTTTGTGGAGGTTTAGAGAGGAAATAAGGTTTCTTAGAACAGTTTTGAAACAGCCTCCCAGTACGGGCAGAGCAAGCAAACACCCAACTGGTTTTATAACACATTACGAAAGGATAATGACTGCCGTTGCGTAGGTTAGACAAGGAAGCAGTGACCAAAAGGGTCCTTCCAGACCTCCTCCCCAGGCTCCTATCTTTAGCTCGCTGCTCTCCCCTTTTCTAAATACCCTAATAAGTAAATGCACTTTCTTGCACTTTACCAAGTTGTACAATACAGCTTCAGGGAAAACAATAACCAAGCTCTTGTGCATGTTTTTCCCAGAGCCAGGGACTGGAGCCATGGCATTTGGACAAAAAAATCTTTATTCTTGCCCAGTTTTCTTCTGTGGAGCCAAAGTGTCTGATTCTGCTGGCATCCAGTTTCAGTTCTGATTTCAGTCCAGTAACCTGGTAACTCTGGACCATGATCTTTTACACGGCAGGGTTTTTGATGTTCTTTGTGGCCAAGTTTATCGTCACCACCTCTCACAGTATACTCTCGCTGCTGCCTGGGTTAGGTTGTTTGTCACTGTGCTTTCTGGCCTCTCTACCCTGAAGTTCACAGAACTGACACGTAAACTGTTTTTCTCCTTTACTCCTTTCTTTCCCTGATTGTACAAAATTGCTCTGAAGAATCACGTCATCTGTTTCAGTCATCTTTGCTTTTGGCAAGTATGTTTCAATATCCATTTCCTGATCCTATTCCTAAATAATCATAAATAGAAAAATGTGAATATAAATATGCCAGTATGAAGCTAACGCCAGATGACTCTCATGTCCCCAACGTCCTATATAATACCAGTGCAATCAACATTTCAAATCCTGCAAAAGGTTTTTGCATTTTCATTGTCACAGAGGGCTCCGCGAAGCTGAGGCTACATACAGCGCTGCGGCTGCAGGGCATGCCAGCCCGCCCAGATGAAGGATCACAGCTTGGGATTTTAGGCTCAAAAACTAGAAACAGGGATGACATTTTCTAGATGGCACCATACTGCAACGTAGGCAAGTAAATGCAAAACTCACTCGGATAAGCACTTCTCGTCCCATGGTCTGACGGGAGAACAAGGAACAGCCTCTCCTCTGCCTTGGAAAAGTGATGGTTTGCAGGAGCACAGGGGCTTGTTACTGCTATGACAGAGATGCAGATTTCCCCATTATTTGAGATCTACATGCCCTTAATCTTTCTCTAAGTCTTCATTTACTTTCTCTTTTAACATTTCCCTGGCTGAGTGACTACTTCCTTTTGTTACCCGCCAGACAAAGCAGACTTCAGCATCTGCTTTCTCATCAGTTAAGAGGGAAAAAGGCACTGACCTAGCATACGCAGCTTGGTATTTCTCCAGGACACCAGAAAACAAGAAAATTAAAAATCGACACCAGCAAGTTGCTGTTAATTCTTACAAACTCTAGGTCTCAACAGCCTGGTGGTTTGATGGATGCCTCTCTGATTTTTAGTGGAAGATCTGCATTGCATTCAGCAATTTCCACCGATTTTAGAGAGGCCCAGGTTTCACCTTCCGTACTCCCAAGGATTTTTATGACACCTACACATATATTGCAGACCAGCATTCTTACGCAGAGTTGGTAAGGAGTCCTGCCTTGCTTTGGAGAACTAATCATTCTGATGAGTCCTGGTATATTCTCCAGCTCATCTTTTCCATTTAGCACAGAAAAAATTGAAACATTTTCAAAAGCCTTTCTAATTGCCAATCCATTTCCCGAGTCAGGAGAAAGCCCAACACATCACGATTTGCTTTGCTCGCCACCCATACCACACGTGAGGCTTTGCTGAAGAGCAGAAGGGCAACACAGGGAAGCCGCCCACCTGCCTGCTTCTGGCACCCGTGGTCCGGTCAGGCATCACCCTCCAGGGGCAAGGGGAAATCACACCTTTCTGCTAGGGACTGGACACAATTGTCTGGAGGAAGCTTAGAAAAAAAATGAGCTTTTTTTTTGTTCTTTAAACGGAACCAGCCCCCAGCCAGGCAGGCAATACGCGGAGCTGGCAGAGGAGCAGCAGGAAGGCCTCTGGCCAGGGGCCGCTCCAGCAGCGAGGAGAGTTTTCCACCAGAGCTGAACATCGCTGCTGAGAGCAGCAGGCTCAACAGCAAGGGGCAGTAGCTGGTGGTTTCTTTTAAAAGATTTAAATTATGGCTTGTCCAATCCAGTAGCTGACCTTCTGTTTAAAGGGAACCTTATTTTGTGCTCTACCAAAGTAGCCTTCAGGGACAGGAGCCTGCCCAGTGTGCTTGCTCCAAGGACAAGGTTCAGCTGCGTCGCCCCAGTGCCCTGCCAGACCTCCACTCCCATCGCACAGGCACTGAGCTGTGGCTTCCTGAGCAGCACACAGGAGCACTGCTGCCCACAAGCAGGCAGGCACGCAGCAAGGACACTGGCACAGCCACCCCTTTCAGAGCTCCAGCTTCCTTGGGAAGACAACCTTCTCCCTCCCTCACCACCGTCAGCATTAGATGAGACCATCTTGCAGCTCAGCACCAGGACCTCACTTCTGGCCTCAGAGGTATGTTCCCTTGCTTTGGCATCACCTTCCAAATTAATCTCCTGAGTCTTGATGAACTCGGAAGAAAGGCAGAGTGCTCCTGACCGCTGCCAGGGGGGACGTGGAGCCGTGCCAGGCTCAGCCCCTGCTGTGGGAGGACCCCGCGCTGGCCAAAGGGAGGAGGACAGACTTCGTGCATAACACAACAAAGCAGAAAATAACTATTTCGTGGGCAGGTTTGAAGTTTCTGTTTATTTTCATTCCGGTGCAGAAATGTCGCAGTCAGTTTCCGGCACACCAGCTGAGTGACCGAGCAGCTCCGAAGCACATCGCTGCCCTGAGGCAGCGCCTGGCTGTCACCAGGTGCCAGCAGACTGTCACATCAGGCTGTGCCGGGCTCCAGCACAGCTGCAGGACTGACCCCCCCACTGCCATTCCACTCAGGTGGCTGAAAGAGGGTGATCCATACCACCTAGCTTGCAATTATAAGCATAAAGGGTCCTATAAAATGTTGGGGGTTTAATAGTAGTATAAGTAGCAATGTTTTCCAAAGTGGAAAATACCATCAGAGCTGCTAGTTTCACTTGGGATTTCTGTACAAGCTCTCAGTTCTGTTGCATTCTAATTAATTTTCCTTACCAGTGCCCTGGGCACACCAGCAGGCTGGGCAGCTCCCCCCGTGCCAAGGCTGTGCTGCCCCTGCTGAAGCAAACCTGCTCCTGCTGCTCTGGGAAGCACCGCGGGACACCCTGCTGCCCCGTCCCTCAGCTGGGAGCTGGCTTCAGGGTAAGAGAAAAGTTTCCCTCTAAAAATCAGTTAGGGGAGTATCTAATTGCAGAAATAAGTTTAGTTCCCAAAACTCTTGTAGTCTGTCAACATTAAGTTTGAAGAGTCCCTGCAACTATTACTTTTTAATAGTCCAGTTTTTAATAAAAATGCTCCAAGGTTGTTGCTATGGAGTACCTAGATCACCTGCAGCTATGAGAATGAGCATCCTGTAATGTATGATGGATGCTGAGGCTGTACTTAGTTTTGCCCAGGGCTTGTTTTGCCTTAAAATGTTGGGTTTTGTTTTGGGCTTGCTTCGATAACATTTGTTGCAGTTTTCAAGGGCTTAGCAATAGTCCAGGGAGGATTCTAGTGCTGGCGTTTTACATTTACATGTAGCAAGTGCTAAACTTTGTTGAATAGCTGATCTTCAACTCATCCAAGATGAGTTTTAGCAGAATATTGTTTCTGGCTTCACAGCTAGGACCACTGGTAGGCAGGATAACAGGGCAGTAGGCTGGTCTGCCCTTTCCGTGGGACAGGGGAGAAAGGGAGAGGCTCCCTGTCCACCCCCGTTCAGTTGAGGTGCAAACCAAAAGCAGGGAGCCCTCCACACTCTCAAGCCTGTATTTCAATGGAAGCAGAGGACTTCTATTTTTATGAATAGTGCTGAGAGCCAGCAATACTGGATAGACGTACAGAATGATTCATGAAACTGAAGAACTGTAGCCTTTATTAATCCCACATGGCATGGGAACATCACCTTTTAAATGAATACTGATGTCTGAACCTTATTTACTTGTGACCAAAACAACCGCAGCCCTCTAATATTTAGATTTCTCTATCTTCCAACTAAAAGTCAGCTTAATCACTTCAAAAAGTCTGTCAGTTCCAGAACTGAACAGATTTTGTCAAGCTTCTATCTGATGACACTAGGTTATTTTTGTTTTACAGATGACAGTGAAAGCACAGACACATGCAGCCATTAGTTTAAGTCACTTACCCCCCTCCACATACAGGTAACTGCTCAGCACTTCCAGAAGCAGGTGTGCGCTTCTGAAAGTACTCCTTTCCTTGATCATCTTTGTCAAAGACCACCTAGGACATTTTTTATTTATTTATTTTTAAACAGCAGCAAAAGTTCCCCTGCCTTTGATCACTCCAGGGATAAGCTTCCAATGCAAATCCAGCTGCAAGTCCTGAATTTACTAGTCAAAATATTCCAAACCTTAAAGCATTCAGTAATTTCCAATAATTACTGCAGCTCTAAAGTTCAGTGCAGGCTCTCACCTGTGTTTACTGAAGAAAATAAACATCCATAGAGGCCCACCAAAAATATCAGAGAAGGGGGTTAACTTCTTGATTCACTTTTTCCACCGGTGGCAATGATTCCCTGCAAGCACATTAGAGGGGACCGGGGAAACCTGAGTACCATTACCTCAGCCTGTGAAGCCAGCCAGAGCAAGTTAATTCTGGATGACTAACTGCTCCACAAAACCCCGGAGATCAATGACAGAATGGCTTGCGAGAGTCCATGGGATGAGGACTGAGACAGGCTGTAAATAAGCAGAAACTCCCCAAATAAATGATCCGGCTCACTAGTGCTGCATGTAGACATACAGGATCTGCCAGACAGCACCTTTAAAAGAAGTCTGGAATTCAGTAGACAGGAGGTTCATCCCACCAGTGGTCCCACTGGCGTTTTCTCCACACAACGTAATGACAAAAGGTAACCTATTTTTAGAGTCCTTTCACTGTTACAGCACCCTAGACTGTGAGCTGTTTGCTGAATGCTAGGCACCTTCACAGTGCGCCGCGCTGGAGAACCTGGGGGCTTTTTGTAAGAAGCCATCAGCCTTCACAAACATTCTGCTCCTGGCACATGGATGATTTTACAAGGAACTTTTTTAAATCACCTCAGTTAGAAGAGCAGTGTGGCTCACAGACCTGCTCAAGCCACAGAACCACAGTGCTGAAGTGAAGGGCAAAAAGGGCACAAGAAAGTTTATCTGAAATCCCCATTTTCCTCTCTATTTGTGGAAAAAAAGTAGACAAGTTGTTGGATCAGAACAGAATACATTCTTACACAGAACACTAAAGCCTTACCTTTTGTCCATTAGCTAGCAACGTATTCTGGTAAATACATTTTACATTGCATACATATCTTAGACAAACTATTCTATTATTAAACAAAAGATATTTAATGTGTATTTTGCCATTTTAAAAAGTTCCTATTCTTACAGGATTCAAGCAACTGTTCCTTAAAGCATGCCAGGGGCATGTGAATGATAATGCAAACATAGGCAAGGGTGTCTGAAGAGGATCACGATTTCTCTTGAATTTTCCTCAACTTTTAAAATCATGAGTCTGTAGCTGCCAGCATGTATATAACCTTTTGGCATTAAACCATCCAATAATCAAGAATGAAGAAAAAGCATGATGCCAGCATGTATATAACCCTTTGGTATTAAGCCATCAGATAATGAAGAAAAAGCACCAAAACAGAGTTACTTTTCACTTTTAAGAAGCACTATTTAGAGTCTGAGCGCCAACGATAAGTCACATTTGTCATACTGAATGAGATCCACATAGACACTTGGAGGTCATAGCCAGGATCCAGCCCCCAGACTTGCAGGCCCCATTCCAGGCCCCAGCCCGCTCTCTGTGCGGAGCCCTCCCAGGCCTGCCAGCCAAGCCGCAGCCTCTCATTGCCATTCTCCCCAAGAATTTCAGCCACAAGTGACCAAGAAAAGTCAAAACAGAGAAAGAAGGGTCCCTAGCACACTGTAAGAAGTCATAACACAGCAGCAAGCAAGGTAAGAAAAGTTATTTGTGGACAGGGTAATCAGCCAGCTGAAAACATTATACACAAAGTTTTCCATCTGCCTAATGCCCAGCAATTCCTAATAACTGCTTGCATGTACAGAGCTCACAAGAAGCATTCATAAGCTATTTCTTTAGCTCTGAATTATTTTTATCATTCTTAGAGTCATATCTTATTTACAACCCAGTTTCTGCTCACTACCTACAAGAGATTTTCCTTTCCTCTGAGTTGCAGGCAGAGGCTGGAGCCACTGCGCAGGAGCTCTGGGTACATTTCAATGTGGGGCATTTCCCTGACAGGGACAGACAAGATGAGAGCACAGACAGTCCCCGGTACTCCAACGAATTCACATCAGATGATTTGGCACTGTGGCTGTGACAAGCAATAATTTGAATCCGAACCATGTAGAAGGCCTAATGCTGTTCAGGCATAAATTGGAGCAGCTCCACTGAAGCAAACCCAATTAGCTGCAGACCAGCAGAGGACCTGCACACAGTGGTTCTGGGCATCACTGTGCCCCACGAAGGGCCCAAAATACAGCTATGTGTACAGACACACAGGCTGTTTTCTGTAGAAAGCCTGAAGCGGTGGGAGAAAATTCACCAACATCACAAGAACAGGGCCCCCACAGGGGGCAAGCACCAATCCTGCTTGCTCTGCAGCAGCGACTTCTCCCTGCGATGGTGAGGTGGCTGCTGCAGCCAAAGGCTGTCCCCCCGCCTCTCAGAGCTCCTGCATTAAGACCACGGCTCCAGCTCCACAAAAAACGCTGTGACGCTTCCCTTCAAGATGCTCAGTGCTGCTACAGATGTGCAGCCCCAGGTCAGGAGGACGTCCCCCTGCACGTGTGGGAGCAGGGCCAGCCCCAGGCCACCACAGCCCCTGCCCACCCTCTCCACCAGGGCTGACAGCAGCTTTGCTCCAGCTCTTTGAGGCCCATGTCTGCAGCCTCCTGTAGCTCAGGTAGAGCTGGGTGTAGCAGCAGCTCCATGAATAGATGGAGAAAGTGAGCACAGGAACCAAGAGCTTGACTAGCCGAGGTGGCAGCCTGCATACAGAGCACAGTCCGGAGCTCCTCTGCCACCCTTCCTCATTCACTCCAGACATGAGAAGCTGCAGACACATGTATTAACTCACAAAATCCAGCAGGGCACATCTACATTCTGGCAAAAACTTAAAGGTAGTTGCATTGTCACCTACATCTGCCATGACTACAAAAATAATTGCACATGCAATTTGTATATGCAAATCATCCCCAGCTTTCATTAATCTAAAAGTGCTGCCAAGGAAGTGGGAGGTCTATTTAAGGATAGATTCAGAGGGATAAATTAATTGTTATTTAATAGAGCAATTCTCCCATTTTATTTAAGTCCTTTCTTAGCCACTGTGCACCATTAGCAGATGAAATAACATCTAATCAGGCTATCACATTATTGTATTTTTACACAAGCCAACAAACGCTTAATGGTTTTTATTTTAGAAGCAAAAAGATTCATATTACAGGAGATTAGTGCTGTGAAAAAATCTATATTAATATCTCTGCAATAAAGGGTATGAGTTAATGGATAGATGACCCAGTTACAAAAATGTGGTGGTTTTAAAAAATTCAATATGATGTATTTTTAAACCTCACACTGTTAAGTCTTTGAATATACTTCTACAAAGAAGCCTTCTGTTATGCAAAAATGTTGTACACCCTGGCACAGAAACATGAATTCAATTTTAATTGAAAGAAATCCTGACACCCTCTCACCTAGGAAGCAGGCTTGTATTTTATAATGAAGGCAGCATTCAGGCTTGATGGGCAATATCCTCTGCTGCCTGCCTGAGTTTTAATCCAGCAGCAAGCAGAGGCTCTGGGGTTATGGCCAAAAAGGCAAGAACTGCTTTCGACCACTGCAGCCCATGTTCCGCTCGTCTCCAGGCCATGCGGGCGAGCAGCTGGCGCTGCCACCAAGAGGAGCAGCTTAACAGGCATCAAGGGACACAGCACTCCTGCCGCTGCACTGACGGCATCCTACAGAGAAAGCCTTGTGGAAGAGAACATCACCTGTCTCCGTCAGCCCTCACCCACTCTTAATGCACAGCAGCTATAGTTCCTGCATTGCATAGCTAAGCACTTCCACACTCTCAGAACTGAACTGAGCACAAGTTTGTTCTCGGAACAAACTAAAAGCTAAGAATACCTGCATTTCAAATTTTTTAATGAACAATATTTTGCCTGCTCCACAAGTTCTGCTTGCTCACCCAATTTTTCCTCCCACCACTCAGCTTCAAAGCAGCCCAACATCAGTTACATTATCTTAATTCCTTTGCCAGCTACTGCAACATCACCCAATGAAACTCTTGAATTTCACATCTTCTGACTAAGATGCTATAGATGAGGTGTTCACCTCAAGGCTGGGCCTTGCAAGGTTTTGGCAACAGTGCCTAGTGAAGCTGGAGGTCTGAGGAAGCTTGAAAGTATACAGAAAAAATAAAATGAAGTTTTTTAAAATCATTCTGTCATTTGTCTTAACGTGCCATCACAGGGAGTTGGTAGCTCAGAGGCTTGTAAATAATCACATCCCACCCCATCTCTGGTTGTTACTCAGCTGAGCTTTTCTGAAATATTTAAGTAATCGTTCTCTATCTCTATTAAAATAACAGCTGGAATTACCAACCTTCAATTTCATGCTGGAATTCTGCAGCAATTTATTAACAGCTTGAACTCTGTTCTCTTGAGGGTTTAACCTGATGGTTGAACCCAATTACATTACAGTCCTTTATTCATCAAGGGACATATGTAATATGATATTAAATGTGAAAACTCATGCCTGAATAATGTAGTCTTTGTGATACAAATTGACAGAGTATGGAAGCCCACATTTCAAGCACAAACTCTTCTTAGGTCTGATCTTACATGACAAAAATTCAGGATCAATCCCAACACTGTCAGCAGACTTCCTAATGTAAAACTAGCATATTAGTGCCGATTCATTGTCTTCATCCTGTATAATTGTCAAACCACTCTGAAATCCCGGGCATCCCAGAAATGAGTATGTATTTAAGTCTTCACACTTCATCTGGTACCAGTCCCACCGCTACAACCTAGGGGAAGCCTGCACACACACAGTACCCAGGCTATCATTTCCAGCCTTTCAAAGCGTTCCAACATAGCATGGAAGACTTCCATACTTAGCAAGAAATCTTACACCTTGCTGCAGCAGCTGTACGTGCCATTGTATTTTGACATTGCTCCTTATAAGCTAACTTTGACAGGCTAACATATTGCTTTTTCCATTAGGAATCTTCCCTTCCTACGCCGTTTTTCCTCCTTGATGCATACTGCTAGCCTTGAGCATTCATTACTGTGCTTCTCCTGCAAATTGCCCCATCCCTGTGCTCCACAGGCAACACACCCTTCCTCCAGCAGTCCATCAGGCTTCCCTGCTTCACACCCATGCTCCAGATACATTTCCACTGCCACACTACAAACAAAAAAGCCAATTAAAGAGGCCAATGAACATCTAATAGCCAAGCAACCTTATGTGCAGAATACGTCACCTGCTAAGGAGCTGTTGCTTATTTTGATATAATTTACATTTTCATTCTAAGGCTCAAGTGTCCAGCTGAAACACAGCTGCTAAGCAGCAACCTAGAAACACAGGGAACAAACTGCATTCATTTTTATGTTAAGCTATAATTACAGTTGCAAAGTGGTATATTTTGAAACATCCGGCGCACTTAAATTAGCAGGGTGTCAGCATGCTTGGCACACAATAGGAGAGACAAGGTGGGTGGAAGTGCATCTCCTGAATCACAGATCTCAGGACCACAGCTATGTGGCACAGAATCTGTGTACAGTCCATGTAGAAAAATAGGAACTTCAAAAGCATAAATAACTTCATTCAAGTCAGATGTTTTAGGGAGATTAACTGTACCTGAAGAACACAATGACTCATCTGCAAGCAGAGTACGTGGCAGCTCAGACACAGGTATCTACAACACAGGTATGGAGTGAGTCCTTCCACATGTCACACTCAAGAATACTTTTAATCTTTTAAGCTGTTTGTCCTTTAGATTCTTGAGGCCTGTCATATTCTTCAAGCACCTTTCCAGTATGACATTAAAATCCAGTCAAAGCCCAACAAGTGACTCCCTCCAAACCCTTGGCATAGCAGGACTTCAACTGCAGCTTTCCAAGCGGCTCCATGTACCAGAGGTTTCCCTTTGCCTGGAAAGGGAAGGGGCTGCTCAGGAAGGTGAATCCCTTTCAGGTGAATCCCTGGCATACACAAAAACTAGACAACACAAGAAAAAGGGTGTTCTATTTCTTCTGCTCACATTCAGCTCTAACACTCACGTACACAGTAAGACCACCAACATTTTTCTCCTTCTACAACATGAGACCAACACTGCATTTTCAAGCAAAAGATATTTCACCGCTGAAAATATCACCCAGGTATTTTTCTTACAATTCTTCAAGCAATTTGAATAAAATTGAGACTAAAACTACAGCTTTAGTTATTCCATTGTGCTTTTGGTGTGTAAGCAATTTTCCTTTACTCTAGAGGCAAATGCAGCTCTAAGGCACACCACAGGGTACTTATCAACCTGCCACATGTTGAAGCAATAATCATGTAAGATAATTACGAGAAGCATTTCAAAGCCCTGCCCCAAATTTGGATACCTTCTGCTGGGAAATATTTTCCTGTTGTTACAAGCAGTGTAATGTGGTAACACTTTCCACAGTGTAAATGATAAAAATTACTTTTGCATAGCCTTAGTTAGCAGCACAAGCCACAGAGCATTGATTGTGCCATCATTTTACAGGCACAGACCAGTCACAGTACCAAGGAAGACAATGAAACAGCTCACTGACTCATTTGCTTTAGTCACAGCTAATATTTACAGCCATAATTATATGACAGACCAAACTTCCCACTTCACAGTAGACTGTATTTACCTTTCACAAAGAGAGCACAAATAGAAACACCTGCATAATCCAGGGTTTTCTGTGAGCTCGGACTCAAATATTTAGGCCATGTGCAGAGTCAGGATTACTACAGAAAACTTTGGTCTGCTAGCATTGGCCTATCATTAATAAACATGAAGTAATTGTGCATATTGTTTTTTAAATGCTCCAGGGATGTTATTAAAGCACATTCTCTGTATATCACAAGAACAAAACACCTGCCTCACCACTTTGGATCAGTCTTGCATTATCAAAACATTAACCACACAATAGTGCTTGGCTGTTAAAACTGCATTTGGGAAGCCAAGACCATCTTCAAAAACTGAATTATTTGTAACTTGTTCACTATACCTGTGACAATGTCACTTTTACAGAGAAGCAGAATCCAGAAGACAGGGAAGACATCCAAAATTCACACATGAAACTTTTAGAACGCCAGAGCAAAGCTGGGTGCCTCAGCACACTGCTCTGCCCTGAGCAGCACAGCCCTTCCTCCTGCAATACAAACCCATTAACAGCAACAAGAGTGATGCCTTTGAGGAGCTGGAATCAAACCCTATAAGGGGAATTTTACAGAAGTCACACTGGGTAATAGAGGTTTTATTTATAATTAACTAGGAAAACAGAAGTAAACAGATATCTTAACCCTTAGTCTTTTCTTCTGCAGCAGCATAAGAAATAAAGTGACTAATTACTATTTAACTGATTCTGTTGCTTTTTTCCTGACAGAAGAAAAAAGAAGACAGACCATAGATTAGTTACAAATGCAATATTGTTCCTTGATATTCAATCAAACCAGATCTTAAACCTTTCCCTAGAGTCTAAGGTCTTTATTAAATAGTTACAATGAGGCACAGGCAATTAGAAAGGTAGATAAAGGAGATGCACTTTGTGATCCTCAGCAAAACAATATTCACTTTGCAATTAGATTCCTCTTTTCTCTTCCATTGTTATACAATATTATTGCTCTACAAAAACGTTGGTTATTTTTTCCATATATACAGACAGCAAGAGAGCTCATGATGCATACTACCCTGAAGCACTACCCCAAGGAAAAAAAAATGCATCTGTATCAAGCAGGCAGTTTTCACATGAAATCCATACACCACTAGCACATATTGATCCCTCTGAGCGAGAACTAAGTGAATTTCACTGATCCAGGCAGGCAGGCAGCTTATCATCCTGTTGGCAACGAGGAAGGGGAGAAAAGCTCTCTGGAGACAAGGGTCCAGAACAGAGGCTGAATGGGTTGTAAAGAAAAGGCTCTAGACTAACCAAGCTAAGAGCTTTTTTTAAAATATGTATATATATGGACCTGGGAGTATTGGTTGATAGTCGGCTGACCCTGAGCCAGCAGTGTGCTCAGGTGGCCAAGAAGGCCAATGGCATCCTGGCTTGTATAAGAAGCAGTGTGGCCAGCAGGGCTAGGGAAGTGATTGTCCCCCTGTACTCGGCTCTGGGGAGGCCGCACCTCGAGTACTGTGTTCAGTTTTGGGCCCCTCGCTACAAGAAGGACATCGAGGTGCTTGAGCGAGTCCAGAGAAGGGCGACGAAACTGGTGAGGAGTCTGGAGAACAAGTCCTACGAGGAGCGGCTGAGGGAGCTGGGCTTGTTCAGCCTGGAGAAGAGGAGGCCCAGGGGCAACCTTATTGCACTCTACAGGTACCTCAAAGGAGGCTGTAGTGAGGTGGGGGTTGGTCTGTTCTCCCACGTGCCTGGTGACAGGACGAGGGGGAATGGGCTTAAGTTGCACCAGGGGAGTTTTAGGTTGGATGTTAGGAAGAACTTCTTTACCGAAAGGGTTGTTAGACATTGGAACGGGCTGCCCAGGGAAGCGGTGGAGTCACCATCCCTGGAGGTCTTTAAAAGACATTTAGATGTAGAGCTTAGGGATATGGTTTAGTGGGGACTGTTAGTGTTAGTTCAGAGGTTGGACTCGATCTTGAGGTCTCTTCCAACCTAGAAATTCTGTGTGATATATATATATTAAATTGCTCTGTAAAGCTCTTGCCAGACAAGGGTAGAATTCAAGGAAGTGACAAGTTTTAGATGCTCTGCTAGACCTTACAAGTTATATACAAGAGCAAATGGGAAAACATTACCAGCACTGCCAGAGTAATAGTATAAGGAGTCGGTACACCTCAAAACAAAACCTTTCACACCAACAGTGGCTCAAGATCCCACAGTAAAACAAACCTCTAAAGTTTTCTTTTCAGTTTGAGAGGAAAAAAAAAAAGAAAAAAAGAAAAAATCTGTAAAAGCTCTACTTTCCTTTAGTAGACGATTACCAGGTGCAAGCAATAAAATTCTGTTTGTCAATGTTTACACTAATCATTTAGATCATATGAAGAGGATTGTTTACAGTGCTTGCTAGGTCATAACAAACAAGTGCTGAAAGGAAACTATTCCACAGCAGACTACACAGAGGCATTTGAATGCTGTTTGTGTAGGGCTGAGCAAAGTATGAGAAAGGCTCCACACCTATTTTCTTAATTCCTTTGGCTTCAAGAGTGACATCCCCCTCAGAAGAAAGCTACGTATTTAATCATTGTATCATCCACAAATATCTGATAACAAACTAAATGCAACCATTCTTAACTCTTCGTGATATTCCAGCACAGATATATTAGGGGAAGGATTCTCCAGGAGCAGACACAGCCCTAATGGGGCCCAGCAGCTGTATCCCCAATGCAGGGAAGGAGCAGCACAGGAACCCGCTCGGCACAGGGCACAGGCACTATGACCCCCAGCATAGATTTGTGCCATCCAGTCAGCAGCAGTTCACACCTAAAAGTTGACCTGTTTTAACCATCTTCCCCCATCTCCTTCCTACTGCCAGCAGAGATTGAACAAGGGCAAGCAGGTTACACTAAGGGGAAAACAACCTTTTATGGCCTAAAAAGGTTAAAGGCGAGCTAACTCCCTACAATCACTTAGGACACTCACTTTCACAGCAGAAAGTTGTCTGCAGCACTGAATAAATACACACAAACTGTGCTACCACACCTAAGCTGCGGGAGGCAGCAGCTAAGAAGTTGTTTTAGGATATTTTTTTATTGAAATACCAAACACCATCCATAATGACTTCTGCCTGGGTTTAGCAGCTTCTGTGGAAGTCACCCAGCAGCCTCCAGGAAGTGGTAGGCAGCCATTTTACCTTCCCCAAGACCGAGTAGCACACAGTTTTAGTCATTTATATAAATGAACTACAGTTATGCAGTACTTGAATCCCAAGATCTTTCCTACAGAAAAGGAGGAACAAATACACATACCTTGCTCCTCAAAATGATACCAATTCTCATCATCAATAAGGGAGGCCACGGCTTGGTGATGGAGGAGGCCCAAGGCCAAGACATGGTGGTAGTAACAGCAGGACCCCCAGCCAGGCCCCAGAACAACAGCAAGGACCCCTAGACCCACACATAGCTGGGATAGGAACTAACAGCCCTGGGCTGAACTTAAATAGAGCCCTCGGCCCAGGGAAGGGCCCAGGTGAGGCAGCTCAGGGCATTAAGGCTTGTTGGTGCCCTCAGGGTTTGACAATGGCTTCCACGCTCTGCAGCTGCCAACATTTTATATTAGCTTATTTGTTCAGGGGGAAGATGCATGTCCCATACATGCACAGAGAGAATAAAATCCTCCTGGCACTTTCTCCAGTGCATTCCCGCTGTCGAGTTTATGAAATCGTTGTCTACCTGCATTAGCACCTGAAGGGAAGTCTCCACCATCTTGCTCAGTTAGAGCCTTTAGGCAACTAGTTGGGAACTTTTGACACACAGAAATCTGAAGTGGTTTGTATTGTCGGTTTGGGTTATTCCCTCTTTTATTGGAGCACCCACCAGTAGCATTACTCCATGAACTCTGCTTCTGATAACAGTAAGTGTCTCAGGGTCCATAGGGTACAACAGAAGAAGGTAATAAAGTGTTCAGTCTAGAGGCGCGATAGACTATTCCTTACCCCTGCCTCTGCAGGGACTAATCTGAGGACAAGCATATACACACTCCATAGACACCAAGAGAGTAGCTTCAGCCAACAGGAACTAGAGGACATGGATTATATCTCTGATATATGCACCACTACATGTTATTTTCAGGTTGACCGAAATCAGTGCTGTCAGAATCCCCTTATATCATAAATTTCAAATGCATCATTCTTTATTTGCCCATGTGTTAGATTAAAATTGGTTTGTGCTGACTGCTGCTTCAGGTCACGGATAAGGAGAATAAAAAGTTTAATGCTAACTTTAAGTAGACCAAATTAACCTTTAAATAGCTTACTTTATTTATTAGTTTAATTTATTAGTTTATTTATGCATTTATTGTTCTAGAAAAGTCCTTGAAACCTATGAAGTGCTGCATCTTTTTCTTACTGGAATTAAAAGTATGTGATAACTGTAAGTCTCCCACAGGCATTCCCAAATATTTAGTTAGTGTTTCCATCTACAATATTTAAAGAAATAGTCTTAAAAGATTATTATATATATATATATTTTAGTTAGAGAACAGAATCATCATCCAACTTGCAGAGAAAAGAGTCACTTTTCCCAAGTGGAGTCCTCTACATTCCTGTGATCCTTACACAAACAAATCTGCCAAGTCCTCGCTATGCTCATGCTAGCCCTTGCAAAGAAAAGGGCTGCAATGGAATCCCTCCATATGTTCTAGAGAAAAAGCAATGAATCATAGTGGAAAACACGGGCTAAAGCAAGTCATCTTTTGCATTAAATGCTACCATATACAGCATCTCAATTAGTTGGTATTGATACTATAATTTTATATGTTGGTGACTGCACATGCAATACATAACAGCAAATTACTGCAGTCAGCAACTGTTGAATAAGTGTTTCTTATTCATTAGCTACTCTTTGATCTAAAAATGGTATTTGCCTATTAACAGCTAAGTACCATAAATGCACATTAATTTAAGTGACATGGGAGACTAGCTTACATAACACAAGAAAAAATAAGGAGAGCGAAAAAGAGCAGCGGTGAGGAAGCATGCACTCAACGGCAGTCTCCCCGTTACACTCTTTCCTTTTCTTGTTTGCTGTCTGTAAATACAACAGTGGTTGCTGCTGCTGGGGAGAACTCAACAATGCAGTGACAATTCTTCAGACCCCTGAGGTGTCCCAGACAGTGGTGAGTGCTGCAGACTGTGTCCCTTTCCCAGCTCCCTGCGCCTCCAAACGTGCTGCTGGCACTGGACCCGCTGCCTTTTGTAGCGGTGTGCCCAAGGGTTACACCCGTGCACTTGGAAGTCCTGATCTGAGATTCTAGACCCGATACTCATTTTTGCTAAGGTTGCTTTCCCGTGCAGCATCGGTGAGCATCAAGTTCTCATAACTGTGCAACTGCCAGGATTTTCTCTGGATAAGAGTGTGGTAGTAATGTCAGAAACACCAGTAGAGAAACCAGAGCCTGATAATAGCAGAGATCATCTTAAACAAAGCTAAAGTATGCATCAACTGATATATACTAATTAATAACTTTGCTGTTACTGTGCTTTGGTGCCCCAATAGCACCATGTCGTGCTGTGGTACATGTACCAACATAGCTTCTTCACCAAAAGTAGATATGCTCCATTTAGCATTATAATGTGCTTTTTAATATATAAACATATAGCAAGTGAAAGGCTATTTTCCTTCCTGGATTAAAATAATAATAATAATAATTTCAAAATTGTCCTTACTAAGCTCAGAGCTGTATTACCCAGCACAGACAGCTAAGAACATGAGACAGTTCACTGAAAATCTTCACAAAACTTTCTCATTCTCTTCAAAGAAAGGTTAGTCTGTACCAAAAAAAATGAGTCTATTAAAAGATACTCAATAAGATACATTGCATATTCTCCAAATGTCTGTCACAGATGGCATTCTGTCTGTAACCATGATTTGAAAAAATACTGATTTATGTTCCACAGAACACAAGGAAAAAAAAAAAAAAAAAAGAGAGAGAGAGAAAGAGAAATTGGTGCCAGTCACTACAAAGGAACAGGCTCCACTAAGCAAATTGCAAAGCCATAGGAAGCACTCTTATTACTCAGGGTTGAAATGCTCCTAACAGCCCAAAGAAGAAGGCTGAACGATGTGAAACATGTCAACATGGCCTTATTTAGGGACTGCTGGTCTGGAAGGGCTGCCAAACAAGGGGAAAGCAATGGGACTGCACGAACAGTAGGTAAAAATGTTTAGTGCTATGGCTTGCAAGTCACGCGTAAGGGAAGCCCTCAAGGAAGCACGAATGGCAGGATAACACTACACACCTTGTGAGTGCACAACCCGTGCTGTCGGCACTGGGAAATAATGGCATCCCAGGGTACAAACCCAAAGACTTTACTAACCCCTTTCAAGCACTGCTTACTGATGGGGCATTCCCTCCTCCCACCTCCTCAGGGACTGAGGGTCTGTGGACAAACATGTACACACTGTGCATTGTGTGGGAGGTTGTGTCTGGAGGTGCCAGGTAGCAAACCAAGATGTATTTCCATTAACAGGCCCTAAAAGAGACCGTGCAGAAGACGCTCGCTATGCCTGACAGGTGGCGCTCATTCCCAGTCCCCCCAAAATGTGCTGTAAAGACAGCGCACAGTGCGTTCTGCAATGGATGTAAGCCCAGTATTTTTGTATACACCAAAGCTTTTGAGGATTTAATTCCCCACAGTCTCCTCAAAATTTTCCATCATCTCAGAGGAATCATTAGACTGCAACAGAGAGTTTACGGCCTGACAATCTCCAGACACACAACAACTAATACGACCTTTTGCATGGCCTTCTTTTCAATGTCCTCAACATCGTATCATCATGTGCAGCCACACAAAGCTAATGGGAGCTACTGCCAGGTGAGAATAAATTTCAGCAACATCGTTCCAGTGAAATAAATATTTCAAATTCTAGTTGTGACACTCCAGCTTGAATTCAGTCGCAGAACCTGATTTCAAAACCCTTATCCTGGAAGAACTGTTGTGCATGTGATTTTTCCAGCCAGAGGCTCACAGGCTGTGATGGGACTTTCTTCCTTCACATGCACCGCACTGCACATCTGTAACGACCAAAGTCAGCACTGCTCTTTTGAAGCTTGCTCTGTTCTCAGGAACATCGTTACCAGCGATGCTGGGAGAGTAAAAATTTACTTCCACCTGCAGACATTTCTGGCCAAATGCACCAACTCAGGCCTTACCTGCCAATCCCTTCTTACTCATTCAGAAAGTAGGGGTTTGGTCATTTGGAATAAATGAACAAGACTGACTGCTCATTTTTATTTATTTGTTTTTCTTTCACTGAAAAACAAGACTTTGTCAAACTGCTACTGAAGTTAAATTGTACAAGGATTACAGAACTGGAACCAACATCTGCAAAAATGAGCCTAGTTTTATTGCATTTGGTTAACTGCGGTATACAGATCACCCGCCTGTGAAATCGGCTACTCAGCTGGGAAACCAACAGATCTTCAGTTTTTGACATTTTAGTAAATACAGATTTTCTTAAATGATTGTTTTTATGGTCAGAACTGCTAAACTGCATAGTCCACCAACTCAATCTGCACGAACAAAATCACTAGCTGTCATTCAGCACTCCATCTGTACTCCCTGAACCAGATGCCTTCTCAGTCATCATCCAAACTCAGCTGAAATGCCTATCCTGACTACCTCTTTTTTTTTTTTTTTTTTTTTTTTTTTTTTTCCAGAGAATTCAATTAATATAGTGTATAGGGTGTAGATTTTATGTTGGTGGAGGGCCTACATCTCCTTGGCCATCAGGAAGTGCTGGATTCCCAAAGGGCTCCTGTGGAGCTGCCCATGTCAGTGGACTAGGTCCCTTCTCCATTGTGGGATGTCGGGATTGACTTCAATGAGGTCGCTGGTACTTAGACACAGTGGTAGCTTACACATGAAGATGTAAACGTCAACTGAACTAAGATTATGCCATTGTTCTGGCTGCTGATTTCCTTCTTTGTTTTTCTTGAGTTGCGTGATAAGGCAATTATCGACCAGAGGTTGAAGGAATATTGGTATGAAATATGATCTAGGCTGATGATACCAACATCCAAAAAATAAAGGCAGTCCTAGGAATGAAAACAAGCTTCTGGATTAGGCACAATGTTTGTACACACTTTTGGATTCTGGAAAGCACCACACAGAACATCATACGAATGTATAGATAAAATTATTTTTTTATTTAATGTAGTTACTTAATCCTAAAGAGAATTGCTTAGAATTACTGACTGCTGCTGAACAGTATGCTTTTCATAAAACCAAAGGTGGAGCTAATATCTCACTGTCTTTAAAGCTGACCTGCCTATCTTTTGTCTTCAGCTGCTTAGAACCATGCCACTTTTAATAAATTAAGCTTCTGTTTTCCAGGCTCCTCGTGGTTTTGGGGCAAATATTTTGCAAAATTTTAGCAAAGAAAGATATAGCCTTTTTTTTTTTTTTTGATAAGTAGATAAGGCAAAGAAAATAAATAAATAGTTGTGTTCATGTTAGTAGTTCCAGTAACTTCAGGAACCACTGTGTCCCCTGCCCTGCAGCAGCAACGTACATGGTAGGGAGATAACGCACAAGGAGCTCCATGTTGCCCCTGTAGGACTTAGGCCACGTAAGTGAAAACATCTGAATTTGGCAAAGTTGTAAACTGCAACAAACCTTGTTTTGCATATATGCATATATCCCGCTATACCTGCTGATAAAGTGCGCGCAATTCCCTGATGACTGCATTTCAGCAGAAAAGTACCCAAAGTCAGGGTAAAACACGACTTCGATCTGTGTTTTTTCTTCTGAGCTGCTCTATGTCAGGGTTCCCTGACATAGGTTTGGGATGGCCAAAGAAGAAAACGGAGCAAAGAGGTGAGCGCCAGCCTGGCAGAGGCAACACGAGAGGGACCGGGGAGAGAAAGCTGGGCCACCGGGAGGCCACGGCGGAGAAAACGGGCACCTGGAGAAGGCTGGGCAAAAAAGTTTGTGGGCAGGGGCCGAAGGGCTGAGCCGCAGGGCCGGCAGGCAGGAGCCTGTCACCTCAGCAGCACCACAGCGCGGCGGGGACGCAGCGCAGGGGGACAGAGGCCGGGCACCTCCACAGCTCCGGCCCGGCCCGGGTAGGCCCTGCTCGGCCCCGCCGAGCCCGGAGCGGCCTCGGGCCCGTGCCCCCGGTGATGGGGACCCCGCGGGCGGCCCGGCCCGGGTGAGGGGCGCTGTGGAGGCCTCGCTGCCTGCCGAGAAGCCGCCGCTGAGCCCCGCTGCGCCGCCACAGCGCGGCCCCGAGCGGCTGCCGGCGGCCTGGCGGCGCGGAGGGGTGGAGGCGCTGCCGGAGGTGCCTCGGGGGGAGCGGGCCGGCGCCGAGGGAGTGCTAAAACGGTAACTGCAGCTTGTCCGTTGGTTAAATCCGTGAGTGGCACGGTATAACTGCTTTCTGAACGCAGGCGTGAATCAGCAACCGAGCCCGTTTCACTTAGGATGCGTTTTAAGGAGATAACGTCAAACCCGCCCGCAGCACGGAACCTCAGCGAGATGCCGACTCCTCAGAGCTGAGGCTGTTCGTGTTCGCGTTCAGGCCGGCCAGCAGACCGACGTGGATCCAGGGAGCGGTTATTTAGTGCCCGCCGAAGCCGCCGGCTCGCGGGCAGCCATGTGAGTACGAAGCCTTCCAGCACCAGCGTGCCTCTTGGCCCCGCGACTCTGCGGAACCATTTGTGCGGGGGCTGCAAGGGTTTGGCAACGCATCGGTGTTTTGCCGTGACTCCGAGCGAGTCAAGGACCTTTTAAGTTCGGGGAAGGCCGCTGACGGATTTTCTTAAAGCTAAAACAAAATACTGCAGCGTTTCCCATTAACGTTATCTCTTGGAAATAGCACGAGGAGCAGCGCACGGGAGTTACGTAACTGGCTGTCAGTTTGCAGAAGTTCTGTTCCCGTCACGGCTAGGGACAGGACCAGCAGGTCACAAAGCCTGCTTCCAGCAAGTGCCCCTTCTTCAGCGAGACGAGATCCCGTAGCCACGACGGGTGGTGTCGCGAAGGTGGCTCAGCTCCCAACTGTGTTTAAAACTTTAAAAATCGTGTTTTGTGATCGGATCGAGAAGTGACCAAAGATGTCGGACTTGGTGGAACAGTGGGTGAATTTCATTAAGTAATAGGATCTGGCACTTCATCTAAGAAGAAATAGTAGTTTGCATGTTATACGTCCAAGAAACTGTCCATCCATGGGAGTGAACAGCAAAAGCTTTGTTGCTTTCAGTGGAGACAAGGTCAAGGCCAGAGTAATCCGGTGACCGATCTCCTGTTACTCCTCCAGCTGGTGCCTGGATCTTCACAGGAGTACCACATAAAGCGTGGTGTATGTGGGGATAGCCTCGGTGTATTTAACTTCAGGGTCACACTTGAAAGCAGTGGAACGAGGGGGTGAGACCATGTGTTGCATAGCTTAAACATGCACAACTTAGTTCTGGGTCTGTTTTTAGCTTTTCCTTTTTAAAGCTTGTGTTGCTGCCTGAGTGGAAAAGCCTTTTTTTTTTTTTTTTTTTAATTAATTTTTTTTTTTGAAAAGTTTAAAATGGGTGTTTGGGGGGGAAGGGTTTGGAAAAAAAAAAAAAAAAAAAAAAAAAAAAAAAAAAAAAGTTTCAAATGATCAGGACGGATTTACAGGCGACACTGAGAGTGTGGGATCATATTGTCCCCCTTGTGCTCTTAGTGCTGTGCTCTGCTCTGAGATGAGCTATTTTAGGAGCTCCGGTATGCAGAGCATTTTTGCAGTTACACACAAAATAAAATAAAAAAAGTTTAAGAACAAAAGATTGTTCTGGACAGTCAAACTGGAATGAGTTGGAAGGATACATTTAGGAAGTGGTTTCTTGGACACTAATTAGGACCATTTGCTTGGGGTTGCCATTATTTTCCTTTTAGTCTGGAGGGCACAATAGATCAAATGATTTATATATCATTAACAATTCCTGTTAACCATAAGCAGGGTGGTTGGGCTTTTCCTTGCTGATTACTACGTAACGCAATAACGGCTTGTTTTATTTCTTCTGCAGTGTCCGTATGAGCAAGTTAACGTAAAAGACCAATCCAAAAAGAAGCGCTTCAACTCTTTTTTCTTTTTCTTTCTTTTTTCTTTCTCTCTTTTTTTTTTTTTTTTTTTCTGTGTGACTCCTAATGTCTTTGCGTTCTGCAAGAGCTGCGGAGAAACCCAAGCGCCTCAGTTCTTTGTACCGTCCACCGCCGGAACCCTGGTGTTCGTTGTACCTGATACTGGCTCCCAGTGAACGCATGTTAATTGTAATAAAACACAAACCGAACCATATGTGCACGTGTGTTTGGGACGCGGCATTATTGATCACCCTTTCCCTTTTGTGCTACAAGTAACGGGGTTTATCAATTATCCGACCGTAACCTGGTAATACGATTAATTTGTCTTTAAAAGCAGCTGAGGAAGTAGGTATAAGCCTCGACTGTATCTAACATCACTTGTATGCACGGCGGCGTTTACGAAGTGCTGATTTGGGTAGGTCCAGGAGTTCGGGTTGTTTTGGCGGGGTGGACAGGGCACGGCGACACTGCTGTGTGATGCTGTGTGATGCTGTGTGATGCTGTGCTGTTCCGAGCTGCTGTGTGCTGCGTGCTGTGCCCTCCGCTGGAGGCGGGCGGCGCCCGGGGAAATCCGCCCCCGGGGGCTGAGCCGCGCTCGGAGCTGGCGAGAGGGAGGCTCACCGGCTTCCCCCGGGGCCGACTAATTTAGGTCCTCTGCAGCTGATTGCACATCGGGCCGTGTGGTGCCCGAGTCCCTAAAAGCCTGGGAACGAGGCAGGAATCCCGTTTGCAAACGCAGCACAAAGTGCAAGGGGTGCTGCGGGGTTTCCGAGCACCCAGGAGGTGCCGAGCACCTCGCGGGTACCTTACCTGCGGCTCCTCCGCCCTCCTTTCGCTAGCAGGCCGCCCTGTATCTCCTCCCGTCCCGAGTGTCCCCGGGGGGCTGCTAGGATCGGAAAGGCGGGTTTTGTGTTGTTGTTTTTGGTTTCTTTTTTTTCTTCTTCTTCTTTTTTTTTTTTTTTCCTGTGTGTATACTCTCGCGTGGAGCAGCAGCCGGTTTCGCTTGGGCTGGCAACTCCAGCCAGTTGCTCTCTGTCCCGTTTCGATCCTCCCTCAGCTTTGGTTGACCGAAATGGCCCGAAGCCCGTTCCGAAAAGGTGCTCGTGCGGGCTCCCAGATGCTGAGGTTCGGATCATTTGAACGTCAGCGCAGCCTTCTGGTAACAGAAAACATCCAGACGGGTTTCGTTTGTGTACTAACACCCCTCGGACGGGAGCGCAGCACGCTTCAGAGCCAAGGTCCGCTGCCGGCGTCTCAGCAGCCGGCTCCCCGCGGGTGCCGGCGGGCTCCGGTGCCCCGGGGGCGGCGGGGACGCGGCGATGCCGGCTGCGGTCCCGTTCCCGGGGGGTAGCAGGGACGAAACGAGGCGTGAGGGAGGTGGGGGCCAGCAGCAGGTGGCTCACGACGAGCCCAGCACCTTCCTCCTCCTCTTCCTCCTCCTCCTCCCGTTCCCACCGCGGGGCCGGTGGCCGGGGGAAGCCGCTCCTGGAGAGCTCGGAGGGGAGAGAAGGAAGGGTCCGGGGCTGCTGCGAGACCCCGCGGGGGGAGGTGAGCGGCTCCCCCCTGTATCCCTCGCCGGCGCTCCGCTCCGAGGGCGCTGCTGAGCATCCCTCCCTCGCCTGCTTTGCTCTTTGCCCTGGACGGGTCGCCGAGCCGGCCGCGCCGAGCCGACGGGCACAGGGCTCAGGGGGAGACGTGAAGGTGTCGGGGGGCTGCAGAGCCCCGCGGGGGCCCGGCCCGGTGGGGCAGCGGCTGGTAACCCCCGGGGCAGGGCGAGTCCGGCCCCGGCGGCGGCTCCCGAGCCCGCACCCCGGCGGTGCATCACTTGTCAGCAGCAGTGGCACCTCCCGAGCCGTGATTCCGATTCATCTTGGCATCGGGTTTTATTCTAATGGGTTAAATTGGGTTCCCTTTTTTCAATTATCCCAGGTTTGACTGCGTGGTGTTGCATGACAACTCGCAGTTTCATCGGGTTTGGCAAACCGAGGTTGCTCCGTGAATCCGTATATCATATCACATCAGATCAGCCTGAAGTTTAGCGGCTCCGTTTGAGAGGCTTTTTATGAAAGTGGGAAGGGTTGATACAGTCCATGGCTGGTTCGGTACGATTTGAAAGAGAAAAAAAAAAAAAAAAGAAAAAAAAAAAAGAAAAAAGAAATGTGGAGAGATGGCAACAACACGGGGTTTGCTCTCAGCTGTGAATAATAACAGAACGAAAAAAACCGACACGATGGGGAAAGGCTCCGCTCCCTGCAAGATTTTTAGCAGGCTCCCAGTCCTCGCCTTTTTTTAATTTCCTAATATGTTCTTTGCTTTATTAGTTTTATTTACAACCAGCTCCTCATTAACACCTCACCTGATTACTGAGGAGCTGAGACAGCTAATCAAGAGAATCCAGCGAGGCAGCCCAAACTGAGAGGTGGGATTTAGTCCTCTTTCTGCTCGTTCTCTCTCTTTTTTCGTTTGTTTGTTTGGTTTGGTTGGAGAAATATTTTGAAGCCAACAGAAAATAAAAGGCAGGTATCAGCGTGCGCTGGCGAAGGGTCAGAGGTTAGAAATTCACGTCAATTCTGCATTAGAGGCTGTGTAGCGGGGGAGAGGGAGAGGGGAAAAACCTCCACCGAGCAGCTTGTTTATTTTAATTAACATAGGGATCCTCTGCTAGGAACAAGGAACAACCTCCATCTACTGGCTAGATCATCGCCTCTCTTCTCCATCCAAAAGCCATCCCTCATCACTCATTAAGGAGGGTACAATTTTGGAAGACGCTTCTAAGGTCTCAAGGTAAGACCCTGCATGAGCCTGTGCTAGCAAAGCAGCTATTTCGACCTCACGGATGTCATTTGCGGGGTGTTTCTTTGGCGCGAGGCTTTTTTTTTTTTTTTTTTTTTTTTTTTTTTCTCCCTTTAAACACCACAGAATGGTCGTTTCCCCAGGTGTATGCGCAGACAACATTTGGTGTGTGTGTGTGTTTTAACCTAGAAAAATAGCAGCCTGGGAAGACTGAGCCATTCAGCTTAATAAAAAGGAGCCTGAGCTCTTTCTTTTTCTTTTTCTTTCTTTTTTTTTTCTCCTCTCCCATATATCTTTTCTTGCCATGGAATGGCTCCTCTCACCTGGCCGCGAGGCTAGCCTTTACGGGTGCGCTCTCCAAAAGCGGCACAACACGGTCATTTGCAGCGGCTTAATTACAACCGGAGTGCGAACGCGGCTGAGGTTGATACGAGGCAAGCGAGGAGCTAACAACGCTGAGGTTCTCCTCGGTGCGCAGTTTGGTGTCAGACAATAACCTGCCTCTCCTGCTTCCTCCTGGCGGTGCGACGGGTTTGGGTTACCCCAGCGCCCGGCCGTGGGGATGCGCCTGGGCTCACCCTGCCAAGCGCCTCATGGTTTCTCAGTTAAGCACCGTTTCTTTCAGAGGCTGAATGCGAGGCTTAATTTCCGTGCGTTGCAGTTACGGGAGGTATAAGCGCGCCGGGCTTTTCCTTTTTTCCGTTCGATGCCGGTTGTGCCGGGCTTTCCCTGCCCCGGCAGAGCGGCGTTTGCTCGGCTCTGGGTTACAGGCGAGGGGAGAGGGGCAGGAGAAAGGGGGAGATGGGAGAGGATGCTGCTCCGGACACCAAGGTGGAAATTTAAACAATGCCGGTGGTTTTTAATTTTTATGTTTAGAAAACGTAGTCATTTCCATGCTGAGAACATCGGCTAATTCCGTACCGCCGCCGACGGATGTAACCCCACGAAAATTTTCTTTCTTTGTGTCTAGATTGGTTGGACTAGGCGCAGACTTCACAAAGCAATGGGGCTGAGCGGGAACAGCACCGCACACCACCGCCAGCCAGCAGAGCACAAAATAGCGTTAGGCTTTAGGAACAGACCCGTCTTGTCCCCCCCACCCCCGGCCCAGGGTCGCGGTCCTGCCGCTGCTCTCCCCCCGACTTTGGCACCGGCGGCACGGCGCGACCCCAAGCAGCGCTGCCCGGCGCCCTCCTCCTTTCCTTTGCTAATTATCACCGGTCGATAATTAATTTGCACGTAGCCGTTGTCCCGGACCCTGCCGACCAAGCGCAAGGTCGTTCACGCTTGTAACGGGCTTCAGCCCGTCGCCCGTGGCCGAGAGGAGCGCGGTGCCGGTGACCCGGCTAATCACCGGGCTGCCAACGGGGCCGGGGGCGAGGCCAAAGCCGGGAGAGGCGCGGCCCCTGCGCGGGTCCCCGCGGCCACACGTCCCCTGTCACCCTCGGCGGCCCGGGAAACCCGTGCCAAGGTGTCCGGGAAGGGAGGAGAGCCCCCAGACCTCCTGCCGCGGACCTGGGGTGCTGTGGGCACGGCGCCTCGCCCAGCCTCCCCGGCACGCTGCGGCGCGGGGAGAGGAAAGCGCCCCGCAAGGGGACACCGCGTTGAGGGCCCGAGTGCTAATGCAAATGGCTCCATCGGGGATGAAGTGGTGGATCTGGGTTTTAGGTTCCCCGTTGCGCTCTTTGTGGGCTTTTCTCTCCCCTTGCCGAGAGAAACAGCCGGAGCCGGCGGCCTCCGCGCTGCAGCCTCCGGGCTGCGCGGTGCCAACCTGCAGCCGGGGGGGGGACACCTGGGAACGCTGAAGCAGATGTACCGTGATCTCCCACAGGCCTTTCGGAAACGGAGAAGTCACGTTCGATGCTAGCAACGAACTTTTTGGTGTCCCTTTAGGTAAGAAGCGCTCCGGCGGCATCAGCACGCTGAGCAGAAAACGCTTTAGGAACGCCCGGCCTCCCCCGGAGGAGCGGCCGCAGCGTGTCCCTAACGCTACCTGACGGAGCAGAAAGGAAGCACCCCTCGGTAATTAACCGTGCCCAGCCGGGGGAGGCTCACTCACTTCTGACTTTTGTTACGAGCCTGCCCAATTATTCCTAGCGGCGCCGCGGGGCTTAGGTAGGGCTGGGCATCCACAGCCCGGCCTGCGGGGGGCTGGCAGCCCCTGCCCCTGCTCCGGGAGAGGGCTCGGGCCGGCTTCGAGGTGCCCCGGGCCGGCTTCGAGGTGCCCCGGGCCGGATTGGGGTGCCCGTGCCTTGCACACGCCGGAGCGGAGCCGCCCGAGGCTGCGGGGCAGGGGCAGGCAGCCCCGGCAGCACGGCGGGGAGGGGATTTTCTTGCAAGCACTCAAACCAAAGCGTCCCGAGATGAGCTTTTTCGGCTCTGCGGGCAGCGGCAGGTAGCAGCGAGCAGCCGGCACCCGCTCCCGTCCTGCCGAGGGGTTACGGCCCCCCGAGGAGCCGGCCGCCCCCTGCCCGGCCCTGCCCGAGCCCCCTGCCCCTCCCGGCCGGCCTCGGGTCGCGCAGCCCCTCGCAGCCTGGGGCCGGGCGGGGGCACGCGGCGAGGGGGGCCCGGACGAGCAGCCCCCGCAGCCCGGACGGAGCCACCCCGGGTATTTTTTCCTGACGGCTTGTTGTGCTAATTGACTTGTTTTCTCCAAGGAAAGCCTCTCTCTCCCTCCTCCTTCCCCACACGCAGTTTTTTCTTTTATTTTCTTTTATTATATTTTTCTTCCTTTCTTTCTCTTTCTTCCTTTCTTTCTCTCTTCCTTCCTTCATTTATTTTTCCCTTCTTTCCTTCCTTCTTGCTTTCTTCCTTTCTTTCCTTTCTTTTTTTTTTTTTTTTTTTTTTTTTTTTGACCGTGAGTGCTCTGCAGGAGCCTCGGGCTTGTGGCGGCATCTACCCGTTTTAAGGAGATTCCCTTACCCCTTTGAGTCTCGTCGGTTTTATAGCTATTACTCTCTTATTAAAACACACACACACACATACAACACATTGATTTCCATCCAAAAGGGCTAATTACATTACTTACAGTAAATAGCAGCCCTGCTGTCCAGGGTCTAGTGTGCCAACAGAGAAAAAAAAAAAAATCCCGGCTTATTTCACTTGATTGACTTCATCTTTGTGTGAAATTGTGTTTTATGAGCTGTATTCTGGCACTCGGAGGAATGTAGCAACATTCAATCTGCAAATAACATTAATTTTAGCTACTTAGGGGGAAAGAGAAGGGAGGAAACGGGCTGCCTGGATCTTGGGTTACATGGAAGAGGTGACTCGAGGAGCCCCTGAGGATGTCTCTGGGATGCTGTGGAAAGGAAGTGGGGGCTGGGGTACTTGTTTCACTAGTCGCGCTCGGGCTTGGTGTGGAGCGTCCCCCAGGGAGCAAGGAGCGCAGAGCTGCCGCCAGGAAGATCCTTCAGTGGGGATCGAGGTGTCAGGAAACAGCCGGCAGCTGTTCCAGAGAAAGGCAAGGAAGAGTGGTGTGAAAAGTAAGTAGGAAAAAGGGGAAAGGAGGGGAGGGAGAGCAGAGAGAGAGATTAGCCAAGGAGGAATGCATCGCCCGGACCCCTGAGCGCGACCAGTGCTCGCAGCCGGCAGCCGGGAAGCGGCCGAGGGACGAGACGGCAGCGGGGGTGGGGACCTTCCCTTCCCTTCCCTTCCCTTCCCTTCCCTTCCCTTCCCTTCCCCTCCCCTCCCCGGGCACAGAGCCGTACCCCTTTGCCCGGCCCGGCCCCTCGCCGGGTGCCGCCAGCCCGCGGGGCTCCGGGTTTGGGGGAGGCGATAAAGCCCACCCCAGCCCACCCCCAGCCCGGCCGCGGTGTTTGTCACGGCTTGCCCATCACTAGGGGTTGAGAGGAGTATGACAGGTCTTTGTTGTCTGAATAAAAATCAGTGGCAGCTCAAGGGAGAGAACTCCTCCTACTAAATTATCAAAAATGGGCTGGCTTTAGTCTCTTAACAAATTGGACAGAGCTCCGGAAAGCAGCAGTCCCAAATCCAACCTACAGGCACTGGGAACTTTAAAGCAACCAGGGACTGCTGAAAATAGCACTTCTTTTTGCTTTCTTTGTATTCAAAACTATAGCCTTTCCCGAGCGCTTCTACTGCCCCAGGTCCAAGTCTCTCCAGACAGGAGCCCCGGCTCTCCAGAACAGTAACAGATCCTTTAGCTCGCTTTTGTTATTTTTTTAAATTAATTATTATCACATTTTCTCCCCCTTGTTTGTTTTCTGCACATCTTCAGGAAGCCCTCGGTGCTTGAGCAAAGAGAAGCTCCTATTGCAACCTCCCTCCCTGCGCTGTGCGCCTCGGTGTAAACCTTTTGGATGATCTAAAGACTCTGGGGTCTGTATATGGAAATAGTGGGGTGCAGAGCAGAAGAAAATACTTGTCCTTTCCGTCCCCCAGCCATGCTTTTCCACGGGATCTCCGGAGGCCATATCCAAGGAATCATGGAAGAGATGGAGAGGCGATCCAAGACCGAGTCCCGCCTGGCCAAAGGGGGACAGATGAACGGCCGAGAAACGGTAAGAAGGGAGCTGGCCCCGCTCGAGAGGGGTCCTGCAAGCGTGGGCCCCCACGGGACAGCCCCCGGCTTGGGGGCAGCCAAAAGCGCTGCCCCCCCTGCCCCTGCCCCTGCCCCTTCCCCGCAACCCTGCGCTTGCGGAAACTCTTCCCGGCCAGCCACCCGTAAGGCCGGGGGTGCCGGGCCGGGCCGGGCTCTCCTGGTGTCCCCCACATGCTGCCGGGTGTGCTCTCCGGAGCACAGGGGGAGTATTTGGGGTCGCTGTTAGGGGCGCTGCGAGCAGCAGCCCTGCGGTGGCCGTGCCCCGTCCGAGCGGGACTGCGATGTGTGCTCCGCTTTCCGCGCCGCTGGCACCTCCCAGACGAACCCCCGCAAGCCCCGACTGCTTGCTTTTCCTCACCGTTTCTGGCCCCGATGGGGGGCTGGCAGACACGGGGCTCTCCCCGAGCGCGATGCCCGCCGGCCCCCTCTGGGGCGGCAGCGGGAGGGTCCCGCGGCGCTCTGTGCCCCCCCCCTCGCCCACTTGTAGGGCTTCTGCGGCCCCTCAAGGACGGGGCACAAAGTAACGGCCCGGAGCCTGCCCCGCCGCTTCGGGCCCTGGGGTGCTCCCCCCTGTCTCCTAAAAAAGCCCCCGCTTTGTTGCGGGAGGGTTTGCAATGTAAATCCCACCCGCCTCTCCGATCGCTGTAAGAGAGGGGCGCGCGACACAACTTCGGGGCGGAAAACGGTCGCGGAGCTGCCGCTTTTAAACACTTCTGGCTGTCCAGGGAGGTGCTGGGGGCCCCTTTTCCCCGGTGCTTTCCCAGCGAGAGCAGCCCCGGGCTCCGCGGCGGAGCTTTTGTTGCGGCGGCTGCTCCGTGCCCCTTTGTGCGGATCCGGCTCCTCCTGGGGCGCCCGGCAAGCCACACAAGTTGCTCGGCGAAAAGATGCTGGTTTTCGGCGAAACCCGGCCCGGGGCTGAGCGCTCGCTGCTCTTCGCACCATCCACCTGTCTCCTCTCCCCAGCTCCGCTTGTAACCGGCCCGCCTGCCTCCAGAGACGGGCCCGGGGCTGCTTGGAGCACGGGGAAAATTGACGGGAGAACCGGTGCAGGCGCGCAGCCGTGCCCCGAACTTGCAGAGCGGCGCTTCCCTGCTTGAAAACGCCGTTCTCCCGGGGCGCTCCGCTTCGCAGGCAAGAGCGACGGGGAAGCCCCAGATGTAACTTGCCAAACTCGGAGAAGAACCGGCTCTGCTTCCCTTTCTGAGGCCTAAGCAGTCGCCTCCACGTACCCAAAGGCCGCGAGGCTGTTGAGGGGGGGTTAGCGGGGTGTAGCCGGCAGCCGAAGCCCGGTGCCAGTGCCGGGGGGTCGCGGGGAGCGTCCCAGCCCCGTCTGACCCGTGGTCGCGGCGCGGTTGTCTTGCAGAACATGCCCCCCCTGAGCCCCGAGAAGCCCGCTCTGTGCGCCGGCTGCGGAGGGAAGATCTCCGACAGATATTACCTGCTGGCTGTGGACAAACAATGGCACCTCAGGTGTCTTAAGTGCTGTGAATGTAAACTGGCTTTGGAGTCAGAGCTCACCTGCTTTGCCAAGGACGGCAGTATTTACTGCAAGGAGGATTACTACAGGTACAGCCAGCAAAACCGCAGCCCCTCACGAGGCATTTCCACGCGAAACGCGCTTGAATTCCACACGGGCTTGCAAAGGCCGGCGGGTCCCTGCCCGCACGCCCCTGCCCCCTCTCAGCAGCCTCCCGTGCCAAACCCAAACGGGTGGCCGGCGGGGTGCGGGACACGTGAGCCCCACAGGAGCCGTGCCCCGGGTCTCCCGCTGCCCTGGGGTAGCCCCCTGCGAAGGCAGCCAGAAGCCAACAAAAGTTTCCCCCCGCCGGGTTTTCCGCCGCTCGGGAGCGCGGCTGCCGAGCCCCGCAGCGCGGAGCCCCTTCCTCGGTCCTAAAAGCAGGGGGAGCTTTTAGGGGCCCCATCCGCCCCCGTCTGTGCTCTCTGGCGGCGGGGAAGGGAACGCCCAAGGGAACGGGGCCACGCGGCGGGGAATGCCCCCAGGCGCTGCTCCGAGCAGCCGGGGCCGGGGGCTCCCCGCCGAACCCCCCCCGGCCGGGAAGGCGGCGGGTGGGCAGCGGCGGGGGCGGCCTTCCCCTGCTTTTCTAGTTGATGCCCACTTCTCCGTTTCCCTCAGAAGGTTCTCCGTGCAGAGATGTGCCCGCTGCCACCTTGGGATCTCGGCCTCTGAAATGGTCATGAGAGCCAGGGAGTCGGTGTATCACCTGAGCTGCTTCACCTGCACCACCTGCAACAAGACTCTGACCACGGGCGATCACTTTGGCATGAAGGACAACCTGGTTTACTGCAGGGCCCACTTCGAGTCCCTTTTGCAAGGAGAATACCCCCCTCAGCTGAGCTACACCGAGCTGGCGGCCAAGAGCGGAGGGCTGGCGCTGCCTTACTTCAACGGCACCGGCACGGTCCAGAAGGGGAGGCCGAGGAAAAGAAAGAGCCCTGCCCTAGGAGTGGACATCGTCAACTACAACTCAGGTGGGAAACACACTGAACTCTCCTGCCCCTCCGCCAAGAGCTCGCTCGGGCTTCCCCTCGGCTAGGCAGTGCGTGAGGGACCCAGGCAGGCCAAATCTTGCTTAACCACTGGGAAATCAAACAAACAGCCCTCTGAGGGCTGCAGGGTTTGCGGGAAAGCTAGCAGCAGCCCTCCTCAAGGGCTGTCTTTGCCTATTAATGTCAAGCACTCAAACTTAGCCACTTCCCAGGGTAAAGACAAAACCAAAACAAAACAAAACCCTGACAAACACTGCAGAGTTCTTTCTCTGTAGGAACCTCAGAGACAGCGGTGCCATTATCTGTATTTTACGAACAAAAACCACTTCGTCATTTAGACCTCAAATTAAGAGTACCCAAAAGGATCAGCAAAAAACAATTTTAGAGAAAAGTCAGTGTATGGCTCCTACGGCGTCAATGGAGTACGCATGCACTCAATAAAGATAGGCAACCCACAGCAATGAACTCTTCAGGCTAACAGTCTTGTTTTACTGGCACATAAACAACCAAGCTGCACAAGAGGCCAGCGAATAAACGCTGTTCCCTGCAACTAAGCCTTAACAAATGTAATTAACGAGAACGGGCTCTGCTCTCTTAAGGGGAGGCAGGGAGCGAGTGGTGCTCTGCGTTAAATCCCCCCTAACTCCAGCCACTTTAAGTCCCCAAACCGTGTCTAGGGACAGCGCTGGCGGCAGGGCGTTTGTGGTGGCCAGGCGCTTCAGGCGGGGGCTCACCAGGCGGGAGAGGAAAGCGGCGAGGGTTAATTTCGCAGCTCCCGGCCCCAAAATGCTTGCCGCGAGCGCAGGGAGAGGGACGCGCGCCGGTTGCGGCCTCCGGGCCTCCTTCCCGGCCTCCCTGCCTCCCTCCGGCCTCAGTCCCAGCCTCCCAGCCTCCCTCCTGCCCTGCCTCCTCCGCCCCAAAGCCGCTCGCTGCCGCTGGGGGCCCCTGCGCGGCTCCTCCTGGCGGGCCGGGAGCTGCTGCATCTCCTCTGAGCCGCGGGCCTCGGAGCCAGGGCAATCACGGCGCTAATTGTTCCTTGTTAATTGAAGATGACATCGGAATCCTGGCTCCGGAGCGGTTTCCAATCAATGCTGAAAGCTGCTAAAGAAAAGGGGACCTGTGGCACAGCCAGGGCTCGCTCGGTCCCGGCTGCTAAGGGGGGGCGCCTATGCCTCCAGTTCTCCCTCCCTCACCCACATCCCCTAAAAATTCCCCTCAAACAGAAATATTTAGGGACAGCTTCTCGTCAGGATTAGGATCGGAAATTAGGGGAAAATGAAAAGCTGTGGGTATGACAAAACACCCCCTAAGCTTCAGGTCAGGACTCGAGAGAGGCATTATTTGCAGGCGCTGTCAGTTTTCATGCGCTAGTCCTAAAAGTCTCCTTCGTTACACCAGTGGGGGATGTCAGTTGTTTCGCTTACTCCGAAATGGGATTAAAAACCACTGCTCACGATAAAAATGTAGCTCACTTCATCGAGATCTCGCAGAATTAAAAACAAAACAAACAAACAAAAAGCCGCTTTATCTATCAGTCTAATGCTTTGGACTCACTCTTGCTGGCCGAGAACTGTGACCTGGTAGGGCCGGAATGCTTTTATTTAGTCGTTTACAGCATTATCTAGCCATGGCCAGCGCTGACACATGCTCTCGACAAAATGCAGCTTGCAGCCAAACCGCGCAGCCGGCGCAAACGACTCCAGCCCACCGCCCCTCCGCGCTCCAGCTGCAGGGGGAGGAACGGGAGGCTCTGCCCGTTCCGAAACGAGCAGCGGGAGCCGAAGCCGTTTCTCCCGAAACACAAAAGTCTCCGAACAATTGGCGGCCGCCGCCCCGCGCTCACGGCCCCGGCCCCGCAAGGCCGAGCAGTGCACCGCTTCCAGCGGGCGGGCGGCCCCCGGGAACGGCCCCGCAGGGGACAGGGGCTCAGCCCCGTGCCCCGGGGTGCTGGGGGCGGCTCCTGCCTCCCCCGGCCCGGCTCTCAGCCCCCTGCGGCCCGGCCTGGCCCGGCCGAGCCCCCGCTCCCCGCAGCCCCCGGCGCGGCGCAGCCTCCCCGCGCCCGAGCGGGTCCCCAGGGGCCGCCACCAAAGGCTCGCTCCTGTCGCCCCCGGTTTGGTCCGCGCCCCCCCCCCCCCCCCCCCCCCGCTAACACCCAGAGAGGAAGGGGAAGCCCGGGTTGTCCGGGGCGATGTGCAGAGAGTTTCCCATCGGGGCAGCGAGCCGGGCTCGGGTCAGGGCCACTGAGCCGCCGTCCCCAGCCAGCCGCGCGTAAAAACGCGTGTGTGTGCCAGCGCCCCCGGCCCCGCGCTCCTTTTGTCCCGGGGAGCGGAGCTCGGGGCCAGAAAGGACCGGATTCTGCCTCCGGATCCACAGCAGCCTCCTTGTGCTCTGTTCTGTTCAGCACTTTGATCGCTGCCTCGCAGCTCCCCGGCTGTAAAGTGGGAACGCAACGATAAATAACTCGAAATGTTCCGAGGTAAAAGCCGTTCCTACTGGTGAAGTGCCTGGAAGCAATGTGCAAAAATGGGAGAAAGTATTCAAAAGTACTTAAAACATTCAAAGCTTTCTCTATATTACCTCTTATATCACAGAATTAATATGTATTTTGAGGGAAACCGCGTTGACTTACAGCCCACAGGATACAGAAATGAGATGGTGAAGAAGATTTCCCTAGGAAAATATTTTACGCAGCTGTTGCTGAAAGAGCTGTTTACTTTATTCACAGTATACATGTGAAGAATTCTTGGCAATAAAAAGCAAACTGTTGTAGCTCTTTCCAAAGCAAAATTAAATTCACAGCCCCGTGATCCCGTGGCAATGAAGTGCGCAACGATGTCTTGCCCGATTTTTCGCTCCCCCCTACTTCCCGGGCAGCAGCGTAAAGCTCCGCACTACTGCGCGGCAAAGCCACGCAGCGCTGCTCCACCCGTGGAAAACAGAGACTGATTTTATCACTGCATAAGCTAGGCTTGTCTGAGGATGCTCTGAGCCCCGTTCCCATTTTCTCATGAAAAGGAAAGGTGAAGTCAATCACGGGCAAAAGAGCAGACGACAGAACCCAGGGCAGTAAGCAGGACAAGGAGCCCGAGGAAGTTCGCTTTGCTGCTGCAAACGTGAGCGGTCCGAGGGGAAGAACAGGAAAGCAAACAAACAGCAGCTTGCAACTGTCTGAAGTGAAACTCAAGGACTGAATGCTGGTAATCTGATTTATGTCAGTTTACCAGTTACTGCCCACACACCTTGACTGAGGGCAGTGCGATTGCTTGTGAAAGCAAGGAGTAAATACAATCCAAATTTGGTCTGAAATTGTTTTCAAGGCAAATTTAAACCCCTGGTATTTTCAGAAGTGTCAGCTCACTTTGTTTGAAAGTGCAGATATACTTCTTACCAAGCCCAGAAGCAAACCTAGCTATAATTAAATATTCACCTGATTTTCTGTCAAAGTGTTGTCTTGCCAGCATCTGTTCTTGTTGACTCGTCTTATAATTCAAAAGAGAAAGCAGCTTCAAGAAGCTTTTTATTTTCTCCTGGTTTCAAGTTGTTTTGCCTCTGTTTTTAGCACTGTCAACATCAGTCTCTGCATTGTGTGATTCCTCTCCTTCTCTCCTCTCTTTTTGGAGAAACTGGGATCTACTTGGCCTAGTAAATAATCCACCATTTGAGAGCAGTTCAGAAATTCAAATGAGCAACTAATGAAACTTGATCTAGTTTACACACATTCTGAAATATTTTTAATTAGCTGTTCTTTAATTAACATGCTCTACCATGATTACATCATCAATTCTCTTCTGTGTGACTGAGCTATCTTTACAAAATGGGATCCTGAAACCCAATTGCTTTTAAGCCAAAAAGAAAAATACAGGTGGTTTTCCTTCTCTCTCTCTTTTTTTTTTTTTTTTTGTTTTCCCCAATACTAACACTTCGTTCCCCAGTGTGAGATGATGATGCCACAGTCCCTGAATAGCTGCAACTCTAGTGTGCAAGTCACACCCATAACAGTGTAATCTGGAACCAAGTCACCTTTTAGAGACACTTGGAAAATCCCGAGTCAGAGAAATCAGGGAAACTCTTACAGTTTGGAGCCGCTGCTTGTTTGCTTGTAGAAATGTCACAGGTCAGGACCAGTGAAGAGCTACTGTGCATCGGGACTGAGACTGAGGGCCTGAATCAAGCCCCAGTGAAGCCACTTTCTGGAGATGCTTTATGGAGCAAAGTCTCTGAGCAGTTCACACGATCTCCCAGGCAGAGCCCCAAAGTATTCATTTTAGCAGCAAAAAAGTCCAGATTTTATGCTTTCCAGATCAACTGTCATAACAAACTTTCCTGCTGCACATCTTTTTTTATAGGTGCTTGTGATTTGGGGAAAAGCTGAGGAACACTCAGAATGCTGGCTTGACCTTTATTCTCCTCTCGAGCTAGGAGTGTTTCAGTGAGTGAGATTTCAAAATCTGAATGAGATTTCAAATGACTCTTTGGATGCCCAAAGCAAAACCATCACCACAGGGAAAAGACTTATTTGAAAATAAATGCCAAAGGAGAGATAACTTTCTAAGTCTGCCCTAAATAGGTAAAGGCCCGGGAGACATAGCATGTTTTAAGAATAGGAAAAGGTCATCTTTTTGATCTTTTTTTTGTCTCATTTAATTATCACATCTGTACTTATTCTTGCACCACATTAGCTTCCTTCCTCTCTTGCTTGCTTCCTTCCTTCCTTCCAAATAGTAGATGCCTTGAGTTTTGCCTTGATTCCTTTATCCTGCTTGGTGCATGGCCACTAACTCCTCGTTTCCTTTGTTCATTGCCCAGGCTGTAATGAGAATGAGGCAGATCACCTGGACAGAGACCAGCAGCCTTATCCCCCATCCCAGAAGACAAAGCGCATGCGCACCTCCTTCAAACACCACCAGCTTCGTACCATGAAGTCCTACTTTGCTATCAACCACAACCCAGATGCCAAGGACCTCAAGCAGCTTGCCCAGAAAACAGGCCTGACCAAGAGAGTTCTGCAGGTAAGAAGCCACCATCACAGGCTTGCCAGCATTTTCCCCTACCCCTGCCAGCCGATAGCATTTCCCGCATGCGTAACGAGAGCGATATATATACCAATACTTTTGTTAGGTGCGTCCCTAGTGGGTTTTCAGAGGGGTGCGGTGTTACACAGCAGGAGTGCCAAATATGTGCCTTACCACCCGAAGGCAGCCAAACACTGAAACATGATTTGTAAGCAGTTGCGTCCTCACGATGAGGAAACAGCCTCCGCAGCCTACCAACTCGGGAGATACCCTGGGATCTGTAGTCTCTTGGTGGTGGCCTTACTAAGGACAGAGGTAGCCAACCTACTCATTTTACACACACGGTGTGAAGCCTTTGGGCTCCTGTGACGCAGCAAATGTGGCCCCTCAGTGAGCCGATCCCCCAGTACACAGGAGGGAAGCTTTGACCAGTATGATCTCCAGGACCAGCCCGTTCCCTGTTATCACTAAGGGCCTCTGTAGTAGAAAGTTACCTCTCTGCAAAAGTGCCCAGCAGACGACATTAATAAAAATCCCTGTAAAGGTGTGTGCTAGCTCAGCGAAGTTAAAGGGAGGGATGTGTTACACGCAGAGTGCCAAAGAAGGGCAGCGATCAAGGTAGAAGGAGAATCTATTAGCGGCGATTGCTCGTCTGTGTTACATACTACCTAAACCATTTTCAGTGAACCTTATGGAACAGAAAGACTAGGTGACCCGTATCAACAACCTGTACGACAGGGATGGTGTAATCGCCCCTCTCTCCCTTTCTCGTCAGCCTTTTAAAAGGATTGAGATAAATTTCGAGCCTTGGCAAAAATCTGCTCATTCACCCTTTGCCTCAGTCACTGTTGTGAGTCTTGACCCCAAACCTCTCCAACCCAAGAAAACGCCACGTGGCCATCAAGAAGTTGTTCCTCTTGGGTGCATGAGCGAGCAGTTTTTTCCCAAGGCTGCCCCACGAGGTCTGCAGGCTGGGCTGCCACATTCCAGTGAGCGCCGTGGCGCCGGGCCCTCCCGCGTGTTGTAGTCAGGACCACCAGTAGCGAGCGAAGCTGTAGAGCAACTTGGGCGATCTGCCACACAAATCAATCGGCAGGACAATTACGTAAAAGCAAGAACAAAGACAAACAAAGACAAACAAGCATCGGTAAAGAAATCAATTGGGATTGGTTTGCAGGTTTGGTTTCAAAACGCGAGAGCCAAATTCAGAAGGAACCTTTTGCGGCAGGAGAATGGGGGTGTCGATAAAGCTGATGGCACCTCGCTTCCGGCACCGCCCTCAGCAGACAGCGGCGCACTCACTCCACCCGGCACTGCGACCACTTTAACAGACCTGACCAATCCCACTATCACTGTAGTGACATCAGTGACCTCTAACTTGGACAGCCACGAATCCGGGAGCCCCTCACAAACTACCTTAACGAACCTTTTCTAACATTTCATTTTTTTTTTTTTTTTTAAATCTTACTCTTCTTCTTTATTATTATTATTATTATTATTATTATAATTTTTATTAATTTCAAGCTTTTTTTTTTTAAAAAAAAAAACAACAAAATAACAAACCCACAAAATATTTGGGAAAATAAACAGCTTGATGTGTAGCATCTGCAGCCACTTGGCAAATGAGTTTGAAGTAATATGTTGCTATAATAAATGGAGATTTATTGTTGATAAATTGTACTCAAATTTTTTTAATTCATCAGACAACTGAAGAGAAGGTTATGAATCATTCCAATAAGTGCCTCTTAAAATTGTATGTTACTTATTTCCAGAATCTTGAAAAAAGATTACTACTACTACCAAAAAAGCCCACAAACAAACAAACAAAAAACTAACAACAACACCAGAAGTTTCTTTTCCCTCCTTGATAACCAGACAAAAATCAGTTTAATTATAGCCAAAATAATGCTGCTTCAGGATTGCACGTTCACTTCTGGCATTTGAGAACACGAAATTTCATTTCATTTTTAGAATGCATCTACAAATTTCGTATGGTTTCTTTTTCTAATGTAGAAAAATAAATGCAAAACGAATTACATTAATCGCTGGACTAGTCAGACCGCAAGTCCCGGTGCTTTTTTGCTTAGGCGCTGGTCACAAGCCTGACCCCGCAGAGCACCGGGGAGTCTCACTGGGCCAGCCAAGCAGCCCTCCGGCAGTTCTTCACCCAGCCGGGACGCCCTTGGCCACCGCTGAAGGCTGCTGCAGGGCTGCAGAGCGAGCCCCAGCCTGCGCGTGGGGGTGCTGCTGCCAGCCTCTGCCCCCGCCGTCGGTACGGGCAGGAGGCAAGACGCGGGGAACAGCCTCCAGAGTGGGCTCACTGTTAAAGCAGTAACAGCAGAGGGACGACTCAGGCTGGGAGTCCCACTGATCTGAAGAATTGCACAGGGAGGGCTTTTCATTTTTCTCCGCAATCGGTCACACGGCACTGATTGGGAATTAAAAAATAAAATAAAATGCAGTTTGCTCCACGGCCTCGATGCCATGCTATTAAAGCAGACAGCCTCTTTGGAGAGCACAGAAATGATTTCCAAGGACGCATACGCACACGTACTGTTAAAACCAGTTTTTGATAAATCACACTTTTTCAGGGAAAATGGAAATAAGCAAAATATAATTTATTAAGACGTTTAAGGAATATGATTTTAGTACAATTTACTCATTGCTATTTTGAATTTACTTTAGATGTTTCCTGAGATTGTACCAGACTCTTTAACACAGGAACTTAAAATCTTTAGTTCATTCCTATCTTTAACATATACTTTAACTTTTTAAACTTTGTATAAACTGAAAAAAAAAGGTAGCAAAAATTCTTACAAAATTGGGAATTGGCAGCGAATAATTTTAAAACAGATAAACTCAGAAGCCTTGTGGATGCTGATCTGAATACATTTCTTAGTTTACAATAGTGATCTTTCTCTTTTTAATTTTATTTAAGCTAAAAGTCTGAATGGTCTGGGCAGTGGTGAATGTTCATTTGTATCCTTTTATTGTAGTTGAACACCAATTAGATTGTGGAGAGTCTCAGAAACAAAACGAACAAAAATCAGTCAAGATCTATGTCTTGCTTTTAGTGGATTGTTAAGAATAACTTTGCACATATACCCCACTTTTTAGACACCATCAAATCTCCTTTTTGGTGGTCAAAGTGGCTATTTAATATATTTTAAAGGTGTCCTTTTTGGCTGTATAAATGTGTGGTTACATATTGACAGTTCACTGCCCACATTAAAGTGCATTATTGTAATTTTTGCTCAGGGTTTTTAGAAAATTAGCACAGAAAAGTAGCTTATTTTTAAAAAAAGATGATGGAAGAGATGTTAACACTGTAATAGAAGAAAGGTGTGTTTGCCATTATATATTTAGCAAGTATGGTTATCATCTTCTAAGGATATTAAATCTTGACTTTTCCTATTTCTATTATCTTATGGGCATTTACCACTAACCAGACCAAACAACCTTGGTAAGGCTGAGATCTTTATTAATACACTTTTACAGGTAAAAAATATTGATACTTATAAATTTTGTTCTTTGACAGAACAATATATGGTACTAGAGATCTACTTTATTAAGTAGACTAATTAAAACTCAGTTCTACTATGTGCCTTATGATATACCTTGGGAGTAAGTTTGTGAAAAATCAGGATATATGTGTTGTTTGTTAAATTAACTGTTTTAAGCCCTTTTGACACCTCACTAGTTTTGTACTGTTTTACCTCTTATTTCTGAAACTCTTTTTATGGTGTATCCTGTTAGAGGGGACAAACATGTCATAGAAAGCAGTTGTGCACTCTTTCAGATATAGTTGATAAATCCAATAATCTTATATATTGAGCTTCGTGTTTATAGTACAGTAAGTGGTCTAGCAAAATTGTCCATGTTTCTTTGTTTATTGATAAATGCATTGTATAGAAACTATTTCCCCTAAATATTTATGGACCAAACAATTGTGATATATCCTATTAAATTTGTGTGAATAAACCATTTTGAATCTAAGGAGTATTATTTCCCATCAGTTTTTTATTATTTTTATTTTTTAATTATTATTATTATTTTGTTTTAATTTAAAGCCTACATGTTCCAGTGTGTCTCTTTGCTTTTACGGTCTCTGTGAACAACTGGTATTAAACATGGAAACACACCCTTTTAAATATTCTAAAATATGGTTCCTTCTTAGGTTTTCAATTTCTTCATATTCAATGTATATGCTACTGCTGGTGCCATTTAGATTTTAGCCTCTTAGCCCCCCTTTTTGAACATGCAAAGTAATGCCCCACTGATTTGATATTGAAACCCTGTCGTAGACTTCTAAAAAAGCCAGAGAACTAGTAGCTAAAGTTATTGCATGACAAATATAACCTAAATAATATGATGAAATGAATCAAGATTTAATGCTAGGTATATTGAACACAAAATAGAATTGCAGACCCCGAAAAGCCAGGTTGCTCTGTAGTTTAATAAATTGTCACTATGATTTCTTTCAGGGAGAACAAATCATGGGGCATTACAGCCAAACATCCCGACGTTTGAAAATTCCCTAAAGTATTAAAAGAAGGGGAAAAGTTTGATCGGAAATCCACTGCAGTGAAGACAAAGACAATATTAGGTTATGATAATCATACATTTAAAAATCTATTGAGCCAAAAATAAAAATAAAAGACTCGATGTCATTTCCTGAATGTTAACAAAACATATGTTATTTTATGGTGTCTAATTAACAGAACTGAAGGCTTCAACAAATTGTGTGGTATTAAAAACAAACTTAGAGAAACTATGTACAAAACCAGAGCAACCTGGCAGCAATCTACCCAGCCCATATTTGAAGAAATCTTTTCTTTCAAAATATCACATTTGTCAAGCACAAGTACCTGTAAAATAAAATCTGAGTGCATTCATTCCACTTGCTTGCTAATGTGTACTAGTCATATCTGTTAAATGGATTTTTGTAAATTCAAAGAGAACTTTTCACTCATTCAAGATCATAGGAATCAAAACCCAGTAACCTTAGTACTATTGTTTCTGAATTATTTTTTTTTAAACAAGACAAATCTGCATGCACTTTTTCATCTGTCACATATAGTGTACATTTCTGTATGATGAATTTCTCTTTGATGTTTCTTGTATAATAGCTTTCATTAATAAACATTTTATTTGATGCAAACATAGTTAACTTTATGTAAACACATAGCTAATTGTTCCAACTAATTTAAACTTTTATTTTGAAAAGAAGCAGTACAGTGCAGTTCCAATATGTTATATATATAAAATCAACAAGAATGAGGTAGCAATACTGTTGCACAGCATAACATTATTTCATTTGATGTTTACTTTTTAGTTTTTTAACTTGTTGTATAAAACTGACATGTTTTTAAAAAATTCCCATCAGCATCAACAATAATATAATCCCCAAATTCTTCATCAATGTAAGATAACATAAGCAGTATGTAAAATTCTCAATGGCTTTTAGAATACATGGATATAATTTGTGGTTCCCTGAGCTGTTTACATGGTCACTATGCAATGAGCAAGTACATAACAAATAGATGCTCCTAAGATTCCCAGTCCAAATCACAGATGATTTTTACAAGCTGACAAGCAAGTGTAAAAATAACCAATTATTAGTAATGAGGTTTTGTAACTGTTAAGCAACTATTTGCAGAAAGATTTTTTAAAATATATTCCTATTTAGCTGTATAGCCAAAGCATATGTTAAACAAATTAACATATAAAAGACTTGCCAGAAAATCTTTCATTAAGATGACATTTTTATTATATACTAATGAACCCTATGTAAACAATGTAACTTTTATGAATGATGGACATTAAATATTTCACTTACGTGTATCCTCAGCATTTTGCATGTTTTCTTAAACTCTTCCAGTTTCTGAATTCTAAAAAGAAAACCATACAGTTATTAACAGCATAACACAAAGTTGCATACAGATTACTGCAGCGACCTCTGGAAACTGGTAACCAAGAGTGTTCTAATGGCAATAAAAAGGTATCATTTATTGGTGGCAATTATGGGAAGTATTGTTTAAACAACACTTTTATAGTCTGTTGTAAAGTTCTATTGAAAAATGTTAGCATGGAGGACTTAATTCAAATCAGCTTGATCAGAAATTTAAGTATATTGTGAAATTCTTAAACCAAGCCTTATGTGTATTTATTACTGCAGAAAGAAAGGAAATGTAGGAATGTGATTATTCATATCACAGCCATAATGTGGTTTCCCCTTGTTGTTCACAGGAAAATTTTACAAACATTAATTATTAAAATTGGTAAAGAAGTTGTTGGTGTTTAGGGCCATGAGAAAACTTATGTACTATAATTTTCCTTTTGTAAATCACTGCATTCTTTAATAAGTTGGATTCCTTCTCCCCCTGATTTAATACTTACAGACAGATTTCTAGTCTTAATTATTGTCCATGTGCTGCTTTTTTATTCTGATTCAAATTAGAAAAAAATAATTAAATGCTCCTGGTGAAATAAAAGCTCCACTGAAGTTAATGGTAAAATTGTCACCGATTGAACTGCAACCAGGACAATTTTACGTTTCCCAGTCAGATTAGTGATAGGAAGGTTTGCTTTTCTTAACAATGCTATTCTTTGTTTGGAGATGATCCTGCATATAGTGCTCTGATTGGTGTGAGTAGCTGCATTAGCCAATCTAAGATTTTTTACAAGGTAAGAATATCTGTTTCCTGCACTGAGAGTAAATGTTGAAAGGGCAGCATTAGAAAAAAAAAGTAAGGAATAATTTCAGACAAGATTTGAGAGAATGCAAGACAAACCTAGGTTTTCACTTGTCAGAAGTGAGAAATGTGTTGGGGTTCTTTGCAGTGGATACATCTAGATGCAGCTTTTCTTTGCACTCCTGGTCTTGAAATAGAAGTCAATTTGTGCAGTCCTAGAACATCTGACTAAGAATTATTTGCCAGAGAAAAGGTTTGCAGGACCAGGTCAAATGACAGAAGGCTGACACCAAAGCGGACTGAAACTGGTGAATATTCTCTCCCTGATTCCATGGGCTTTGAGCCAGGAGTTGAATGAACATAGAGACTAAACTACTCTCTTGTCTCTAAAGAAAGCATAACCTTCAGAACGAAACAGAATGTATAGACAGCCATGCCGCTCTGTGCTTTGGATTTCATTCTTCAGAGCTGCTAATCAAAGCACCTGGCACATGCATTAAATTGACTTCAAAATATTTCTTTCTCCTTCACCCAAATACAGGACACAAATTATACTACTGGAATTTCCAGAAGCTACTATAGTGTTGGAGACTTTATTCAGTTATTCTGCAATGCTGAACAATTCTTCTGCGCTTCTCACTTGACACAGACTCATCTCGACACATACCTAGATATATATCCTTGTCTTGCCTTCAGATAACCAGTACTTTCATATCTATTTAAGTCATTCAAACCTATAGGAAGCAACTCTCCAGCAAAATCAGTTGTCATAATTTCTGTTTTGTTGCTTCTCTGAAGTAAAACATTTTTCCAAAGCATTTTTAGGTTATTATTTTGTACTTTTTTAAGCTTTTTTTTTTTTTTTTTTTTTTTTTTTCCATAGCTTTGGACCAAAAAACGGTAGTTCTTGAAACATCTACACGTACAGATTATTTTGCTAGCTTTTCCTGTAATATCTAGAAAACCAAACTTACTGCAATCTTTGAATTCATGGCTTGCATGTTTCTGTAAGAGTGTTCCACACTGCAAATAGTTTTAATCATAACAAATGACATTAAATGCATTCAATTCTATTTTTACTAATACGATAAATATTGGAAATGATAGTTTCTTGGCTGCACTCAGTTTTGGATCAAGTGTGCTTCTGTTTTTGGAAATGGGATTGCAAGCAAGCATCCTTTGAAATTTTTATATTTGCTACTGCTAGGAACAGAGAGCTAGACTAAAGGCCTAATTTAGCTTGACAAAAATCAGTGTTATTTTCTGATTTGCCCTCTTTTCAAATTGGACTTAGCACACCGAGGATAAAAATACTGTCAATAATTTATTATAGATTTCTGAGTCTGACCAGATGCATAGTATTTTGAATCTGTGGGACTCATGCATAGAACAAATAAATAATAAAGGAAGGAACAATCTAAGAAATGGTTATCAGACTACAAATATAAGCAGTCACTGAGAGAAATGTGGTAGCTTATCATCCTATGAAACCTGATTTCACCAACTTCCTTTTGGAGTTTGGACTTACTGGAGTATAAATGACCAAGTAGCCTTTTGTGATCACATATAACTTAATGCTATGACTGAGATGCAGTAGGGAACAATCTGTAACAAGCATTTTTCAGGAATAATTATCTAAGGAAAATAACAAAATGTTACCGAACACCAATAAAATAATATTTGTCATCAGGAAAACCAAGAATGCCAACTACATATTAATATTGTATCTTAATGTGATATACCTGTTAATTAAATTTATCAAACAGATATATATGCCATCATAATAAGGAGATATGCATGTTGTGTCAGCAGGGGAGGTGAGATAAGTTTAGAAAGTAACCAACTTGGCAACTCAGAGGTGAATATTTTTCATCTGCAAAGATACTTACATAATTACAGGTCAGGCTGCAGCCACAAGTGATAGACTATACCTCATATTTTATTTTCTAGTTTTCCACTAGAAATTATTATTTGACTTGATAAGATGTAGGCTTTTGAAAAGAAAGGTAAGTGGATACTGTAAAGTACATGAATGGGACTGCATGCCTTTTATGTGCCTGCCAGCATATTTGATATAAAACGCTGCACCATTGAGGCTCTGAATATCAGTCTTAAAGACACTACTGCTTTCTTTCTGCTTTTTTATTTGAAGATGCCTTGTTTCCTGTACATGGATAAGCCTTAACTATATTAGCCGAAGTAATTTTTTACCCTATTTGGTCAAAGCTTTTCTTTATAATCAAACCCTTGGACAGATATGATTTTGTGAATCATGCTGGAACAAATTAAGAAATTATAAATGCTGCTGTTCTTTATGAACTATTAGAGAGAGGTTAACATCTACCCAGGAGTGCTTTCTAAGTACAGCAATAATAGAATTGTTCCAAGTGAGTAGATTTCTACTGCTGTTTAACCTGTCACAGTAACATGACACTAAACATACACAATGATCAGAAATTAGTGTTTCTAATTTACAACCACTGCTATTGTTGTGGATGGACTCAAATCAACAAGCTCTCAAAATCACAACTTACTGCTAAAACAGAAGCATTAGAAGACTATATAGTTTGGAGTGCTCAGATCATTTATAAATAGCATCCAGATCCTGACATCTTTTTGTCTTATTGCATTATAAATGCAACAGTCTAAATCTAGAAGCCTCAAAAGTTTTTTTTTTTTTTTTTTTTTTTTTTCCTTGAACCTATTTCAAAATGGAAAAAAAAGAACTTTACAGAACTTCACTTCAGAACAGTTCTAAAAATGTCTGAAGTTTTTTTGTTTGTTTTGATTAATTTATATATTTTGTTGTTGTTTGTTTTTTTTTGTTGTTGTTGTATTTTAGGACAGAAAAGTAGCAGTGAAAAATGATTTTTGGAAGCAGATTCTCCAGTAACTAGACTTGAGGGGCCTCTCTTTTTAGCCTCTGAAGAGTTTTGACATTAAACATTTTATTGTGAATACTTTCTACTTCAAGTAGGTCAAATCCTCCATTTTTTTTCCAGTATATTTGAGTACTGCTGTTTTGCTGTTTCTTTTGTATAATTTTGCACAACTAGTCTGTGCATGATCCCACAGGCAGTCTCATCAGCACAACACATATTTGTTTATGGCAGACCCTTTATCAGGTATAAATCCCACAACCGAACATACCTCATTCCCAGCTGCTTTCCTCACACAACCTTTATTTTCCTTTTTTTTTTTTTTTTTCTTTCTTTTTTTTTTTTTTTTGTGAACTTGTCCCTTCCTTAGGATAAAAATAAAAGCTTCACAGCTGTAGAAAGTAGAAAATGAAGCACTCCTGAGTCGTATCTCTGTCTTTTTCACCAACTTCTCTCAGGGAGAAATGTCTGCTTGTGTCCCCCTTTCACTGCTACGTTGATCAGAGATGTTGTGAGGGGTAACTGTGGGTTAGGCCAGATTTCATACACCAGCTGAGATCAGTATCTCCTCACAGACTGTACTGGGCTACTGGAACATGAGAAAAAGGAGGGGATACGTGGGCTCTGTGGTGCCACCCAACTGCCAGGCCTAGGTGCTACCGGGGCCTGAGCAGGCGCAGCTGGCCCTGATCACCCACAGCCTGGGCTCCATTTAAGCTGGGCCCTGTAGGCCTATAGCCCCTCAGGGCTGGGCTGTACCTCAGTGGGTTTGTAGCCCTGTCTGCCTGCGTGACCTGAAACTGTCCCTAGGGCTGCCTGGTGATGGCTGGGCAAGGCAGACTTTAGGTAAGAGCTGGAGAACCTCATGACTTCATGCTTTGGTTCAGTTCTGCCTCACTTCATTCCTTTGCCACTCCATGGCAGCTAGGGGCCTTTCACCTCTCCCCTCAGGTCAGCACTGAAGGAGCTTGTTGAAGTTGCTTCAGGAAGAAAAGCTGGCCCTTGAGGGCCTCCTTTATGCCCCAGGCTGTCCCCAGCTCTCCCCTGTGTGTCTGTAGGGCCTGGGAGCCTCTGAGACAGGAGGGAGCGAGGCCTGGGCCCCATGCTTGCTGGCTTCTGGGCTGCTAGGTTAAAAAGAAAAACACCTATGTTTCTGTGTACTGATGTGACCTTTTTCCCCCATTAATTCTATTGAAAAATGTTATGATGAAACTTTTAATTTAATTGAAAAATCTCTAAAGACATGAAATATTTTGGGTTTAAAGTTAGAGAGGAGAACTTTTTTTCAGTTCAAACTGAAAAGCAAATAGATACCAGTAGAAAAAGAAATCTTGTGTTTCTCAAGCCTTTCTCAATAACTTTTTACTTAAAACTTAACGTCTGCCCAAGAGATACAAAACTAGGACTTGAATACTAAAGAATAAATGCTGAAGCACAAGACTGAAGAGAACAAGCTAGAGTTTGAGGTATAGTCCAGTGGATGTTGTTAAACAACTTCTGGGATTATGGCCAATGGAGTAAATATTTTCCAAACAACTGAGGAAATATTTTTCAAACTGAACAATGGGGAGTTAAAATTACTTACACATACAGTTTTATTCTCCTCCCCATATTATCTCTTACTTTTTTATTTTGGAGAAAAAAAAAATAAGCAGATTCATGGAGGAACTTGACATGTTCAGTTGCTCACTGTGTTCTCTGCTGTGCTCGTGCTTCCTCTGTAGAACACGGTGAGCATTCTCTATGAGACAACGGATGGATGGCTTTCTGAATATCAATTGGGCTTAAGAAAACCCAGGTATGAAATATGTTAACTATATCTTTTAAAGTTCACATGCTACTAGTATTAACTGTCAAAAGCAAGAAAACTTGGAGGTGAAGTTTTCTTTCTATTCTTAATTTTGTGATGGCTTGCTATAGTAATTGGGTAAAGGCTTGTGTAGTGCTGTAGAGCACCACAATACTAATATACAGCAGAACCCTGATACAAAAACAAACAAAAAACCTGAAGTTCCTCATTCTTCTTCCAACTGGCATCCACATACTATAACCCTGGCCCTGGAAACATTTGTGCCTCTCTTTAACTTCCTTTTTCTGTGTGATACCACTGAAACTTATTTAAATGGAATTATTTACAGTACTGAAGTTAAGCAAAGGCACAAACTTATAAAAACAGTCTAATATATAGCTTATCAACTCTGTTGCTGTCTAAAAGACTTAAAAGATTTTAAAGACTCTCAGGTATGTTACTAGAGTACCAGTGAAATATCCCTATAGCTGATCATTTTTGCCTTGTTTGTCAGTTGCTTAAATTTGCTTAGGAGTTAGTCTTAGAATAATTGGAAGCAGTCACATGAATGGTCAGGAGTACCATTGGTCAAAAGGAGAAACTGTAAATTGAATATTTTGTGAATGTCATTGCCATGTATGTGAAATGCATTCTGCACATATGTTCTTATTTTGCTGACTGGCACAGAATGAAAAGGCCTACTTCTGGTATTTCAGGTTACAGCAGATGTTACTTTTTTTTCCTGTGCTTCCAAATTATAATACTTAATGTTCAGCACAACTTTAAAGTATCTATATATGAGACACGTAGTGGTAAAGAATGCCCAGATTTAGGAGTTTATTGCTAATGTATAAATATCACGCACTGTTTTCTTAAGTTTTTGTGTGAGCCTTGAAAAAGATGTGCAGAACCAGCCTGAGCAGGTTTTTGAATACTGTGAAAAAAGGTTGTTTCAAACTCAAGTCTATATATATATATATATATATTTATCCTCATTTCCTTGCTCACAAGCAATAGCAGCTTCATGCTCCTTCCCTTTAGGTAACTACTTTCAGGCAACCCAAAGCTCCTGAAGGGAAGCAACATTCAACAATCTCTTCACGACTACGGTAACAGCATGTAAAGTGCTGTTCCACCCTCCTTGTGCAGTTCCACATGGTCACCTCAGTAGGATAATGGTTTGCCCAGAGCATGAATTCCCTCGTGTGGTGACTGTCAATTGACTCCAACTGTAAAATGCAGTGAGAGCAAACAGTGGTGGGAGCAAATGCTGGTATCCGCATCACTGCTTTCCTGCTCAACGCTGTTGCTGACATGTGTCAGAATAGCAGCTACCATCTCCTCCCTGGCTAATAGGAGAGTATGTCCTAGGGTACTTCTTCACCTGTAGTGCTAATGGCAGTCCTGTTCAGAGAGGTTTTGTTTCAGATCCTTCAGAAAGCTTTTTCCCCTTCCGCTGTGTAACGGTGTTTGGATAACTGACCGGTTACTCACGTCAGAAGTCAGAATCCCGGTGTGCCTGCATATGGTACATTTTGTAGTGTTCTATTTGCAATGTCACATGTAGATGAAATTCAGAATACGTGCCGTTTGAGTTCTCTGTGGACTTTTTCTGACCCAAATCCAAGGTAAACTTTGATCTTCTATGATTTAATATCAAAGTCAAGCATAGCAATAGGAGACTGAACAGGTGAATATCTATGTCTTCCCCATAAGGAACTACTATATGCTGTATGTTTGAATTCAAACAATGGTATGTAATGAGCAGAAGAGTTCACAGGCTCAGCTTTGTAGAATTTAGTCTTGTCCAGTGTGCAAATTCCTTTGTGGTGAATGTCAGCTAACCGTGACCTTACGCAGAACGGTGCCGCTCCTGTTGTAAATCAAGTTAGGCGATGATTACACTTGAGCAACTTTCAAGACAAGCATACCTATAGACTCCAAACTGCAGATCCTCATCCCTGTGTGCTGGTTTTGCACTGTGTTGTTTGGAAGTAGGATCGTAAGTGAGTGTTTGCTGTTACACAGATGAAGGAAGTGATTGGAATTAATTAACCCTGTTTACAGCAGCCCTCAAGTTCTGTGGCTTGTGAAAGGGGGTAGTGCAACAGGCATTAACTGGGTTGGGTGTCCATACGTTGCCCTTAAGAGCAAGGAGTGGTGGCAGTTCTTACCAATGCCAGGAGGACGCTTCCCTCATGTAGGTGTTTCTGTGCTACTGCTACAGATTTGGTATCATTAATTTAATGTTACAGAAAGTGAAATCCAGTATATGGTGTTGGGAAAAAGGAATCCAAAGTTGGTTAAATGGCTGGTTTAGTATGATGGCAAAGGTACAAAACACGTTTAAAATTAGTGTATACCGTTAGGCTATTAAATGGCTTGTACCCTGTGCACTGATACTGCACTGTTGTTCTCTAATGGATTTACAAGACTAGAATACTTGCTGTATAGACTGCAGGGAATAAGGGTGGTAGTCAGGCACACAGGTACAGCATGGGTACCCCAGACCATCTATCTGATGGCATCTTCTTTCTTCAGAGACATTGTGCTGCAGCTGTGAATCTTGAAACACTTTTTCTTATTTTACCTTTGCCTATAATCGTATCACTTCAGTGAAGTTTTGCCCAAATTCACACTGGAATTGTGAACAGGATCAAAGTCTGTGGTGTAATTAAACCCATCCCACTTGCAAGAATTCAATCTATTTTCCAAAAGCTACTTCATATCTATAAAATGAGTATGCTTGTATGTGCTATTGTCATCTGGTTTCAATTATCTAAGCTTTGAGACTTATATATGAGGAAACATTAAGTAAAACATTTTTATTAGACACTTTTAAACTACATAGGAAAATTGAGAAAGTATTCAACAAGTAGGGCAGTAGGTTAAGTGAACTAGCGTTACCCAAGGCAGCATTTGCACCCTGGATCGTATGGTGTGAGAATGAGGCTGCACAATTTCAGACTTACCCAGCAAAGATTGCATCCAGCTGTGTGGTAATAGGTTAAACTTTGACTTCTAAGTCAGATTCAGTCAGAGCTTAAACCTTGGCCCCTGTGGCCTTCAGGTATTCTCGGAAGGCGTGCTTTCTCCAGAAGATCTTTCTGAAGACCTGTCTGATTGCACTGTCTACATGCTACTGCACGTTCTGAACATAGCAGCCTTTGCATCATATGTTGCATGCACTGCAAAATCCATTTTGCATCCGAGCTCTGCAGCGTGGACTCTGGATTTAGTGAATCTTAATGTTGGTTGCACTTCTGCATAGATGCTTTGATGTGGGTGTCTGGAGCAACCATGAAGGTGCTGTGATTCTTAAGGATGCTTCGCAGTCCGATAGATGTGGTAGATGCCAGTTTTTCTGTGCACCACTATGAGGGTTTCCCATTTAAAATGCCAGCAGAATGTCTGAATGTAGCAAAAATGCTGCCATTTTCTGTAGCCTTATTTTCAAATATTTATCTTGTAGTGGTGTCAAACAAGTCCAACTGGCCAGAGTCTGGCCAAGCTGCAGAAGTGTAAGAAAATGGAGCATTGTGATGGGGAATGCAGGCAATTAAAACCATGCACCAGAATTTATACTTAACTGAAAAACCACAGCTTCATGTGACATGGTAGAGAGCTGTTCCTGAATATCTGCAACAACGTACAAGTAAGAATTAAGGCTTTTTAAGAGCTTCTAAAGAATAGTAAAAACCTGTTTTAACAAATATGCTAGCACACTGGCAAGTAAGCTACTGCTCCCTGTGGTTTTGTACTTTATACATCCTCCACTAAAATATGGCCAAAGGCTTTTCTTAATAGAATAAATTGTGTTTGAAACTAATTGCCAGCTGATTAGTCATCTCCCGAGTTCTCCGTTCTGTCAGTGGCGGTGTGTAACGAAGCATTGGCAATGTCACATTTTCTTTGTAAAGGGTGAAGTCTTCTGTTTTCTTTTGGTGTAATTGTACATATAAAATAGCAGTAACAACACTACCACCATCTTTAATCAGGATTGAATTAATTCTGTTTTAAAGGGTCTAGTCCTGTGAAGTTCCAGATTAATTTCTGTGGGAGCTAAAGCTACCCAATACTTTTTTTTCAAGGTTAGGATAGAAAATGTTATTTTTTCTAATGTCTGGCCAGTGCTCCATTTTCATAATAAACTTGCTTTATTTTGAAGTCTTTCTTAAGGACCAAAATAAGGTGGTGTCTTCTGTTTTTAAATGAAAATTTAATAGGGAGTTTGAGCTTTTAGAGGAAAACAGAGCTTCCCTCTCCATTAGTCTACAGGCTGCAGCATAATATTACTAATCGTGGTTGCATAGGAAGGCTTTAATAGCAGTCATCCTCATAACTCAAGGAGCACATCTGAGCACGCAGCCACCCTTCATTAGCACCTTTTCAATAATTTCAGTGCCTTCAGGACAGCATGTTTTGCATTGCTCCATTAGAAGTGATGGACACATACCGAAGACAATGATCTGCAGCTTTATAAAAAATAAAAAATCCTTTCTTTTGGCTGGAAACAAGCAACTGAGCAGTGGACTTGAAGAAAAAATCATTTCTTTGTCCGTGAGAACTAAGGCCTCTCTGCCACTAGAGGGTGAGACAACTACAAACCAAGCACTGAAGTCGAAGTCATTCCTGTAGTGGGTACAAACTAAAGTCAACATGCGGACTACCTCAGGCGTTACCTTGGTTATTCATTTTTAGAGAGACAGATGCACACTGGGCATAGCAAGTACTTTTCAGTTGGTCTCAGACAGAGCTGCAAAGTAATGTGGCAACAATCTGTGGTAATGAGCAACAGTGGAACAAAACTTAGTGTCTAGACGTTAGATTTGGGCCTTGGGAGGCAGAGTTACAAAAATAAATTCTGATCTTGATTCAAGTACTGTATCACACTGCTCTGCTTCAAGAAAACTGTCTGGCTTAGACCGTTTCTCCCTTGTAGTCAAAATTCTGCAAAACAGATCTCTACCTGCTTCCCTTTGATTTGCACCATCTATACCAAAGGTTTTCTTAGTTGTAGTGTTTTTTTTTTTTGTTTGTTTTTTTTTTTTTTTGTCTTCCTACAAAACAGTCTGAGGTTGCCCTGGTGTACCTATCAAACTCTTGAATAAATCCTGTTTTTTGTAGTTTACTACGGCCATGTTTTTTGGTCCTGGCAAAAGCATTAACACTAGTAACATGTGCAATGTTTCTTGACAAAACATTTTACAAGTAAATGTTTTGATACTTGCAGAGTCTCTTAGGGAAGTCTTTAGAGAGAAGGACTAACAAAAACAAAAAGGCTAACAAAAAGTGTGCCATCCACTCTCAACTGATAGTAGGTACTCTTAAATCAGAGATTATACAAATCAATCTGCTGTTTCTTCAGGAACAGTACTTACTGATTTAAAATGAAAATGAAGTCCCACGGGGCAGGGCAACATCAAGTATTTTTTTTTTTGTTGTTCTTATGAATGTCTCTGAATAATTCCTTCTTTAAATATTTTGACAGCGCATGCTGCCTTGTTACTGCATTGTTTCTTCAGCTATCCAAAGTCCAAATTCAACTTCCTCCTTTTTTCCTGCAGAAAGACTGTAGTGTTTTTACAAGCTCAATATGAAAGAGCATGTGTGGGGCCAGGAGAAACAAAACTAAGTGCCATTTTAAGCAGTAATAACAGAAGAGTCAAAATCAAAGAACAGGATTGGAGGCAGTTCTGAACTATTGCCTGGGAGATTTACTTTAGTAGTTCATCTTATGTTAAATGAAAGAGAGTTGTGGCAAGAATTACAGTGATGTCTTGGGATTCTAGTTCTAATCAGAGAGGGCAGCTTCCATCTTTGCTTAGGCAATTTAAAATCTGTGCTACAGACAGATCAGAAATTTGTTGGAAACTTTTTGCATTTATCATCAGTGTTTAAGGGAAATTAACGGGTGAGTTTCTGAAGTAGTTTTTGGATTTTGCATTTTCTGGCCTGAGAATTTATCATGCCCAGGCTTAGCAGATTGCCCAAATCTTATTGGCTGCATACTTAAGGCGTAAAACCAGCACTTATTGAAACTTTTCAATAGGGAAAACACGTTTAAGATTATATTATGCTAAACAGAAACTCACTGTGCTGTTTATATATTGGTTTGCTTGTGGTTCTTGCACAATGCTTGCACTATTTCAGAAACTATAGAATGTTTTTCCATTTTTTGAAGTTATTACAGTAATTAATGTTTGCTATTGTTTTTTTTTTAATATTTTAACTAAAAAGAAACAAATTATGACATTCCCTTGTGCTGACATTAAAAATCCATGGCTCTTTTCTATGGGCTGTTTTCTGTTGGTGTCCTAAATACCATAGGAGTAATAGAGCGTTTACAGTTGGAGGCAATGACTGTTTTCTTCATTTCAGAAGATATTCTGAACTCTACCAAAAAATGTTAACTCTCAAACCTATCCAAAAGCTTTCCTGGAGATACAAATGAAATCATAAGGAACAATCAACTAAAATACTGGTCTGCTACTCTGGATATCACAGTGTGAAGTCTAAAAGAGTTTATTACGATGCTGTCATATTTAACCGTTCCTTATTCTACTTGCTCTTTAGCATCTTAGTGGTATCTACAGGATTTGTAGCTATCTAAATATGCTGCAAGGAACCTTTCTTTTTTCCTGGACAGTGAAGTAAAGCTGTTGCAGCTTGGAAAACTGCAAATGTGTCCTGCTTTTATCTCAACCCGTTACAGCAACAATACTAGATGCTAGCTGCCTACTGGTTTCCAAGGCTCAGAGCCAGACCTGATGCCAAATTAAATGACTGAAAAACTTAACATCAAATTCAATCACACTCTCAATCAGTTTCAAATTGCTGTTAGTGGAAAGGCCTATGCAGTTGAGGTGCAAGAGCTGTGACTTGATTTTAGAGAAAAACCTGAAGTTAAAAAGCCTAGTCTTGGTCCCAATTTCTAAGGCATTGATTTTCTTTCTCTGAGAAAATAAAAATGAAAGAAAATATCTGAGGCAGAAAAACATTGTTTTTTGCATGACACCTGAAAATGGTGTTAGGAGAGGACCAGTGGTGTTTAACTTGATTAACAGAAAAGCAATAATAATAATAAAAAAAATTCCTAAGAGAAGAAGGACCCATGAGAGAGAATAATGCTCAAGCACGACTTGTTCTCTTCTCATAATCTCATTTTGTTATTTGTGGTCCATTGTGTACCTGTGCTTACTTGCACCCTAACAGTTGTTATGGTGCTGGAACAGAGCTCTGCTCATGTGGGGTAAGTGGTGGAGGTGTCTGGGGGCTCCAGGAGAGGAAATGACTCTCAGAAGCCAAGCCTGACTCTTCAGGACATGTCTCTTCAGCAGGGCATGCCTGACGGAGCTGTAGGCTGCTGCAACTTTTCAAGCCTTCTTCAGACTAGTAAGTAAACTAAAGCTATTTATTTGCTTTCTGGTAGCACAGTTGTGGTCTAGTTGGGAGAAAAAACAGCTGAGTACCCTTTTCCCTTCACCCAGTGTTGTCTATTGTGCACAGCAGTTACTCAGGTTGTCCTGGAACAAAAGGGCTGCTGCTTTAGTGCCACTGCCCTGGGGTTTGGGGAACTTTTTCTTACCCAGTTTGGGCTCCTTCTCCAATCTCTGTATGGCCTGACCACCAGCTTTGGCTGATATGACATTCTTTTCCACAAAAACATGAATGGGAATGGCAGGTAGCAGCACAGTGGTTTTCTGTTGCTTGTTTCAAATGTGGCTGTCAGATAAAAGCTGAAAGTGCTATCTGCAAACAGCACCTCCAGACAGGCTATTACAGGACTGAGCAAGCAAGCAGAAAAACCCTACCATCCATTTAAGCCTGTGAAAACAAGGATAACTTTATTATACTTGCATGTTCTAGAGTATGACAGTATTTTTTTAGGCTAGAAAAACTTTATTATAAACATTTGAATTAATAATTCTAACAGTTTTCAACTTTCAAAGTAAATTATTTGTTTTAAAGATTGAACATGTCACGGTAGTAGCATCTAACCAGCAGCTATGAAATGTCTGAGAGCTCAGAGATGATAGCCTCAGAAAGCAAAGATAATGATTGGGACAGCAGGGTTCAAACAGTAAAAAACAGCAAAACCAACAAGATGGGGAGAACACCAAAAACTTAAATTTTGAATTTTTAACATGATCCAAAAATACAGGATTATGACAGGCACGATCTGATATTAATTGTCTGAAAAGGTGTTTTAGTCATGTTGGTTCTGGCAATTGCATAAATCTAATAGCTGGTAAGACAATGGCCCAAATTCTCACTGTGGTTATACAGGGTGAACTGTTAATAGGTACTTTAAAATCTATTTCTACTCATTTTTTTTTGTGGTGTGCCATTAAAGCCCAACAGAGTATTTTTTTCCACTTTGATTCTATCTTATTCCAGCCAGATCTAGGTAGAAGAAAGGTTTAAATGAGATCATGTAGCAGGGGGGAGGTTTGTGGAGGGAAACCCTCCCTCTATGATCTGCCACATTTCTGCTTTTTTAAAAAATTCAAGAGTATTGTCTTTTCCACAAATCAGCCAACTATTGAGTGTGACACTTGAAGACAAATACACTTGATGCTCGAAATATGCTGCTCATACACCAAGACAAATCATAAATGGTTAGAAAATAAAATTTTTGAAATAGAGATGTACACGTGAGGACCTGGTTTTATACTGCACTGTACATTGGAGAACTGTGCAAGCTGAACTCAAGTTGAAAAATGTCACCATTGCAGACTAGAAAGCTTTATTTCTGCTTTCTGTTCACTTTGGGAAGGGAAAGCTAAAATTCTCTTCATTATAGGACACTGCAGTATGGTGAAAGGTTTATTCTTACAATACAGACTAAAAGAACAAGTCACGCTGGCTCTGACACGTTTCATGTCTGAGGTGTGCTCTTATGAGGTATCCGCATCAAGGTTGTTGACATTCATAACAGCACACAACATCACAACGCGAATTAAGGAAAATGAGATTATACACTAAGCATTGTGTATAGTGTGTATACCTTTGAATCAAATGTGCTATTTAAAGATTTTAAAGCTTTTTGAAGAAAACAGGCCACACACAATTAGGACATTATGGCTGAAATTTTCTTTATTAATGATAAAATGCTGGTGAGTTTGTATGTCCTCTACTCAGCTTGCATATGATGAATATAAAACATTGAAGTCTTAGGAGTATGGATGAGCAGGCTGTAAATACCAGATAGGTAGGTATCTAGAAACATTGAGGACATGGATTGAATAAGCCCCCATCTACTGGTTGGAAAGGTAATCATCCCTTAAAAGCAGTTCAGTGCTTCCATACCCCGATCTCTCCACAGGTGCTCCTTAACAGGTAGCTTGAGCTGGCAGTTCATTTAACATGAGGAGCAAAACAAATGAGTCCTGTTATCCTGTGCGCTTGTCTTGTGACACGCAGTGTTTCAGACTCCTGCAACGCTTTCCTCTGTGGATTGTGCTGGTTTCTAATCACAGCTGATGTGCTGTGGCTGCATTTCCATGAGAGGGGCATCTACTCATCAACCTGTTTTTACAGCATTTACATCGTAGTGACGAGACTAAAGACTCCACTTCTCTGCTGGGCAATGGATACAGAAGTTACTAGGAGGGAGCAAGCAGACAACATAAATCTTACTTCTTTAGCTAACTTGACCCAGACATTAAAGTTCTATTAATCCTTTGTGAATCCAAATGGGTTTTGTGAGAAGAAACAGGCTCTTTATGCATGAGGGTAGTCCCTGTTAGCCACTCAGTGAAGAAAGTGCCAGCCTGTTACTTTGGTTATTAACTAATACTATTCAGTAAACACTCCAAGCACTTCAGGGATAACAAAAGATGCAGTCCCAGCCCCGAGGACTATACACGTACCAGTAGGTATGAGCCTTCAGCACGCAGTGACTGGGTAGCCAGGCGGGAGTGGGGGGCTGCATCTGACTCCAGCTGTTTTACAAGAGATGGCATGAGATTTCCTCAAATTTAGCTTTGGAGTTTCCAAACAGTTAAGGCAACTCTTGGTCATGATGATAGCATAATATGTTTTTTATCAAAATCAATGACTTGTACATCTCCAGTGCAGGAGAGGTAGCAAAGCCTGTAACACCAAGGGGCAGAGGGGAGGGAAGGAAAAAAGGGCAGCAGAATCCTGCTATCTCTGGCATGACAAATAGAGGGAAACGAGCAAAAACCTCAACGTGGCATTCAAGTCTCCATCACTGGGGATGCAAACCAGGTTGTTTGATCAGGTTAATGCCAGAGCAAGTCTGGAGAGCATGTTGTTTGATACTGTCATGTGAAACTAAATCAATCATTTAAATGAGAAGCCTATTTCAGTGTGTTGAGAATTTTTTTTTTTTTAATTGAAGTGTTCTGTGCAAGTCTTAGCAAATTTCAGCTGTGTAAAAGTATAAGTGATTTTTCTACAGATGTTCTAAACCTCAAGGTAAATATCTTTTTTCAAGAAGCTTGAAGATATTCTGCACACATACTGATTCAGTGCACAGAGCTACTTATGTGCAGATGAACCACAAAGCATGGTGTTAATTCTCACATTCTAGGCAGCATAATAAATAAAAGCTACTGGCACATCATGAGATCTGGGACCAGTACATTCTTTTCCATAACTACTAACAATTGGGGAAAATGTAAAGATAAAATAGTAACTCAATTAGTTGACTTCATTTTTATCTGATTCATCCCATTTGGTAACTATTCTACCAAATATGGGCATCTCTAAGTTTTCAGTCCTAGAAATGTGAATTGAGACAAAATTGTCTTTTAAGTAGTATTATATGTTTTTCAAGCAGTTGACATGTTAATTAATGGTGATGAAAACTGCAAGTACTCTTTTTTAAGAGAACAATTTCATAATGAAAGTGAAGGTGAGATTTTTTTTGAAAAAGGTTTGGTTGGAGAAAGGAAAGTACTGCAGAGATGTTAGTAGGCTACCATTGCACAGAGTCTTTCAGATGAATGAAGAAGCACAAGAGATTTATGATAAATAAAAATTTCTCATAATAATAGTGATAGTGGCAGTTTTCTGCTGTGGAAAGTGAAACTAGGTGAGGCATGGTAGATGTTAAAATGAGTGGAGGCAGAAACAAGAAATGGTTAATTTTAAAAGGTAAGAAAAGCAAATGGATGCAGCATAAACATATCTAAACTGTAACAGAAATTCTGAAGCAGTTCTAGAGGACCCGCTATTTAATAACTGAAGATAAGTCTGGTTAGGACTGCTTTCCTGTGCTAGGTGTCCTGGAATTGTTTTTTTCAGAGGTGTGGACAGAGGTCATGGGAGTCATAACTGAATAGAACAAAATGGGAAGGAATAGTAGTAGAGCAGTCACCACTTTTAACTGCTGCAAAGTGTGCCCTGAATCTGTCAGCAGGATTTCAGTTTTTGTTTTTCAGAAGAAAAAGTATAGCAAAACATATCAAACCTAACACTTTTTGTCTGGGCTCCCATCATTCACTAGAGGAAATGACAAACTCATTTTAAGTGATTTTTATGGCTGTCCTTTCCCCCTTTCCACACGATTCTGTTTTATGCATTAATTGCAATTCTCAGGTTTTGCTCCAAGCTTATTAAAAAGGATTATCACCTTTTCATTCCAATATTCTCTCTTAGTTGCCTATAGTTATCGCTACCTCTTTTATAACAGTTGATTTTCAAACCTTTTGATCTGCTTTGGTACTTCACCAACTGTACTTTAAAACATACCCATAATTATTTTTCCTTATGAAGAACCTCAGTTTTGTTTTCAAGCTCCTGATTCTTAGTTTAAACGATCTTAAATAGTTTAAGTTCATTGGACTTTATGGCCCATCCCATGAACGCTCCTTAACTGTAGTTAAACCCAAGGAATTTTCAAGCTTCAGAGTGAGTTTATAAAGGTACACACAGGGGATTGACTGGCACAAGATTATAAAGAGAAATTTCAAAGAAAGGGAATGTGCTTAAACACAATCCCAGTTAAAAATCCTAAATAATAGCTCTGCAATCTAAAACATTAAGCAAATAAAAGAATCTATAAAAAGATATTAGGGCAGTAGGAACAAGATAATGAAATGCTTTTAAAAAAGTCAAGTAGTATTATAGGTCCAAGTGGTTGACACGTGGTCATACTGTCTGCATGGCTCTGGTACCTTGTGGCTGTACAGTGATGTGGAAGTTCAGTATTACTGGGAGCGAAGGTGGCTTCATTAAAGGTGCTATTTCTCAGCAACCACACTAGATAACTTCTTTCCTTTTAAGGTAAAACCCCATTTTAACTTAAGTGATCCAGGCACCACACTTTACCAAAATTTTACGCTTCCATCATGTATCTGACCATAATAATGCCTAGGGCTAGTTGTTCCATTTTTTTGTCATTTACTGTCTGCTTTTCCTTTTCTCCTTGCACTTTCCCCCTTTCCCATGCTGTGTGTGGCTGTCTTGTGATTTGGGTATTTTAGACTTTAAAAAAAAGTTAGTTTACACTGGTATTGGATATATTATAGGTCTTTGATAAATCACATGGATGTTGTCATTATATCACCTTTGTTCCTTCTATATTAACGTGGGTCTTACAGTAAACTCCCTGTAGAGAAATTAAGGAACAGAAACATTTATTTTAACATATTTAGCTGTTAATGTTCTTTGCATCATTCATACTTAAAATTTGTTTTGGAAGATTGGTGTCCGTGCTTCACCATAATAATGTCATCATTAAGCCATATAGATTGAACTCTAAACTTGGAACTTGGCATAGCACAACTAAATCCTCACATCAATGCTTGTCAATCAGAGCATACATTTTTTTTCAAGAAAAATTCCACTGTAATCCATGGAAGATAGAGAAACACTTCTCTGAAGAGAAACTACACCAGCAACTCCAGGAACTGGCTTATGAAATATAATTATACCCAAAGGGAGTAGGTACATTCATTGGTACCTTATGCTTTATAAAGCCATGGGAGTCAGCCAGCAGATAATAGGTGTGTTACTTGTCACGGCTTACTGCTTAATTATGTCTCCTTTATACGAATCGGGATTATATGCAAGCAATACTGGAACCCTGTATGCTCCTAAACTTGGGAGACAAAATTGTCTTTAGATTGTAATGTCAAGAACCTACTTAAGTATAATGAACGATACAGACAGAGGAAGAATTATTTGGAGGAATGAAGGCACTGAGTTTTTCCTTAGTACACAGCAAGCCTTTAAGGGCTGGCAGGCACACGTAGAGCCGTGCACAATCCCTCTCGCTTTGTTAGGGATCTAGGCTGGTATTACTTCTTACCAAGGGTGATCATATGGGCATTTGCTATGGATTTATATCTTCCTGCATAGCCACGTGTTTGAGGCTGTTTGAATTCGTGCTTGGATGCAGACTAATTACTTTTCTGATCATTCAGTGTGGTGAAACCAAATGAACTGCTCCTAGATGAAGAACTTCATGCAGCATTGTCTCCCTGCTAGTGCTCTGTTAGACTGCCTGCATACTAGCTGGTGACTAGGTTACTGTGACACGTCATAATACTAGATATGCTTTAGAGTTGGTTTTACCCTTGTATTTTCTTGTGTTGCTGGATTTTGACCTGTGTTCCCTGAGGGTGTGTCTTTTTTTCTGATATATTGCCTAAAAGTTGGGGTTACAATCCATCACCTACTGCTTTAAACTTTTGCTTTATTTCATGCAGCGTGTTGTAATTCAGAAATAAGGGCAACTTGTTTCATGGATCTATTTCTTTTCGTGCAAAATAAAATAAAGACAAAGAAATATGAAATGCAAGTTGTCCTAAATCAAACAACATCCGAATTCTAATTTTTTTCAGAACATGAACTGCAAGGCATAGAAAAGAGTAGTTTCTGAAGTCTTTAAGAGATGAGTTGATTGGAAGACTTCCGGAAGTGAAAATTAAATTTGGCAGAAGGTACTTAAGGCTCAGCTACCTGCTAAAGCTTGTCACCTCTTAATTTTACATCTGTTGTTGATCACACTGCAGGACTTGATAATATGTTTATAATCATGTCACTGCAATGGAAGAGACAATGTTAGATTGTCATGTGTAGTCAAGTGGGGGGCTCGGTCTTTCATGTATATTTGATGACAAACAATCCCACTGAAGCATAGCTGGTGTACTGTGCTAGTACCCTTACGGGAAGGACTTGTTTAGTTGTTATTCTTTGCTGCCTCAGGCATAAGCATCTTGATCTCTCAAGATATTTTAAACAAAGTACAGTTTACTATTTTTCCAGACCTTTAACAAAGGAGTAGTTTCATCTGTAATCTCAGTTCTGTCCTAAGGGTTGTCATTTTGCATTTGTTTAGCAGCTGAATCAGAGGAGGCTGGCCAATAGGAACTGCCAGGTGCTGGCAATTAGTCAGTCAATGTTCCTGTTAAGTAAAGCTTTTGTGCCTTATCAAATTATTTACAATTAGACTTTAAAAATAGCATCTGTTCTGGGGTGATATCCTCAGGTTCTTTCCTTATCAATGGTAAAACTTGCTAAATTTCATGCGAAATGTACATTTGTTTTTTAACCTATTGGTCCCACTGTCATTAGTATAGGAGATGCTGCCACGCTGCAGTAGCACAACACAGAAAATGCCTCAGATCCAAGATGTCACATTTGGAAATTTCGGATGAAGCTAACTTTAACAAAAGGATTTGAACATTTATTTGTGAAACAGTTTTGCACCTGGAAGAAATCAGCGTGCACGCACATTTTGCTTGCAAATGCTGGGTGGGAGTTTGCCACTCGCCCTACGTGAGCCGTGCTTGCTTGTGCCGTGCCTCCTCGTGGTTCAGTATGTGCTCAGGCTGCTAGCTCCCCAGCAGTGGGCCTTGGCTGCCTCTCCTGAGGGATTTCACTCCCTGCAGCAGGTTTTGAGCTAGCAAACTTTATTCTATAGAGATGTTACTGCCGTGTGTGTTATATTTGTGTATTCTAAACCATTTTGGGAGTTCAAGTATTAATATCAGTAGCTCTATTTTTGAATGACTTAATTGAGAAATTATTTGAGATTTCTCTATCATTTGATGAAAGCTTTTAATCCATTTAAAACCAAGAAGAACACGATTAGGAAGACACATACTTGAACTGTTCAGCAGATGAATCAATACCGCAAACTGTTCTTGTGGAGAGTGACATTAGGAATGCTTCAGAGCCTTCAACATTTCTTCTTAGCTTGCTAGCAGATTTTCAGTCATGAGAAGGCATGTTGAATCCTCATTAATTTTTACTGTGAAAATATTTGTGTAGAAGTTGCTCTTGGAAAGTGAGAGCTTCACAAAGTAATGGTAGTTGGCTTTTTTGGCTCCAAGCAATGATGATTGAGTTAGTGTTACAGCTTTGCTAAAATATTTTAATGATGATTGTCCTGAACCTGCTGTCAGAGGCATAGCATTTAAGCACAAATGCACAGAGCGTCTTGGCCAACCGCTCAGCAGCGATAACACACTTAGGAAGCAAGCTCAAAGCCTGAGTGTCATCTGCATCTCATTCGCTCCACGTTGCCTGCAATATTCGTTCTCAGAGGAGCTTCCAGGAAAAGGCAGTCACATCTTCGTGTCAACGTGCAGTAAGACACAGCACTTACAATTTTCTGTTAATGCCATTTCTGCAGTCTTTCAGCCCTTCTGCAGCCCCTGCTGTCCCCGAGGAATGTCTGAGGGTTGCTGCCCACCAGCTGTCACCTGCAGCTAGGAGCAGGGTGCTTTGCCCTGGCAGCTCTATGCTCGTCCTGGGGCTGCATGCAGCTTTCTGCCTTTGGGTTCCCTGCCTTGGCGCCTGACCTGAGAGCTCTGCTTTCCCGGTCTGCTGGGAAAGCCTTTCCCTTTCTCCCCTTTGTGGGAAAGTGATTCAGCAGCTGGAAGGTTTTAAGGATGTGCTCTGGGAAGTCTGATTTCCCCAGGGCAGTTTCCCCATCAAACCGCAAGCCCGAGCAGGCCTTCAGCCAGCTCTGTGTCTGCCCTGTCCCTGCTGATGGGCAGGGAAACATCCCTTGCCGAGACTTCCACGTGGTGCAGGCCAGGCTGAGCCAACTGTGGGAGTCTCGAAGGCACGTGTGTTTACAAGTGAGTGAATATTTCATAGTAAAATATGAAAAGTCTACTTTGTGGTCTTTTAAAAATATTTCTGGCACAGGAAAAAAAAAAAAAAAGAAAGATGGGAGACAGGCTTTTCATATGGGATTACTTGGTGCTAGTGCAGCATTTTCTCCTTGCCAAGTTTTTGGTTAAGTTGGAGAGTGTAGTATTTCCCTGATTATGATGAGGCGAGACACTCTTTAAATAGAAAATAAATGTTATCGCCATCTGCAGAGCAATCTGATGAATTAAATGAGTTACTAAAATCTTTTGTTGCCCTTTTTGAATAAGCAGGTTCATATGGATTTTATAAATTCAGAACTGTTTTTTTTTAATATCCAAATCCCCCAGATTCATCACAATTTTTTACATGGTGATAATCTTGGTCAGATCATATATTCCTTTTTGATGCTTGGTACTAATTTGATATGCATATAGACACCCAAGTATTTGAAATACAATTTAAAAAATACCAGTGTGAGCTTATAGATATGATGGGAGAAGTCCTGATCTGCTGGTATGCTGTCCCACGTTGATTATGGTAAATGGTAGTGTGTTACATCACAGATACTGCTCCACTTACACCACGCGGTCTGTGCCCTGTGAATGTCTATGTTGGGTACGCAGTATGTGGCAAAGATACAAATCTAAAATAAATAAAAAATGGACTGGCCTAGGCTAAGGCCCAGGGCTGTTTTCATTCTGCTGTTCAGCCATGGTCGGCTGCATGACCAAGGACAAGCTGGGCTGTCCATGTCTTGGTTTTCCTGTGTAAAATGGGAGAGGGGACTTCAGTTCTGTCTTCTCTGTTTCATACATTGCTGTAGAAAATGTCTCTTCCTAATGTGCGTAGAACCTGCCACAGAGTCCTGATCTCTCTTCTGGACGCGTAACGTGAACAAGATAATTATTCTGCTGTCTTGCAATGAAATTTAAAATCCTATACGTCCGTGCCAGTCATTTATTTTGAATAGTTTGAAACACTGAAGGTGCTGGCATTTATATACCATCTGTCAAATATAGCAGAAATCATGCTTTATCACCATAAACCATGTATCTTACTCGGGTTTAACAAGTAACTTCATGAATTAAAACAAGGGTTTATGCTCCCCAGAAGCTATAAACATCTGTTTAAACATGTTAGGGATTATTAGGGCAGTACCTCAGCCTTGTTAACTGGAAGTGTGAGCCAGGTTTGCAGTCCAAAGCAAGCATAAGAGCTGTGAGGTAGCAAAAAGGTGGAGAAAAACTTTTTCTAGCAGAGTGAAGATTAATTAGACACATACAATAACTACACACAGGCCTTTAAACTTTCGTTCAAGTCTAGTCCAGCCATGAAAACACAGCTGTTCAAGCTAACAAAGCATTATAGGTCTAGACCTGCAAATGAGCAGTACTAGAAATTAAAACCTGCAGTAAAAGTCTTAGGGCACATTTTGTCATCACATCTGTGCTTCCATTGAAAACAATTCTATGCTAAGATTTAGACTTTGGTGTTCCCTAGGAATGCCCTCAAATTGTAGGACTGAACAATAATCACTCTTGGGTTCTCAAATACCAATGTTGTAGGATTAAGGGAACTGAGAGACAGTTTGTGTCAGGTGTCTGAAACAAAGCCCTTAGTATTTCATGATACTCTTCCTTTTCCCCTTTTTAAATTGTGAGACAATTAACCTTCGGCCTGTCATTTAGGCCTGTTATGGAGTAAACATTTTCTCAGCATTTCTTTGTGATCCCCGCCCCTAGGTGATAGTCAAACCTTGTGTTTCTTTTCATAACTAATTGAAACTTCTTTATTCATTCACGGAGCTGAAACTTGTAGTTAAATTACCAGATTATGTCAATATCCCTTCCTTATATCTGTCTAAGGTGCTGCTAAAGGTGTTTTTCATTCTCATGATTCTGATCGCGTTGCTTGATTCTTTAAATCCATTTAACTTCCTTCCCCCCAACACTTTATATACAGACTACTTCCATCATTTTTAAGCTGCAAATTTCACTGTCTGACCTCATGTTTGGTTGAGTAGTTATCAATTTCAAATGACAAAAGTAGCCTTTTAATTACAGCCTGATATTATATATAAATAAATGAAATAAATGTCTTTTTTTTTTTTTTCTTTTTTTAGTAGTAGATTTTTATCCAGAGCTGTGTTTCAAGGAACTTGGGTGTTTTGCTGCTCTGTAGTCTTCAAAGAGGGTGGGTGGAGTAACGTGAAGAATAGATGCAATGTTAGGCAGGTACAAAATCTGGTGCCTGGGAGAAGAGATCATTAGAATACTGTGTGGTGAAAATGTTATTGAATTTAAGAAACTGTAGGAAAATGGTACAAGCATTTCAATCTTTTTAGTATGTATACTGTGATGTGGAAGGAGCACAGCAACCAGACATTAGAATGCTAGAAATCCACCATCCATAGCTTGTTAAGTGCCAGGGAAAAAAAAAAAGGGAAAGAAAAAGAAAAGCCACAGACAAATCACTGTCATAGAAATATGTTTAAGCCTTTTGCCAAGACAAAAATCTTGCTGCCAGGTTTTTGAATGATTCCAGTGTATCCTCTGTTTTGAGAGAATCGTGATTTTAGTTTCCTATGTTACCTTTTCATGTAGTTTCCTGTTACCTTTTAAATATAACCTTTTTCTTATTTAAAAAAAATTTATCCTTAAGTGATGGAACAATAACCAACTTAGCAAATTGCATATTTTCTATATACATTGATTAGGATTTGAAGGCACCAGTGTTGAGGGGACGTCAGTGGTTAACGTAATTGCCATTTTTCAAATGAAATTGGTAAATGGAAGAACTCCTGAGTCACAGGTCCTCAACTACTTACTCATCCCAGGCTTCTATTTACACCTGGTTAGGTAATGGTTTGGAAGAATTTTAGACACTTAATGGAAACAGTATTTATCAACAGTAATTTTGTGGAAGATACACAGAATCTGTCTAAGGATCTAAATTAAGCTTATTGATCTATTCTGCAACTTGGTCTGTCTTCTTTACCACATTCATGAATAGGTTAATTTTGCAGAAAAGAATATTTTGCCTTTTTTTGATCCTTTTGAAATATTTATATATGCTGAAAACAAAGCCAGACCTATTCTAATATTGTAAATGGCATTGCTGCGATGTGTGTGCATATCTCCTGCTAGAGTGGTTCCAATTTGCTGTTTTTTTTTTCTGTCTGGTGTCAGTATGATAAATACATGACAACTGGGAGAATGTGATTGATTTTCTTCAGAAAGACTGGGACATCTGAACAGTTGCTCAAAAACGACAAAAATCTACCTAGATAGAACCTGGTGCTTTCAATTCTTAGATGTGCATATTTGTGAATAACCCCCCACCCCAACAACAACTAAAAATCCCCCAAGTTTGTAAGTTTTGGACATCCTCTGGATGTAAACACTGAGTTTATAAATAACCACGGATCACCTGTTAGCAGCGTGTGATCAGCTTGCGAACATTCAGATAACAGGTAACACAGTAAGGTTGGTAAGATGTAAGAACATCTCAATAAACCTATTTAAAAATGAATCTCTTCTACCAGTGCAAATCTCATATTTACCCTAGAAATTTGGATAGCCACTTTATGAATTCATATTACTATTCTAACACAACTTTCAGAAAATTGCAAGTGTGATTACTCTCTACAGAGTAGTAGAATTGGGCCAGAAAATACAGAAATGAGTATCCGAGTCGTGTTCAAGCATCAGAAAAGCGGTGAGTTGTCAATCGCTGAATGTAGGAGCCGAGCACTGAGAACCCTGGCTCCGTCTGTGCCGTGCCTGCACAACCAGATTTGTTTGATTTGTGCACGTAAACTCGAGATAAAAGATTAATTTGGCTCTCAGAAAAACAAAGCAAAGAGCAAAAATGCATTTGAACATTATTCAAGGAAGTTATTAGAGGCAAACAGGAAAATGGCAAAAATGGTGCTTTTTAGTGATGCATTTGACAATTTTGATTGTGACAGATCGAGTTTTTTCAAGCACTTATTCACTTCCCGCTTTGTTTTGAAATTTAATAGTCTAAGCATGTTTAAAAATTTAATGACAGATTTTTATAGTCTCAAATTTAAATTCAGAAAAGCAATGACAACTGCTCTAGTGCAAAACTAACACACCTAATTTCAATACCTGAAATTAAGTTTATTTATTGTCCAACATGCAAATTATAGGGCGTATGGTAGAATAGCTCTTTGTGGATACTGTTTTGGTCATAGTGATGCAAAGTTTTTAAAAATCATTGTTAAAGGTTGAAATGGACAAAATGCAACCAATGGCAGATTGTATTAGGAATAACACTTTTTTTTTTAGTATTAGCTTATGATTTTAGGAAACTGTTGAATCCTATAAATCTTATTAATTCCCCAAAAACGGCAGTTCCAGCCTTCGGACGACCCTAGATGCTCGCTCAGACACCAGTTAAAATACTGACATACACAATCACGTTTGTGCCCGTAGGTTCCATCCTTCCTCAGGTCTCTCCTTTACGATGACCTCTACAACACATCTGCCAGTCCGATGCGGTTGATGTTACTACGTCCTGTCCTGTGGATCAATGATCTGCCTGTGCTTTTTCTTCCCGTTACCTCTCTCCCTTCTGGTATTTGCGAAGTCGCAGCAAGGCGCGTTTCTGCTCTGTGCAGTTCCCTGCGCACTGGTCCGCAACAAGTACTGCTAGTTGCCATGGTGACACAACAGCTATCAAAGAATGTCGCAGGCTGAAAAGCGTGATTTTAAAAAAACGTGTTGTAACAACACAATGTAGATTTTCTTTCGTGGAGAGCACTCTTTGGTGTTTGGCTTCTGTTAGCCATCAACCTACTCGCGTAGTAATCACGACTTCATCCTTGGATTTCAAGCAGGATGGCACAGGTTGGAACTGACTGGGTAAATTAAGAGGGAATTAATGAAAAATAAGGGGAGAGAGACTCTCCTGGAAGCGCGTATCATGGTACTGAGTCTAAAATGGACAATGTGGCTGTAGAGTGACATGTAGCAATATGTTGTTACAAGGAATACCTGGTTTCTTAATTCTGGTGGTAGAGAGGGAAAAGAGAGACTTGCATGAAAGGAACCGGAACCACAGTGGAGCACGAAGGAAATAAGAAAAGTAAGAAATACACATCTGTTGATAAAAGGGGGAAATTTCTTTGCTTCTGTCATAGACAGTTGTGGTGCCCCTCTGCCCCCCACCCAAGCAAACTGCTTATTTCTCATTTGGCTGTGGCCCACACAAGAAGTCATCTTAGATGCTTGCAAGTGAGCTTCTTGTCATTGCCTGCCCTCACAATTTCTACCCTTGTTCAGTTAGACTACCGAGACCATTTTCATTATCAAATTCAGGTCAGAGGCAGGCTGCTGACATACCGCTATAAGCTGTGGTGTTAGAAGGAAGGTACTTCGTACAGAAGACTTGTAACTGAATACTATGAGAGATGTGGAAGAAACTGTGATATTACTATGTATGGCATTACTAGTATAAATACTGTGAGTATTTATACTGCAACTCTAACAACAAAGAAAAATGGAAAACAAACCAGCATATTTACAATATGTCACCATAAAGGGTATCTAAGCTGAGGCAGTAAAGGCTTTCTCAGAAATACTAAGAGCAGACCACGCCGGATAAAACCAAGCCCAGATTTATCATACCCCAACGATTCGGAGTGGTGTACGCAAAGTAATTTCACACCATTCAAATGGCTTCCAAATGTGTGGTCTGCTTCTGTTTTCAGCTTTTTCCTGACCTTGCTGCTTTTTTTCCTTTCTCCCTCTCCCGAACACCTCACACTCCCTGGGTTCCAATATGTGATGTTGGTCTTCCTATCTGAAGTGTGCCTAGACAGGTGATAAGAAAAAATAGGCATAACTTTTTCATGTATTTAATTTCTAAATTATAAAAGATTCTCTGTAGGAGGCCTGGGATTTAATCAGGTATTTGGATAAATGTATCTTTCTAGCTATGAAAGATTCTGTTGCTTTGCTTTAAAATCGTAATTTTCCCAATATACTTGTAAGCGTTTTATAGTTATTTCTTGTTTGCATCGTAACACCTGGACAGTGAAGAAAGGCGCTCACTGTGTTAAACAGCAGATGAATGCCTGGAATTAGCACTTGCAAGGTGTGGAGCTTGGGAGTTTTGCTGTTGACCAGAACACCTGAAGGATTTCACCTATGATGAAAAACATTCCCTGCCCGCACACCTCAGACTCCCAGTGAGCAAGGCAGGTTCACGGGGAGGAGAGAGGCAGAAGCAGCTTGTGCAGATCTGCTGTGGGGCAGAGAACGAGTCCTCCTGCCTGCTGGCACAGCCCAGTGCCCTGGATCTCTGTTTAACAACCCTTAAAATAACATTTTCTTGATTTAGCATCATTAACATCTAATCTTTTTGTGCTTTCAGCTGAACTTTTGCTCTAATTTGAATGTTTAATTAATTAATTTATTAAAAGAAAAAAAATCAAACAACACCAACCAAAACTCAAACTGGTTACAGTACCTTTACTTTCCTGTAGAATTGCAAATTTACTGGTGTAGACCCAGAGTGTAATTTGGTAATGCTATTCTAATTATCTAGGATGTGGCATAACACAATACAAGTAGTAAAATATCACGAGATGTTGCAGCCATCCTGGTGAAATACGGCAGATGTACTCTCACACAGAATACATTACTTGGAGGGAAAAATTAATTGCCCGAAATGAAAGCTCAGTAGCTTGATTGGTCTTTGCTGACTGCTTTTTGGAACTAGAACTGTGATGTGGTACCTTGCTAGCTTAAGGCACTCCAATTTCCCTCAGTGAAATCAAGCTGCTTCTATATAGCTTTAGCTTAATTCTGAGTACTGCATTTTTGTTTTTACTGTAGTGCTCCTAACACAGAATGGTTAAATGATAGCTAGAAATAATACGTTGCGCTAACTGCTAGCAAGACGATTTACTTACGATTTATAACTATTTAATACATGTGAAGATTAGTGCAATATTATGATCGTTTGAAGAAGTGACATTAATTTCAGTATTCAGTTTAACTGCAGTTGAACTATAGATGTCCAAATAAAACCATATGTTCAGATCCTTTTCTATGCAGTGTAAATGCAATGTTTTAAATAAGCAAAATCCTAATTAGTTACTTAACACAAAAATGTAGCTCTGTACTTGAGATCCATGCATGGATCACACACGATAGCAAGTCTGGAATAATATCACGTAGACAAGCCCTCAGCTCTAAGAAAGCATAAATACGCAATTTGCCCAAAGTTTAGCTCAAGCTATTTGATGTTTGGAATGCAAAATAAGAAGAGGAATCAAAGGTAAAATGAAGGGAAATTTAGTCCCGCTCAGATTCAGTAAGAAGGAGTGACTTGTGTACTACCCATCTGCATGAATACTCACAAAGTGATAAACTGAAGTGTCAGATATAATTACACTTAATGTTAACTTCTATGCAGGGCTCAGTTACCATATACTGTCCATGTACTGCAGTGGAAATCCATAGGCTATTTTATCTGTTGGCTTGATATAAAGAAATAATGTAAACAAGTTACCTAACTTTTTTACAAGCCTTGCTGGTAGTGTTATAATTTGCTTCACATTCCGTAACGTTTCTACATGACTGAAAAAAATAAGGAATACTCTTTGATTTAACAATGACATATTAGAAATGGGAGCATGTGAAACATGCTGGTGTTTTGCAAAAATAATTCTCCTGGAAGTTGCTCTGTGCTTACGCTGTCGCCAGTGCTCTGAAATTGTACTTTCTTTGTCTATGCAAATTCTGCAGTGAAGTTTTATCTTTTCCTTCTGTGCATTTTGCACTCATGTTCATATATCTGTCATCAGAGCATTAAAAAATCATAAAAAAGCTCGGTGGTGTAAAAGTCCTGACAGTATGTTTTCAGCTTGCTTTTATTTATTTTATTTTTTCCTTGTTCAATTCACAATCAATGTTTGGAAACATCAAAGTTTCCAAGATGAAGAAGGATCATTTAAAAAAAAAAAAAATAGATCTTTTATTTAGCATATTTCTAGCAACTGCTTGACACTAACCTCCCCGCAAGCCCAGAAGCTGTGTCAGGATCCTCGGAGGTTGCAGGGGAGGCTCTGTGGTGGGGTTGTTTTCTCTGAGGGTCCTCCTGCCCGCGCCAACTCTGCACGGCACCTCCCAGGTCATTGCTCAGCTTGTGACGATCACAAAATGATCGAGCTCCATGGTAAAAGCATTAGGCTTTTTGCCTTATCTCCTCGGAAAGCTGCCGCAGGCCTTCCTGTCCGTGTCTCAGCAGAGCTCTGCATTGCTGATGGTCTGTGCCCTGTGGCCGGCTTGGCAGGGGTCAGCCCTGTGGCACCCCCCTGCAACGTTTGTGCAGCGCTCCTGAAAGCGTCTGTGCCCAGGCGTGTGTGCACAGATGTCTTCTAGAAAATGAGCAGCTTACCTAGAGGATGAATAGAATTTGGGTCACGTACCTGACTTGATCAGGATAGCACAAAACTAGGAATTTAAGCTCCTCGATCCCCTTGCCAGATCTCAGGCTGCTCGCACAGCACCGTCCCACTGATCAGCCGGGTGGAAGACCTGCACCTTGCTGCTGCCTCTCCTGCCATTCCTGTGGTTTACCAGATGTAGTAACACGTTTTCTGTATGGCTAACCAATTACTATTCCTGTTGGGCAAAGGTACAGAAAGGAAATGGCCCTGCAAGTCTTGTATTCGTCTGTGCTGCCATCTACTATTAGCAATGGCAGAATGTAGTGGGGACTTGTGTGACTGAAAGATGTAACCCAGCATGGTCTTGAGTGCGCTGTTACGGCTCGCTTTTAACACCTGGATGAGATCTTTTTCAGGATTACATTGTCTAGCCTCATATGTCTTTCTAATTTGATGTTATTTGATGTGAAATATGTGTAAGTAATGTTAATTATGCCATAGTTTTTGAAGAATATGTTTTGATTGTACAGTGGAAATGTCAGTCCCATTAACAATCATTATTACCTGTCAGAAAATAGAAGAAGCTTTGAATGAATGTTAATTTTTTTCTCATGCGGATGCATACCCATGTTTCATACACCTTTTGTGATCGCTAAAACAATCTTTTTTTTTTTTCCTCTCAAAGTTTTCTTTATTTGGACTGAGTCCAGAAAAGAGAGAATGAGGCTCTGATTTCAGGCCTCCTGTGAGTCAGCTTGTGTTGAATGGGTTTGAAACAAAGGTTTCAATTTTTAGAAAGTGGTTCATCTGCTGAAGTGTTTCCAAACCTTGCTCCCATTGGCCTCTGGAATTTATTAAGGCAGTGGCAAGAGTTCAAGAAGGTTGGAGAGGCAGTTTGGAGGCAGCAGTGCAAAAGGAAGAAACTCATTCTGATTTGTCTTGCTCTATAGCTTAAGCTAGCAGCTTTCACAACCACTTGATCATAGCATCCCTTTAATATCTGCTGATTATAGACCCCCACGGTATTTTTCGTCTTTAGAATCATCCTATCGATTTGGTGAGCTTCTATTTTTGAACTTCTATGAAGCCTGGCCCATCTTGCAAGAACTGCCTGCTACTAGGAAAAGCCATTTTAATCAACTCTGAGGTGATTGGCATAGGATTCAGACAGAACTTCAATCCAGTTCTGTTGTTGGCCTGCTAAACTGTGGGAATTAGAAGACTAAAGATTTTAAGAGTCACTGAATCTGGGTTCAGTGATCTAATGCCATCAGATGACATAGTTCCTCTAAAAAAACTCTCGATTTGTATATTTCAAATTGTTATTCTTTTGCTGCCATTGCTCTAAGTGGAGTTTTGGTTTCCAGACTTAATTGCGACAAGAACCCATACATTTACTTAAGTATTTTAGCTACTTTAACATTGGGTGCTCCCTTTCACCCGCGTGTTCACTCATTGACTAATGCTAGTCGCTCTCTTAATCTGGATCAATGCGAATGAATCTCCCTAGAAATGGGTGACAAGAAATAGCTTGCGATATTCCGCCCGAGACTGTATTCTCCTTGTAAAATATTATTTTCACCATCTCTGAAAATACTGCTCCCGCTGTGCTTTAAACTGCTCTGTGCTGCATCATCACGTTCTGTTGGACTGTTACTCAACAGTCAAGGAGCAGATGGGTGCCACCAAGGTTCCAGGTCGTAGCAGAAGATTGTGTTGTTATCCCTGATGTTCGTCACCTTCCATTCCACGCTACTGAGATTTTTCCTCATTTTTATTGAGCACGTGTAAAATTTCAACAGAACAAAAAGTTGCCATGTATAGTATCATGAAGAAAATTATCAGCAAACATAAATTGGTGTGGAGAAAAAAATTAGAAGAGCACTAGAGGGCACAAAGTTATATTCTGTATCCCACACTTCCATAAAGCTTATTTTATTAAGGGCTTTGTACACTGTCCTTCTCACTGACAATCAGGACTGAGTGAGAATTATCAGATTTTCAGTGCAAAATTGTCTTCCTTTTTTTTTTTTTTTAATTATTATTATTACTATTCTTGCAGGAGACCTGCAAGCTGAAAATGAAGCCAATTCTTCCACACTTTGCTGGTTTTTAATTACCTGCTTACCTCAACTGTTGCAAAATGTAGAACCGGGCAACTGGGTGTCTTCTTGTTTAGGGTTAATTAAATAAAAATCCTCCCAGTTTCCCAGCACATTGCCTGGTTTCAGGAGGAGTGAGGAAGCAGGCAGGTTTTTACAGTGCAGTCTGCCCACAGTTAGGAAGAATGCTATGGGAATGAACAGATAGAGAATAAGAAAACAGCAGTAATGCTAATTCCAAGCTAGGTTTTCATTTAAAAATTATGGAATATGTGATTTTTTAAAATGAATTTATGGCTATTTGTTCACACTTGTGTGAAATACTGACAATACGGAAGTCTTTTCTGGGCAGATAATGTGCCTTGCTTGATTTCTTTGGAGTTCTGTTCTTTGATGTTTGTATAATTAAGCATCGGTCCATATATTTAAAGCCATATTTAGTCACTTAATAGGCTGCAATAATTATTTTTGGAGACCTAACTTTTTCAGAATGCTTAATTGTCAGCGTTTCGGGAATCAGATGGAATAAGGTGTTAAACAACAACAGGCTTTGTGAACATTAATGTCATTAGCGAACAGCAGGGGAGAGCCAGCTACCTGCACGCGTTTCATTCTGCTGCTTGTGGGTAATTGAAATGACTTTTACTAGGGAAGAAAGGCACTAGCAGCAACGGGTAGGAAAATCATTTTTGATTCTCTGATTTAATTGAATTGGATATTCTGGAGCAAAGTTTCCATTCATAAATACCTATTTTATTAAGGGAGCGTAGTGGAGGAAGCCTTCATTTTCAGCTTTTGTGTTATGTCAGATAAAGCAGTAGTTTGTGGAAGTATCTGGAATAAGATGCTATACGCCATTTTTCATTCACAAAGGAAAACCCACCACCGATTAAAAGAATAAATCAGGGATGGCGGACAAAGGTTAGATAAAAGAAACATAAAGTGCTTAGCGATGGGTCTTGAATGCATTTGCCCATTCATAGGGGTGCAGTTGACATAACAAAGAATGTGCATTTTGGATGTTTAATTAGAATATTTAATAACAGTATATTTTCCTCTTTTTTAGCATACATGTCCTAAAAATAAGTACTTGGTTTTTAATAATCTTGTAAGTGTAGGTTTATCTAATAATACTGCAAATGTAGCAGCATTATGCTGCTTTAATCCTGTCATTAGGAAATGATGGGAGCCACTTGCAGGTTATGCATGTACAGTATACATAACCCGTGTACTCTTTAAAATAGCATCCAGTTTTGCTGTTATCTTTAAATTCTGCTCTATGAGATTGCCATCGTTGTGTATGGACTGTGGGTTCCTGAGTGCTGTTTCTGGAACGCCTGGTTACGGTGTCACCATGCTGCAGGTACATTGCAGATTTTGCAAAAGCAATGTTCAATCTTTTAAAACAGGACATCAGGTAACTTTCATATTTTACGGTAATCCTAATGCATCAATGCTTAACAGAAGTCCTTGCAGGAGCATTTGCTCTGTGAACTGTGAGAATGAAGTACATAATGTGTAGCAATACGCAACCATCAATCAGCTATATAGGAAGTAACAATGAAAATAAATATATATACTTTTTAAAAAATAAAATGCATGAATCCCAAATACTTAGATTCTGAGAATGAAATAGCTCATGGGAAGCCTTGAGCTAATAAAGAGTATTTTTGAATGCAGTGAGTGTAAGAGACTTGTAGAAGAGTGGTTAATACTCTACTCCTGAGGCAGAGTATACAACAAGGGAAATTACTCCTGCGTATTAGCCTTGAGAGGCTGTGAATTTTAGAGCAGATAAGGAAATACTGTAAACATTTCAGTGTTTGTGCAAAGATTTGTGTAAAAATCTAAAAGATTTGTTTGCTAAACAATGCAGCAGTGACTTAGGCAGGTGATGCTGGGTTTTTGCAAGAGTTCAGAATTACAATGGAATTGCCCGAGCTTCAGACCTGAGGAATGATGGAAGATGTCTGCTGCATGTCATGTAAACAGTGTTTGCGTTCCATCACTAGGACATTATTTTACATAATTGCAGCAGAATAAGTAATTACAACAGAAAGCATGGTATTAGGTGGAAATTGTCTTTGGAGGGAAGTCCTGGTCATACAGAAATGAATGAAAATTTCCATTAGCGTTAATGAGCTGAGATTTCACCTCAAGAAGTTACTTTTGTTTTCAGTATCCCTTGACCTGACCCTTGACCTTGACCCTTTTACTAAATTTATTTTGAATATGCTAATTACAATTATACACAATTGTATATTACAATTGTATATAACTAAATAAACATACATACACACGTACATGATACGTATGTATACCCAGACGCATGCATATAATGAATCAGACACAAGGACTGTTCTGGAAGGAACATAAATTACGTGCCCACATTAAACATCCACGTAGCATGCTCCCACATAAACCCCATCCTTGATGCTAGGTATGGCTGGACATACCCGTCCTTGGCACTCCTGTGTGAACAGAATCCATGTGTGTAACCAGTCTTTTTCTCTCTAAAGTAAATCTAGATTTATAGTAAGTGATTTTGCAACAGATAGATTTTACAAACTCCATTGGAATTCTGAGTGCCACGCTTTTCTCTATATTTATTCAAGAATGTAGATACATTCACAAGAAAGGTCAAAAAAAGGTTTATTATGAAGCTGAATCTGTCACTACTTTTTTAGAAATTTTTATCAAAATGTTATGCTCAGCAAAACTGTGCCGCTTGCCTTTTGATGTTTTGTCAGATGAAAAACTGTTGTGAACATATCTTGAAAGAGACCATAAACGAATGTCCTTACATTGGCCTTTTAATTAACTATTAACAATAAAACTCCACTATTTTTACAGTTCAATAATGCAGTTTTTCGGTGGATGCTGTACCGGGCTGGTTGCCAGCTGTATTCTAACAAGCATCCTCCACCCAAAAGATTGGTGAAAGGGGCAAGGGAAATCTTTCTAGCTTCCATCTAGCGAATAGTATGCGCACATCAGCCTGAGCTTTGTCCATAACTGCTGGCAGGATTAGCATTATTTAAAAGTTGCAACAAAGAGCTTCCTTTCAGCTGAATGCCCGGTGACTATTTAAATAGGAAGAAAAGTGCAGGAAAAATAGGCAGAGAAGGAAGACCTGTAAGTTTTAAGGCAGGCATTGCCATTTAGCACTATATGTATCTCTATATACAGTGTGTGCATGCTCATTTTGTGCTGAATGCAGGCCTTCTGTTACTTCCTTAATACCATATCCCTGAATCAGACCCTGTGTTGCCTTAATTAGAATGCCTGAGGAAAGGCAACATTTTTACTGGAGCTACTCTGTGGGCATCATTCAGTGGGGCTAATTTAAGTTCTGTATCGCTAAAGGACTTAGGGTAACTGCGGAGAGGGGAAGGGAAGCTTCTCGCTCGTCCGCGTGTTTCAGTGCTTGTACAGCAGTCCTTCAAGTTCTGCTTCACAGCGGCAAGCAAGCAAATAAGAATGCATTTCTTTTTTTCCTCAGGAAAAAAGGAATTAAGTAGTTTTCATATATTTTAATTACTGGAAGACTCCAAAAAAGAGGGGTGACTTTCATTTTCCAAGATGAGCAGCAATACATAACTTTGCAAGAAGTTTCATGTTGGAGCTCAGCGATGCAGCAGGTACCATCAGCTTAATAGCCAGTCAACCATTTGAAATATCTCATCTTTTCAAGAGTGTTTGGTTGCTCCCAATAATGAGCTTTGGAAAGGTATTCATCTCCCCAGGAGAGACAAAAGTTCTGTAAACTTGACTCTAATAAGCATTGCTGTGGGCAATGAAATCTATACAAGCAAACCAAGCCCAGGAGATAGGTTGCCTTCTGGCAGGCTATTAGAAAGCATTTTCTTACAAACTTGCAATTCTTCAAAATGATAACTATTATTATTTTTATCTGGAGATATTTTCTGTTTGAACTAGTATTTTTAAAAGCCATGGGATCAGAGCACACCAGAGTCACCCTTACCAGTAGTCCTGCTGAATGGGAACAGCGTGGGCTCCACCTGCAGCAATTTAACCAGCCATAGCTCGGTGCCCCTACTGCCTGAGCTTTGGGCCAGGTGGAGTGCTCAGCCTGGGCACAGTTCCCTGGCTCCTGTCGGGGAACCCTGAAGCTGTAAGAAAGAGCTTTACCTTGCACTACTTCTATAAGATTCTTTAGGTTGCTGGGGGTAAAGGGGTGAAACTTCACCCTGCTAAAGCCCTTGCTGCATCAGATTCGCCTTCCAGATACTCTCAGAGCTCCCTTTCCTTCTGGAGCAAGGGTTTCCAGAACAGGCAGGAGCGGTGTGGGAGCAGAGGGACACATTCGAGTTGGCAAAGATCTGCACAGAAGGCATTTTTCAGTGATGGGTCAGCTGCGTTCAGATCACTTTGGACCCTAAAGGTTCTTTAAGGGTGAAAAAAATGTTACCCCAAAGAATAATTTTGAAAACTAATTTCCAGTTCTTTTGAGAACAGATCACAAACTCTCAGCCAACGTTCAGTTCTCAAGGGTTTGGGAGAGCGCAGAGCTCTGCTGCAGGCCACTTCATGTGCTGGCACCACAACGGGGTAGCAAGACGAGCCTCCAAACTCTGCGGAAGACAAAGGATGCTTTATTGCAGCCTTCTTCTAAACGTTAACTGGAAAAGACAACTGAATGCAACTTTCCCGTTAGGAGAATCCAGTAAGAACTGTACCGTGCCTACCCCTTCAAAAGAGGAGCTCCAAATATATTAGGCAAAAGCTCCTGTTTTGTGAGTGGAGCTACTGACTTCCACTGTGCTGTCGAGAGAAAATCTGGGCATTAGAAAAGAGCAAAGTGGGGGGAAGCCAGAGGCCTTGCTCTACCCCGCCAGCACGTCCTGCCAGCTAGCAGTCCGCTGCGAACTTGCAGTGCTCCACGCAAACCTGTCATTTTCAGATTATTGGAAGCAATTGTAGATCTATTTCCTTTTGTTAATTAAAACAAACAAACAAAAACAAAACAACAAAAAAATCCTGCTAAAGTAACTTGGAATAGTAATTTGAAATGGTGTATTCTGAACACTGGGACTTGCAGATTTTTAAAATTTAATTATGCCAAGAAATACGCTAAATTTGTGAACTGGACATGTGATCTATAAGATTGTTTTCCCTCATTCTTTGAAAAAATGGTGTGCTTGCCACTAAACAGCAGCCTGCTTCCGATGTTCAAGAGAGTATGTAGGGAGGAATGGGCATCTGACATGTACCACATATCTACAGGCAAACTTAAGTTTTGCTTCTGTAAATTAAAAAACAGATCATTGTATGAAATAGAATAGTATCTACTTAGAATAACATTAAGAAATTACTTGGCAGACTTAACTTTGGCTATGAATATAATTATTCAATGTGAGAGAAATGTGTAAAAATTATATTTAACACTGGTTTGCAGAATTTTCTCATTTTGTTCATTTCAGTGAAAATCCCAGTAAGAATATTACAATAGAGGAGTATATTACCATAACATACAGCAAGTGACAACTTTACTTTTACCAGAGATTTGTTTTCTTTAGCTAAATTGCTGCAAATATTTTGCTGTATCTGTTGCTAAGTACAGTAATTTTGGAAGTCTTACGCTTTGATGCTGCACTGGTGGGACAGGACATAGAGTAACTGCAGGACTGGATTCTAGACATCTCCTTCTCTAAATCTATTTCAAAACATAAATTTAAGTCCTGAAATCTTATTGTGGGGGAGGCTCCACTCCAGGGCTCCAACAGTGGCAGTGCTCAGGCTGTACCTCAGCCTGAGGGTTTAAGAACTGTCCCCCAGATCAGATATCCCCATAAAGATAGATATCCTGTAAAGTACTAGCAAAACAATGTGCCTCATTTATAAACAACACCTCCAACGTGACACAAGCGCTACGTATTTATTTTAGACAGCAAAGACGACAAATGATTTTCTGCTGACAGTTGGTATTCTGAAGTATTAAGTTTTTTATTTAGCTGAAGTTTTCCCATTATGTCTCATTATTTCAGTCAGCATTTATGCTTTTATGCCTTTTCCTTTTTTTTTTGGGACATATTCTAACAAAAATAAATAATTAAACCACAGATGAACTGTCAAAAGGGAACATTCATATTTTAACGCAACATTAACATTTTGGTAATTAACATGGCAGTTAATGCTTTTAGCAGATGTAACAACATTAGACTTGTAAATTTTAATTAAAGTTAATGGTTCACGATAGCTGTAGGGATCAGGCATCCTCTCTGGATACTGAAAACATGTCTAATGTGATTAGAAATACTAATTGAAGAAAAAAGGACTGCAATAGTAATGACTGTACTTCTTTACCCTACTAAATTATTACAAACCTGCAGCAACTTTTAAAATATATTTGTAGGAGGGAGCTTGAAGAGTCAAACGCTCCCCTTGAAGAAATTAAAAGGGGTCAAAAGAACATTGCAGATGTTTTCGGGGTGTTAGAAGAGGGAAAAATCCTTAATTGAAAGTCACTTCTCCTTCCGTATCCTCCTGAGACCCTATTCCCAAGAAATGCTGTAAAGTTAGTTGGTTGCATTTCACATCCCTTTTGGATTTAATTAGGAACTAATGTGTTAGCTTTAATTCCCTTAGAGGCTTTGAATTCCAGGGGCAGGCACAGAAACAGGACTAGTACTGGGAACTGTGACTCAAGTGGACATTTCTCTGCTTCAGTGCGAGTTAAGAGATTGGTAGTGAGTCCTTTCCACGGCCTGTTGATATATGAAACATTTTAATAAGCACGGGGAAAGGATTAGTTTTACTAAGGGTAATTACAAGCTGTTAGCCACCTATAAAATGCACTTACATTTTATTGTAAAATGCCAGCAATATTTATGTCACTTGTTCTGCGGACTTCTTTCTCTAAAGCTGTCTCAAAGGTCTGCTGAAGTTAGTAGAAAAATCTCTAGTTCTTATTCTAGCAAAATTGCCCCCTGAAAATCATGTTCTTTCTACTGGGAGTTCTGGCTAATAAACATTAAACACTGGAACCTAAGTTTGCTTTTTTGACTGACAATAGTTATTTTTACTATAAATGCCGTTACTCCCCACTAGTGCCTTTAGCTCTTTTTCTGTCAACACCCTTCCAACATCATCATAAATTATTATTCATTTACTCTGCAGCGCAGGCATAGGCTCCATTCCACTAGGCAAAGTGCAAAGACATGGTGAGAGACAACTCCTGTTTAGCACAGCTACACTCTAACTGGTTGTGACAAAGGCGAAGAGAAACGATGCTAGGAGAACGAATGCTGTTTTCTCTCAGTTAGCTTCTAGCTGGAAGTCTGAAACGAGGAGGAAATTTGGTTAAGCTTGTATTAAAAGACTGAGTAAAGCTATTTGAAGAAAGCTTAGCAACTGACACTGCAGTTCTGAACATTCGCAAAGATATGTATTAGTCCCTGGGGGAAGAGCTCCGTCCAATGTATAAGCCTTTTTATCTTGCATTGGTACTGATTATAAACACTAAATTGTGTTTAATTACGGACCTTATTCTGCCTTCCTACAAAGGTGTAAATTTTGTTGAATCTCAATATGAAAAAAAGAAGTGTGCGTTTTGAATAGCCGTCCTGTTTTGTCATTCGGTATGATGCAGTGGATAACACAGTAAGTTTGGATGTACACCTTTATAACCCATCCTGTTGTACATATATTCATTACAAATAGCAGTTAGGGAAGAGCTTCTGGTGCAAGACCCCAGTCTCATGCAGATTATATCTGATGAAATTAAAAACCAACCAGCCAACCATCAGTCAGATCATACAAGCTTTATGGACGGACACCTGAGATGACATTCTGGCTTCCCTGAGGGCAACAGCAAAATTTCCCTGAGGTCAGAGGCTTCCTGAAATACTTAGTGTTAAATGGCCAGGAAACACTTTTATTCTAGCAGTCGTTTCCCACTGGAAAATCCCGTATGTTTTACAGACTTTGTTCTCAATTTTACCTGTGTTACTATGCAAACATTATAAATTGCTTCCATTGATTCCTCAGGGCTTCAGCACTGCCGAGTACAGCAGTGGGGATGGTGGATCTACCCAAGCATGCAGTCAGGTTGGAGGGGGAAATGAAAGTTAAGGTTGAGGTTTCAGTGTATCTTCCAAGCACCATGTCTTCATTTCCTAGGCACCAGTGAAGCTAATGTGATTCTGCACATGGATCCATAAACACGGGCATTTATTTTGACTCAAAATGTAACAGATCTGGGTTTGCTTTAATAATTTACTTTTGTAAATTATTATGCGGTTTTGTACTAACAACTCAAGGAGAACACCGTTTGTGGCAGTTATGACTTACTATGACAAATTTTGTCCTACCTGAAATAAGTTTTTATTTTATTTTTTATTTTTTAAAGAAAATTCCAGATCCAACAAGCCAAGGCCCAGGTCTTCAGCTGTGTAAATCAATTTGACTGCACTAAAGTCCCAGCAGCTATGCTGACTTACACTAGCTAAGGATCTGGACCTCAGTGACACCAAATATATAGTTTATAGTTTTTATTGGCAAGTACATGTTTATAGACTTTAAGGCAGTTTCTAAACCTGTGTTGTATCGTAAACACTACTGCCTTGGACAAACAGACATAACAATTATTTGGAAGTTGAAAGGCTTACCCATTTCTGTAAGACTTTCTTTAATACGAGTTTCTGGTTTTCCGTGAAAGAACCTCATGCGTGAAGGGTCAATTGCCAGACACCAGTGAGATATCTCTGCTGTTGCAGAAAAGTAGGCTCTGGCTTTTAGAGCAAGGTAATCAATTAATTTACAAGGTGAAAACTTAGAAATATATAAGGGGAATACTTCCAGTCACTGATTAGTGATTCATTGACACAGCATTCCTGAGGCCAATGAATTTGTGAGGTTTAGAACAGACTGGACCTTTAGATAGCCAGGGATCCTAGGGAAAAACAAACAAGCAAACAAAAAGTCTAGAGAACAGTAGCTTGATGCACCAGGGTGTACGGTAAGTATTTGTTAACTAGGAACAGCTGAGGTGAGCAATACAGACATGTACATCGATTACCGGGTTCTGGAATGGAATCATTGCCCAAGTGTGCAACTCAAGTGTGGTACCAATAGCTCTACAAGGAATCTGAAGTTTCTGGCTGAGCAGTCTGTCATGGAAGTTTCTAACCTGAGGGGGTGTTGTGCTGCCCTCAAGGAACATGGGGAATGCTAGGATCAGGAAATGTGGTTGGAGTGGGAATGCAGGATGTGAACTTGAGGGGGAAAACATTTGGCAAGACGGTGAAGAGAAACCAAAAGTGCCCATGATTTCCAGAAACCTTAACGCTGCTTTTTGTTAAACACTTCTGTGATTTTCTCTCACATATGGAGGAATTAGAAACCATGCATTGTATTGATAGTGTTTTGGGGCCCTAAATAAAAGGAGTAAAATCTTCCAAATTACTGCATTAGGGGTATGGTTTAGTGGGGACTGTTAGTGTTAGGTCAGAGGTTGGACTCGATGATCTTGAAGTCTCTTCCAACCTAGAAATTCTGTGATTCTGTTATTCTGTGCATTCAGAATTTAGAACAAACACTATTCTGATTTCTCTTTTTGTGTAAAATAGATGCATTCTGTTATTTGTTTGCTGACAACATTATACTGCTGCCTATTTCTTAGTGCAATCTTGTCACGGTTTCAGATTCCTTAACCTCAGTGTTTCTCACTCTTCTACATAGTCACAGTCTGCACAGCAATATTGTGAAGTGTTCAGGGCTCTGTGATGTCCCTTAAAACTCAGTTACCAACCTTCTGGTTTTAGCTGTATAATTGCACATTCAACCGCCCTAACCTTTAAAAATTGTATTATATATATGAAAGAGAGTATCTCCATTTTCATTAGAACACAGATCATTGCCACAAAATGGCGAGCAAAATCACCTCTGGAAAGAAAGTATAAAGCAATTCCAATCCTCAGTGTTTGCTGTCTAAGCTCTAAGAAGATTTGAAGCAAAGAGTAGTAAGTAATTGTGTCCGAACTCCTCTCAAATACCTGCATTTACCTGCACTTCTAGCCCCTTCCTGCTTCCCATCAGGAAGGTGAATAATTAGAGAGACAGAGATTTTGTCCTCCCATGGAAGATGAGGCATACAAACTACCTTCATATCCAGTCTCCATCTTTCCTAAAAGCCTGCCAGGCTGCTCAGCTCTGCCAGGCAGTAAGGGGGCAGGACTGGTTGCAGCGGTCCCTGCTGCTGCTCTCTGGCAGCGGGCAGTAGCAGATGTCTGGCAAACGCATGTAAGAAGAGACTGGATAGGGTGAAGGCTGTCTCTGAGGACAGCCTCACAGCTTCTGGCAGTCTGTAGCATAAGGATGTCCTGAGCTGGCAGTCATTTTATCATGTGTGCTTTAAATGATTACCTATGGTCCTTTCTCTGAAATTGTTTTTTAAGCCACTCGTATGTTTGACCTGCACACTATGGCACCATATAGACAAGAGCTTTCATGCGTTTAATTTGTAACTTCTGCCTGTTAACTTTATTTTATGCTTTTACTCTGAATTATTCTTTTATCAATATTAATCAATAAAATGATAGTAAGAATTGCCTTTTCTATGACTTTCATAAGTTGATGTATCTACTTTCTCCCTTTAGTCATCTCATTTACTCATCTTACATTTAAGCTGAAGCTTTCCAAGCATTTTTCCTCCCATACAAATTTTTGCTTAGCATGATTTTTCCTTTTCATTCCTCCTTGATGTTTTCTAACTCTAGTGTATTTTTTTTTGTTTGTTTGTTTTTAATTGTCCTGGATAATTTAGTATTACTGCCAAACTTGGTCATCTTGTTACATGTTTTCTCTAGTTTTCATAAAGAGCATGTAAAACAGCAATGGACACAGCACTGAGCGCTGTGAGATTCTGGTAGAAATCTTCCTCCGTTGTGGATATGGATTATTTATTTTTAGCCTTTGTCCTACCTGAAAGCAGTTACTAGCTAAGCATAGGGCCTGTTGTCTTACTGCATGACAGCTTACTTTTTTTAAGAAGCTTTAGTGAAGATTCTGTAAAAATGACTTCCTGAAATACAGGATCTTATATCATCCAAGCTCATCCTTTCCACATAACTTTCCAAAAACTCTGGTAGGTTTGTGTAGGAATGCCCTGTAGGAATATCTACCTAAGCCATCAAATAGTTTTTCTAGCTTTATCTTTGCTAAATCCTTCTTTCTTTAAATCACAATCATTGTTTGGCCCCGCAAAGCTACAAGAGCAGGCTTCCTGCTTCTAATGTTTTTGGAAGAAGTTTTACAATAACATTTTATACCAGCACCAACATTTTCCTTAAGCTGCTTTTGGCCTACCTTATACAGTTTTACATTTAGCCTGCCAGAGCTTTTGCTATTTTCTGTTTTCTTCATCTGAACACAATATTTTTAAGAGTGCCTTTTTGCTTTTGATACTATGCTTTACTCTCATGTAGAGCTCTGCTAGTCTTCCTCCTTTGATAGATGATGTATACTTGCTCAGAAATCCTAAATGCAGGTCATTTTCCCCTTGGACTCTGCCTTTTAATATACCTTCGACAAGCTTCCTTGATGTCGTGTAGTCCTCTCTTCAAAGTTCACTGTTGCTATGTTAGATTTATTTGTCCTTTTCACTTCTACAAGGGTGCTGAATTTGAATATATTGTGATCAAAATTCTGAAATGCTTCTTTGATACAGAAGTTCTGAAGAAGGTCTGGTGCCCTGCTTGGTCCAAAGCAGTTCTCCGAGCTCTTCTGATGAATTGCTCCATTTCGTGATTTATGTTGTCTTGAAGTTTAAGTTCTGCATAATATCCTAACATAATATTTATCCAGTCCAGATAGAAGTGATCTCTCTTCTCTCCTGCTGTCACAGCCTTTCTAATTTCCCCTGCCGTGTCACAGGCAGATATGCTAGCTTTTTTTACTGTTTGTAACAAAGAACCAGGGCAGAGGGAAACTTGAAGCCTGAAAATTCAGGCTTCAAGGTTTTACAGCAGAACAGTTGCTCCTTTTGATTAATTTCCTGTAGTTTATTGATTTGAAGAGCCTAAAGAATTGTTAACCGGTGAGCTGTTATGTTACGCTCTTACCTCTGTGACCCCAAAGACATCTATTCCCGTGCTCCACTGTCCTAGTAAACTCTGTTGCCTGAAATTTTTAAAGTTTTGAAATCTATATTTTTCCTGAGTCTTAAGTTTATTCTGTTAATGAACATCTCAAGAAGCTAGACATACAGAGGCCTGGATAATAAGGGTAGCAGGAAGCACATTAGGAATCATCTGGGGAATAGGTCTAAACATTTGAGTTCTTGGCTGGCTTACATGTTGTTGCCTAACAGCGTCTAGCTGCTTTTAACTCCAGTAGCTTAGTCCTGGCAGAGACCACTGGTTTCTAGTTGAGTGGTAATCCACACGTAACACTGCCACTCCAGACAGTGTATTTTGTCATCATTCGATATTTTAGATATCCTCGAACCCAGACCATGCTTATAAATTATACATATCCATAGATTTCAATGATCAGAAAAAGACTCATGGAGCTTTCTGAAATTGCCGTGCTATTTAAATGGATGGATACTGGTAAGCCTGGCGAGGTGCAGCAGCAGTTGGCAAATAGCGAGGCCTGCCAGTGGCACTTAGGAAACATCTGTAAATGAGTATCTGTAGTTACCAACTGTTCCACATCGTTGCATATTTGTTTTACGAAACGTAGTAGTAAATTATGCATGTCTGTGTGTCGCTATACTGTTATGGTTGGACTCAATTACTTGCAGACTGTTAAGGTTTATCAGAATGAACTCCCAAATTAGAATTAGTGGGGGACAGCACTGTCTCTCCCATGTAGATTGGAGAACTCACATACTACCTGGGGAAGTTTTAGTTGACCATTTAGGATTGTTCAGTAATTCAGAGGAAAAAATGGGTCTCTCTCTACCATCTCCACACACTCCCTGTATCTCGTGATCCTTCCCTCTGCACTCAGAACCAGTGCAGTTACCAGATCCTAGAAATAAAACCAAAGGATGCTTCCAAATGGGGTGGAATGAGGTAGTGGGAGCCGTGGTTAAACTGGGGATGTCAGCAAGTCCTACAAGACCCCTCTACCTCCACAAACATTACCTCGGGGTAACCAGAGGGACCGAACTTGTCAGCAAGACCCAGCACCGGGAATCAGACAGCCGCCTTCCTTTCTTCCACCTCTGGCCTGTTTGATGCCAGGTGTAGAGCATTTGCTGGCAACACCTTCAGAAGTCGGTAGGACTTAGGGACAGAGCCCTGTTCTTCCTCCCAAATCCCTAATTCCAGCATGTCTTCATCTGTTTTCTCTGAACCTTTGCTAGCTGGTTAGTCCGTATCCCTGCGGCCTCCAAGAGAAGCACTTGCCAGAGATAAGCCTGCTCCTTAACAACCCCTAAGGCTAGTCGATCTTCGGGAGCCTTTTCTGCCTTTCTGATTCTGTCTGATGTAAAGGCTCCATTACAGGGAATGCCAGATGAGTTTATTAAAGTGAAATGTGCATTGAAAAGCAAAGAAAAATATCCTTCTGTAAGTAAACCTTTGTACAGCCCAGCTCTGAAGACAATCCTCCACTGGATGTGGCAGATTATTGAGTATTGTCGGAGCACTGCAGAGTCTTGTCACTCGGCAAATTCAGCGTTAGCAGGTGCACAGGATGGTATTAAAGCCGCTCATACTAAGGGCTCTTTATGACGGTCTTCATGCTGGACCGGTTAACTGATGCAGTGTCTTCAGCTTTAGGCTTTCTGGTTCTCAAGCACCAAAAAGAAAATGAAAGCGGCCATCCTTTAATGGGAGTAAGGCTGGAACAGAGGAAAGAGAGGATGCTGCAGCAATTGGTACTGGCAGGCTAACACAGCGGTTGGATTCAGGCAGCTGAAGAGAGAAGTCAAAATATTATGGGAATGTAGTGATGGTAGCTACAGAGAAATAATAAATGTAAAATCAAGGAAAAAATGAAAGTAAGTGCAGTGAGTATAAAAATAGGGCCTCACACAAAAATAAATCAAACCAAATGAAAACAAACAAAGAAAAAAAAAACCAACAACAAATCAAACCTGTACACTAAGATTAAATAAAGGAAGACAATGAGAAAGCTACTGGGAAAAAAAAAAAAAAAAAAGCTCTGGATTATTCTCGTGAATGTACAATGTAGAGAAAGCTTCAAATGCTGTGTAGGATTCCCCTGGTGACTGCAAACTGCTCATTTTCTAACTGTCCTCTAGAAAATAGCAATAGCTGGATATTATAATAGTAATTGCCTTTATTTGCAAAAAAAACCCACCACCATCTATAATACCCAGTATGTTGTGGTCAATTGCACACCAAATATAATTTTCATGATAATTTATCCATGAAAAAAAAAGTCTTTTGTGATTCCAAGTGCGCTTTTTAAGAAATACAAGATGCACTTCTGAGGGACAGGCTATAGGCTACCTCCGGTTCCACCCACAGCAGCCACCTTGTTACTGCGTGGGGACACCGCAACCCCGTGCTACAATGCAGGGGACGGGCGGAATTATGAAAAAATGGAACATCAGAGAAACGGGACAGCGAAAAATAATTTGCTTTCAATTTGTCAGAGTTCCTATTGCTGCACAGAACAGTATTGCTGCATATTGTTGCGTATTGCTGCAGATTTCTCAATGCTGACAAGTTTGCCTCAGAAGCAGAGTGTGATTTTGTACAGAGAGGCAGATAGGCTTTCCTTAGGCACCCTGGCCCGTTTCCTATTTCTTCTGCGAGAGCCTTTACATCAAGCCCAACTTTAATGGTTAAAAAAATAAAACCAAACACCCTCGCGTTCTCCGTAGAGTTTTGCACGCCAGGACGAAGCTGTCCGATCACAAGGGCCCGCAGCCTTCCCACAGGCACGGTGCAGCCGCCCCCAGGCCGGTTCCCCAGCCGGGCGCGGCGTGAAGCCCGTGCCTTGCCCCCGTTTCTCGGCTGAACTTTCGGGAACCCGGGGCGGCGGTGCGGAGCTCCGGCCCCCTGCCGAGGGAGCAGGCGGGGGGACAGGACCCGCGGCCGGTCACCGACGCTGCCATTTTCCCGAGTACCGCCGGAGCAGCGCCGCGCCCCCCGCCCGGCACTGAGCGAGCTCCCGGCCCCCTGACCCCGGGGGCGGCGGTGCGAGGAGGAGCCCGGCGGCCGCTCCGCCTCTCTCCCTCCTTCCCTCCCTCCGTCCGTCCGTCCCTCCCCGGGGCTGCCGGGATGTTTACGGGCCCGGCAGGAGCGGCGGGGGGCGGAGAGCAGCTCGGGGCCGCGGCGGGTGCCCGAGGGGCCAGTGGGGAGCCCCGCTAGGCGGCCGGCACGGCGCGGCTCCGCTCAGCTGAAGGTAACGGCAAAGGCCGCCGGGGGGGTGGGAGGCGAGGGGGCCCCGCGGCGCCGCGCAGGAGGAGGCGGAGGCGGCACCGGCAGCCCCCCGGTGAGCCGGGCTGGGGTCCGGGGTCCGGGTCGGGGTCGGAGGCCGTGCCCGCCCGCCCGCCTGGAGGCGCTCCCCGCTGCCCCGCTTCGGCGCCCGCCGGGGTCCCGCCCCCCGCCGCCTCCCGTTGGCCGCCGCAGCTCCGTCTCGCAGCGCCATTGGGCGCCGCGGCTGTCGCTCCGCCCGCCGGACGGCGCCGGGCGGGGAGGAGCGGGGCACCGCGGCCTGCTGCGGGGCGCGGGGGGCGAGGCGGGCCCGGCCCGCGGGGAGCCGCTGCTGAGCCCCCAGCCCCCTCCTCACCTCACAGGGCGTCGGGTGGCCCCAGCGCCCTGTCGGGGCCGTGCGGCCCTCAGCAACCCGAGCTGCGTTTTGCATTTCGTGAAAAGCATCACTTCAGTGCTGGCACCCGTCAGGGGGATAAAACTTACGGCAGAGCACGATAAATGGTGCGTGTGCTACCTCACACAGGCATTTCACTACCGACACTGGAAAAAAAAAGGAAAGTTCCTTCATGATTTCCCCCCTTCCTCAGCCAACTGCATGGTAAACTTTTTGGGGTACCTTTGAGGTAATCGTACAATTTCCTGGGGCCGGACTGGCAGCACCGCTCCCCGGGAAGGGGCCAGGCACACGCAGCGGCTTCCCCGAGGTGCGGCGCCTGTTCCCTGTGGGGCCTGGCAAGGCCGAGGTGCGCAGACGGCAGGGACCGGCGGATGGGGTCGTTCCTGAAGGGAGATGCTTTGGGCGGCCAGGTGCCATGCGGGTACCTGCTGAGTCAGCAGGAAGGAAGTAAAGTATTCTGCCAGCGCTGCCCAGGAGGCGGCTAGCGTAGCGCTGCGGCGCCGTGGCAGTGTCTGCATTGCAAGGTGGGGACTCGGGCTGTAGAGGGGTGAAATGCAGTAGGAGACGCTCCTGAGTTCATGGGCCGTGAAAACAGGAGCAGAGGGAGGTTGTGTGGCTGTGGAAAGACGGAAACTTACACGTAACACTGGGCTGCTTTAAAGTAAGAGTTTAAAGCCCTACAGTGTTTATTGTTATTATTATTGATACGGGGAGAAAACAGGACACTTCCATGTTCTTCACTTTCAAAATGCTCAGGATGTTTTATTTAGAGAGATCTGATGTTGGGGTAGGTGACTTTTCAAAGCACAATTAGAGACTTTCAATGAAAGAGTAGAGATACTGCTTCTCTCCTAAATATTTTGTTCAACATACCAATCAGTCTTTGAAGTAAAAAAAAAAAAAAAAGTTGGGGGGGCAAGGAATTTTATTCAACTGGAAATCTTCTTTTTGATTGACTTATTCCAGGGTCTAGAAGAATTAGACAAATTGAATCTCATCCCCACCTTAGAAGGAAAAGATGTACTATTACAAAGTTGTTCATCTGAAAACTTCAGAATGGATGTGTCTTTCATGCCAGTTACTCATAAAAAGACAGAAATGAAGTGCAAGAATTCAGTTGCTGGTCTTACTATGAGCTGTGGTATCATCTGAATTGTAAGGCAGAGCAATGAAGCCCACACATACTTTTCTTTTTGTTTTTTTTTGTGCAAGAGTTAAGTTGAACGCAGGCAGCCCAGTATATTTGTCCACTGCGATAGTTTGGTGAGGCAATTTGCCCATGCATGCGAAAAATGTGTATTTCATAAGCTTAGTACAATATCCTGTGTTCACATGAGTGCTGCATTTGGCTGTGTCACCATTGATGCCTTGTTGCCTTCTAAAGACCGGCATTTTTCCAAACATCTGTGCAGAGCTGATGAGTTCACGTTACCTTGAAAGGTCTCCTGGGAAAAGTCAAACGGCAATAACCTCCTCTGTACCTCCCAGGGAATCTTCTGATTGTCTGGGGCTTATCCAGGAATCCTTCCTGATCCCCAGGTAGTAGTGCTTAGGAACAACTGGAAGGAGGAGATCATCTTACACAGGTTGATACTGTGAATAACTGTAGGAGTTTACTGGCTGATTCATTTCCAGAAAATTTCTTCAGTTTAGCTACTCTGCCTGTGCTGTGCCACAGAGATGAAAATAACTGCCCAAAATTCCAAAGCAGTGATAAGAACAGCCCATAGAGCACTCGTTTGCTGTATTTGTCACGATTTGAACCCCACTGACCATGTGGAAAGTAATTTAGCCCTGCAGTATACAGTACAACATTGCTACCTGTGGCCTGTTCAATAAAGAGTTAAAGGGATTCTTTTTGTCTGGTTAGTTTAAAAAACCAACCAACCAACCAAAGTCTGAAGAGAAGTAATACTGTTAAAATGAGTTGCTTCTCCGGTGAAGATAATCCTGTGTGTCTGTCTCTGGAATGTGGGATGTAACTGGGATTCAGTCAGCATTGCTGCAGCTAGAAAATACTCCGTGTATTTCAAGTGCGGTTATTCCCTGTTGGGCCAGCAGAGCACACATGCTTATGTAAGGGGCTTTGTTAGGAAATTTTAAACAAGATCCTAAAAAGAGGAATTTGGAAGAGAATGGTATAAACGTACAGGTTAGATTCTTACTGTGCGTAGTTTAATCTTGTAGTACTAGTGACTTCTCGCTATTGATTATAGGTGACAATTTAAATAGCCTGTTCACTTAATCTGGCATTTGGGAGCTTGCATTCAAGCCTCTTTGCTTTAATCTGCTAGGGACGGTTTATAACAAAGTTATTACAGTTACGTTTAGTAGTGAGGTTTGTGTTGGACAAGATTAATTGCTTTACAGCATCATATGAGTACACGTGCAGCTTGTAGATTAGGTACTTGCTGAAGTCTCTGGGGAAATCTGAGGTAGGTGTTGCAAAGTGTTGAAGAACCAGTCTTTTTCAGTTCCTTTTAATGTTCTGCTGTCAGTATACAAGGCTTGTGAAGCTGTTGATTCCTTGAAAACCAGAAGGCAAAAATATCCCAGGTGAACTTGAAGTTTATTTTAGAATAAGTAGAAACTTGCAGTGGGAAAATGCATAGCATTCTGTCCTGCAGAGGCCCTTCTTCTGTACCCTTTTCTTCCTCATCTGAGAGCAGATCCAAAAAAGGAGTTGTCTTTGCAGCAGTAAATTTCCAGTACTTGCCCTGAGTGAGATTCAGAACTGTGAGCTAGGTGCGTGGGCTGCTTCTGAAGTTCATGGAGATAATTAGGACTTCAGAGCGGGAGCAGCGAGCAGCCTGCACAACCTGTGCATGTACCATTAGTCATTGAGGATACTCCAAAATCAGAAATGGATCTTGCAGCTTTTAGCCAGTGGTGGTTTAGTGTAAAGCACAGAAACAGCTGTGAACTTGAGTGTTTGCTTCCTTCTGAAGTGGGTGTGCTGGCTGCTGCCTGCCTTGCTTCTGGGCCTGAGGATCCTGCAGCACTCACCACAGTCATGCATAGTTGCAGGATTCAAAGATAATGCTAGTGAGGAGATGAGAAAAAAAAAATAGTTGAATGTGTCCCATAATTCTTCTCTGATTCTATGTAATGCTTCATTCATTTTGTCATCTCTGGGGTAGCTCAGGTTTTAAGTTATATACTACAGGTAAGAGTGGGTTCTTTCTCCAGCCTGCAAATGGGCAAATGATACCTGGAGTAAGATACCACAAACTGTTATCTTGTATTGCTTTTGAAGATACTTAGACACTTCTTGTAAGAATTTTATGGAATTTATTGTTAAATACCTGTTCCTCTTCACTCGTAATGGTGTAGGCATTACCAGCCGTGGTTGGGGTGCAGTTGTGTGCAGCCAGCCACCTGGGTGGTTTTCCCCTGTGCCTAGCAGTAATGGGTTGTCTGACAATGGTTCCAGCCTCTTCATTTGTCCCACGTCTTTTTAAACTCCTATGTGAAACTCGGTTGGTTGCACTTTTAGTAAATCTTTTCAGCATTTCTTTATGGGTAATTTATTTTCACATATGCATTTAAAACCATCCCTTTGTTATGGAAAGGGTTCCTCTTCACCCTGCCCACCTGTTGGAGTGGGGAGGTTTTGGGGTTGTAAGGGTTTCCAAATCACATCTTGGCTTCCTTTCATCTGAAAATCTTAACTACCTTATTATTATTATTATTATTTGTTTTCACTTGTTAATTTGGTCATTTATTTTATATCCTCTTCCTACTTACCTGTACGGTGTTTTGGTGACAAAACTTGGCTTTGCCTGGAACAGTCTCTACTCCATGTTGCCTCTTGCCTTTCTGTCATAGCTATGTTGAATTTAAATACTTTTTATCATCCCTGCCTAAGGATGAGGCAAAACGGTATGTGGCAAGCTCATGTAATAGTGCACCATTGCCAGAAGGGAGATGTTCGGTTTCTCCTGTGATACCCTTCCTGCACCTCCCGTGTTTGAGGAGCAGGGTCTGCGATGCGTGGCTGAAGGTAGGGAAGCAGCCGCAGCACGTACTCGGTTTGTGCCATCTTGAGAGCTGCATCCGTACAGAGGTGGCAGCACAACAGATTGTGAGGTGGGCTGAGGATTTGCTCTGCTGATAGTACAGTGTTTAGATGCGATGCGCGAATCATGATCATGTCATAGGGAAAAGTTCTGCAGGGAGTGAAGTATACCCTTTGTAACTGGCTACACGGTGTGGAGAAATGGCTACCAAATTTATTTCCAGGTGAGGAGAAGCTAAATGAAAATGGAGAAGGATCCTGATGCCCAAATGGTTTCAGGTCTTTTCTTCTTCAGTTTGTATGAGATAGCTAACGAACAGCTGAAAAAAGAGCAAGGCAGCGTGTGTACAACCCTTCGGGAGCATCTTGAAGGATAAGCTATCTGCTTGAGTGACACAAATGAAGTGGAGATGTAAACAAAACAATACTCCTTAAATTGTGCAAATGAACGAAGAGGAAGAGCAATAGATCTGTGAATTGTGGACTTTAATTTTCTGTTTAGGCAGTATTGACAGTAAGTGGACTCTTAGTAGTTGGGAAATGACAGTGCCTGGCACCTGTTTTTTCAGGGTCAGAATAAAAAGCGTGCCTGATAAATCTGGGTGGATGATAGAATTATATGTGAACTGTAAGTGTATTTCTTTACTTCTTTTTGTGAGTTGTTCTGTTTGTTTATGGTTACTTCTGCTCTTGTTAAAAACAACACTTAACCCAGCTTAATTATCTGTGCCTTTTCGGCCTTTTCTTTAGAGCTTTGAGTAGACAGACAGCCCAGGAGTAGGGAATGTGGACATAAGTTTGTTTTTAAAAAACACGAACACAACAGGTTTAGTTATTTCTGTGTAGAGAGATAATAGAAACTTTTTGATCAACAAATGCTGAGAATTTGTGTTGTCCACCTTCAAGGTTGTCCCTACAGAAGTGCCATCCTACAGGGAGTATTCAGGTGGTAGCCTGGTAAAAATTGAAATGTTTTTGGAAGCACCTAAATTAAGGCTAATTCTACTTCTGTATATACATGGATATTCAATCACTTTTACCACTTAGAAATTGCAAATACATTTTTTTTCTCCAATATGGGTGCTTCTGCAGACAACTTTACAAACAAATACGTATTTGTTTCATGTTTTAGAAGCTTTTAAAATGTGAAGCAAATATTTATTTTTTTACCAGTTAGCTAATAATAATAATTCTGCATATACAAACGTGTATATTTATATGTGATTTATAAATATATATGTAGAAGTGTATATGTGTGCATATTTATATACTATTTTACATATATATATATGCATACATTATATACGCACCCGGTGTGTATATAATATACACTAATTGGGGTAATTTACAAATTTTACTGTGCTAATCATTAACTTGGCCTTTCAGTCTTGAGTTTGCTTTATCCCATGCCAATTAAGGTCTTGATTGGCTTGGCAGAGATCGAGCGAGTATGAACTTAAATGCATTTTGCTTTATTAATGCAGATATCTAACTTCAATGTTTAGGGAGTGAGAAAAAATAAAGTAGTAGGTTAATTATTTGGCATATATCAAATATTTATTCGTCAAGTGAATGAGTATTTTAAACAATCAGCCACATTGCGATAGACTTTAAATAAGTAATGTTTTAGTGAGTACACTATGGAGTGTGTGTTTATCGTAACAGCAGACTAATAAAAAACTTAGTATATTTGAGAAATGAGCAGCATGGGCTGGGCCGGGACAAAGGAAAGGACAGGTGGATGGTGGTTGAACTGTTTGTTATAACTAGTACACTTTCTCCAATACAGAAAACAAACTGAGGCTGGAACTAGATGGCCTTTAAGGTCCCTTCCAACCTGAGCCATTCTATGAACCTGTGGAAAAGATCCTGGGGAGAATTAGGGTTAACTGCGGGTGTATGTGGGGTCAGTGTTAAAGGTTGGAAAACTGACTGTTTGCTGAAGCTGCCTAGATGTGACTTTGTCTAGAAGCCTACTTGGTTTATTTCAAGTATTGCCTTTAACGTGGGCTTCCAGGTACTCATTTGATGTATTTTGGTCTTTGAAGAGAGATTGCAGAGTCCTCTGATGTGAGAAACTGGCTGTTCAGTGCTAGAAGTGGCTGCCCGGTGGGAATGGAGGAGCCTGACGTGAGGAGCTCCATAGACTACGTGCGTCTTGCTGTCCTCTGGTTCTTCAGGGCCCCATGGTGGGAGTAAAGCTAAGGCACCACCTCTTAATGCTACTGCACCTGGTTCTTCTGGTACTGAAATTAGTACCGAAACTGCTTTTTGTTCTCGGGGAAGCCCTGGGCTTTGTTTCAGAAAGGGGGTGTTGTATCGCGTGTGAATCTGGACAAGTGTCAGTGACCTGGTACAGGGTGTTGCAACATTTGGCTGCTGTCCAGGAGTTTGGGAGCAGGAAGCAGGAGATGCTGCTTTGGTTATATTTTGCTCATAAACCTTAAGCATGACCAGCCACAGCCCAACTGCACTGATTGACTCTTTTTTTTTTTTTAATATATTTAAAGTGTTTCACATATTCAGTACTTTCTAATGCTGTTTTTAAGCAAAGCGTGTAACTCTGTGACTAGACGGTGTTGTAATTTGTGAATTTCTAATCAGATATCATTTTAGTTACCTACTTAGTAATAATTTACTGAAAAGACACTGTGTATGTCTTTGGAAAACTTGTTTTGCAGTTGGAATCTCTTGCCATTCACGTTAAATATACCATATTAATTATGAGTCTTTGAATCCCAGTGGGATACAGGCGGATGAATAACTTCTTGACTGTATTTTAGCACAGATGAGTTGAGTTTCATCTTTCCAGTTACATTTGGGGAGAAAAGAAGAGAAAAAACAACAGCACAGTTTGAAGTAAGAGAGCAGTTTTAGGCAAACTGTTGGGGGCATTTTCTTAATTGTGTCTTTTGCAGGTACTCAGGTACAACAAGCATATGAAGGTTTGGATACATTGGCATTCTAAGAGCAACTTCTGAGGTGCTGCGTGCAGGTTGCTGTTCTCTAAGTATTTGGTTATCCACTAAAAATACTGTGTATGAAACTGAAGGGACTTTCACTTTACAAGCAGGGCATTTCTGTTATGACATCAGAACATGTGTTTGACATATTCTGTGTCAGAGCATAAGGAAAAAATGTATTTTAATCCTGAATAAGTATAGTAGATCTAGTTTGCAGGTTAGTTTGCAGTACTGGACATGGCTTCAGACTACCCATTTCTTTGAAGCTGTACTGTGACTTGATGTGCGTGATGAGGCTGCAGTCCTGGGTTCACAGCTGCTGACATTCTCCTGCTTCATGCAGAACCTTACCCCAGCACGTTGTAAGACAGAAGGCTGCTGATTCTCATCCTGAAAACTTGTAACCTCAACTGCAGCCTGCATGCTTGCTGTCAGTGTTAAGTGGGTGCTGAGGAAAGTTGAGTGCTGCTGACCTGCAGAAGTGTGGGCCAGGCTTGGCCAGCAAGCTGGTTGCCTCCAAACGTTTAGGAAGAGAAGAAGCATGGCTGGGAAGGCAGTATGCGTTTTATAAATCGGCAGGATGCCTGCTGCTTCACCTGCATGCGTCAGGCTTAAGGGCCGAGCGCTTACTGCTGTAGAAGAGGAAAAAAGGGTCCAAGGTTTGTCTCCTGCCAAAAGGTGTTTGCCTTCGGCTGGGGAGTGGAGTGGTTCTGTGAAGTCAGGGCAGAACCGGCATCACGCCATCAGAGCTGGGCTCCCCTGAGAAACTTCTGTGGTCACCAGCAGGGCGGTGGCTGGGTAATGGGGAGTCACTTTCTGGTCTGGGTGCTCAGGAGGGCCTTGGAAATGTAAGCCATTGTTTCCAGAGCACAGGTTTTTAGTTTTAACCGGGGTGACTAATTTAGGAATCTACAATTCGTCATTTAAAATGCTTGTTAAATGCTAAAGATTGACACCAAAAACAAAGTAATATATAGGGTGTTAAAAGGATGATTGTTTATGGAGGGCCTTGGCTCCAGCCTAAATAAAATAATATAATAGTTATAATAGAAACTAAAAATACCTGCCTTTATTGACAGTGTAATCCAGAAGTAAACATAGGACATTCCGTCCTCTTTGAAAAGGCACTAAAGCAGCCGTGTGCCTGATCAGCATGTTCTCAACAGAGCAAATTCATGTTCCTCTGTGTTAGCTGTTGTGTGGAATAGTTAAATTTATGTTCTGCAGGAAAAAAAAGCTAAGATTTTCAGCAGAACAGCAGCATTCAATTATCCTTAAGTACATACTTCTTGTTGTTGTAAAGTATAGCTGTTGTTCCTTCTTTGACATTGATTACCGAATGTCTCCAGTTAAGGTCCCAGATTAACAAATAATATTATGTAGCACGTAGCTAGAGGAAACCATATACTATTGAGGCTATTAATGATGCTTTCTACAGAAAAGTATTGTATTCTTGTGTTGTGGTAGAATTGCTGTCTGTTAAAACAAAAACATAATTGCCTGAATTCTGTGAAATTATGTTCCAAAGCATATGGTTTAGGGACTTCAAGCTATGAAAATAATGTTTGAAAAAGCATGTTTCATGCGATTAGGCAGTGCATTTAAGCTTTGTCTCCTTAGATAATTTAATCATGCTTATAAAGTCTTAGTTGCAGTGGAAAAAAACGTCTCAAGGATTTTAAATTGTTCCCAGATAACACTTCTAAAGAAAGAGGAGAAAAAAAAAGGTATTTCAAAATATATTCTGGTGAAATGAACAGGAACCACAGCTCGTCATTGTCAGGAGTGGGTCATCTGCTTTGATTTCACCGGCGGGGTCAGTGATAGTCTCACCTCCTTGTTAATGGGCCTGAGGAAAGCCAGGCGAAGGCAGGGCTTTGGTATACAGCAGGACGTAAGTACCTTACATCTGGTTTGTTTCTGGCTGCTGAAGTGGAAGGGTCGAGCATATTTGTGCCTTCCTGCTACTACAGTTATTATGTTCCCGCACTTCTTTGTTTAATTTCCCAGAAACTCCAGGGTATTTTTTCAACTCAAATTTCTGTCTTAGTCTCCCTCTGTCTTATCTATGCTGTTTCCCAGCCAGTACTTGTTCATTTCAGTCTCAGTCAGGTTTCCCTGTCGTGGGTATGAGTCTGTTATGCTGTGTGACATTCAGCAGTGCTCCGTATCCCACACACTGGATTTATGTGCATCTCAGGTGGGCGTCGATGTGTTTCTAGACTTTTGTTTAAAAACTGGAAGTGCCGATTATGGGACTTTAACTTCCTGTTGGGGTATACCAATGAGCAATTGCAGGTTGGGCTACTTTGTGTCTTTGCATAATCTAATTCACTGTTGAGGATTTAGCTTCCTTTTCTTGTTCTGTAGAGTCAGTGCCTGGAGTAAATAGTGTCAATTAAGGAAGTGGTTCTGCAATTGCAATTTCAAATGAAAAATAGGTTGTCTTGTTTGTGTACCCTCGTACTTTATCCTGCGTCCCTAATTTGCAGGTGGCCTACTGTTTTGATCAACTAAAAGGACAAGTGTTTAAAGCATTAGTTGTTAACTAAAAATCTTCGTATACCTGCAGTCATAACTGAAGTATAAGCAAGAAGCAGCGTTAGCAACCGTAACTGAAGTGTAAGACTCAGCATATGTGCTTGTGTTCCTGTAACCAGTCCTTGCTGTTGCGTGCAGCTTGATCTTCATTATTTAAAAATATTAGTCATAGCTGGCGTTTTGGGTGCTGCTGTAGTTTCACCTCTTGCTTCATCTTGTCAGTTTTCCATGAGCAGGTATTTAATAGTGGTGGGTTTGCAGAAGGAGGTCATTGTATGGGTTGTTTAAAGAGGAGAAAGACATGTTACATCTAAATGCAATGTTACATGTTATATTGAAACGCAACTTGTATTTAACAAGTGCACCTTAACAGTATTAAACAAGTGATGACTCCTTGGCAGTGTTCTTAGTGCCTTTTTACCCATAAATTAGATTGTGAAAAATGCTTTTAAATTTAAATTCAGACAACAATTATCACTCTTCCTAGGATTGGTATTACACCACTTATTTTGACCTCTGGAGTTTATTAGCAAGGCGAAAGGCATGCCTCACTGTGAAAACAGTCTTCCAGCAGCAGAATCTAATTCTTGCTTCTGTTGACAAACAGTACAAAAGATTCATTTTGCATCCTTGGCATTTTTTTGCATCCTTGGCATTTTGTATGATCAAAATGCCAAATTACTCTAAAATGTGAATCTATCATGCAGTCTTCAAAGATAAAAACAAGTAAAAAAATAATAAAAGAACTTCCATATAAGGATAGAAAATGCAGATCTCTACCTTTCGTTTGCAAAAGCAACAACAAACCCCCAAGTTGATAAATCTTCCGTGTTTCATATGGTAGAGCATATTTGTTACCTCTTCAGTTTCCTTTATTTCATGATAAAAGTGAGCCGCTGGCAGCGATAATGGTTTGACTTCTCCTCTTGCTCCTGTTTGACCAAATGAAAAAGGGGAAAACAAAATAGACATCAGATAACCAATCACTTCCAGCTGGTGCCTCTGACCATTCAGAAGAGTGCCTTATGTAGTTCCTGAGCTGCATCATCACCTGTTGTCTGAACATTGCAGCTTGGATTTCCGTGCTCTTGGACATACACGTGTAACAGAGGATAAAGAGTCTTATATTACAACTTTGCCCAGGGATTTTTGAATGCAGTGTTTGTGACCCATGGGATTTACCTGTTGGTGCATTACGTGGTCAGTGTTCTTTAATGATTTGGTAAAACACTAACTTTTTCATTACAGGTATTGATAGCATCAAAAAGATGAAAATTTGTATGGATAATAATACTCTTCAGATTAGTGCTTCAGCAAGGACTTCCTGGATTCTTGGCAGTGATATAAAGATGTCAACAGTAAGAAATGAACAGAAAAAAATCCTTGAGATCCTCCAGAATTTGTCGGAAGCAGTGACAACTATATAGACCTCACAGAATCCAACTGGAGAACTTAGGTGTAGTCTTGTGACAACAGTTTGAGATATATATATATATACATAATTTTTTTCAGTGCAGTTGTGTTAGGATTTCCTGCCTTTGGCAGGGAGGCTGTGTGGGAGATGCTATCGAACCTGCAAGCAGTTGTCAATATTGGCATCCTAGAGCTGGCTGGAAGGTTGCCCAGTGAGCCTGGCACGCCGTGCATCTGCCAGCTGTTTTCACCTTTTGCACTAATACTATCAGAAATCTTTGCAGTTTCTGCCTGGTTTTCTTTGCCTCTTACTTCAGTTTGATCACTTACTTATTTGCTATTGACATTCCTGAATGCTTTTTTTTTTGCTTTTTTGGATCCCTTTTATATTTGTATTAACTACAGCTCATAGACAAAGTAGCAGAGGCCCCGGAACATGTGCTTTAGTGAGGGCTGCCAAGGGTGGGCAGGGAAAGTTGTCGAGACCCTCACTCGCTCTGGAGGATGCCCGTGGTTTGGGGCTAGGAATGGCTGATGGTACAAAGGGGCTTGGGATGTCTGCTTTGAATGGAGGAGTGAGAGTGGATCAGTGCTGGTTTCCTTCATGTCGTTGTGCCCTGTTTAGTGCTAGGGCTGAGTTTTGAGAATCTCCACACGGCTGCTCTGCGATGATATGATTGGTAAGTAGTGTTAATGCAACGATGCTGTAATGGTGACGTTACTGGGAACACAGGCTACTTGGTAGAATTTCTTAAATATTTTGCAATGGGTTTTATAAAAAAAAAGTCTAAGGTTTACTGCTTTCTCTTTGGAGATATTTCAACACTTTTAATATTGTCTAAAGGAATCACTGAAAAGATGTATTCTGTGTGTATGTCATACCAGGTGATTGCTTTTATGATAGTTTGAATGCTTTTATGCTGAACTTCAATTAAATCCTAGTTGCAAACTTTGTGTGCTCATTCTCAAGAAAGGTTTGTGAAACAAAGAGCTCTGTATGCAGAAGCACAAGTTAGCAGTACATGAAGCATATAGATCTATCAGAATACAATTA